>CAAE01015026.1:263275-363211 GCA_000180735.1 Tetraodon nigroviridis | reverse complement strand
AGGCACGCAGTTTTGACCTTATGTCATTGTGTACTTAGTTTAACTCAACCGATAAAGAGGAGAATATAGATTTTTTTTTCCAGAGAGCCTGGTGCAAAAGCAATATTTATATTATCTGATGTAATTAGATTGTGTTGACCAATAGGTCCTGGATTTCAGTGACATTTTCAGCTCACACTTTTGCTCTCTCGCTTTGTCTTGGATGGCGACCAGGCGTCAGCTTTGCCGGTTGCCAGTAGACCGGTCCCCTGGTGCCTGTGGTTGGCTTGATGTTCGGGGGTTGTTTGCGCACAAGCATGCGTGTTCATATGTGTAGGCATGAGGCAAAGCAAACAATGCCAAATAGAGACGGTAATGCGCTGTAATACTGTACCAGCCCCACGTGCCAGTGTAAGCAAACCAGCGTGTGAGTGTGAAACTCCCCCTGACGCAGGAAAAGCCTGCGTGTTCAGTCAGGATCCACTCTCTCTCCCTCACTCTCTTTCTCTTTGTAAAACACGAATGTGTTTGCAGGGGAGATGAGACTTGTGGCTAATGCTCAGGACCTCAGGGATGTGTGTCGTCTTTACTTGACCAAAGAAAAACTAACAGCAACTGAAATCTATCTCTTTGTCCATACATATACAGTGAAATCACTGAAAGGTGGGTAACTGGTGCTAGAAGATGGTCAGGAAGGAAGGTAGGAAGCGACAGATGAGACGATAGATGCATGAAGTGTTCTCACTGCAGTATGAACAGAAATAAATGCTGTGCCATGAGGTCATCTTTAATATTTATATGGGACTATTCATCTCTCTGATAGTTCTCAGCGCTGCAAGGAAGCTTACAAACTGGCCCAAAACACAGAAACAGGAGAAATGCAGCTTTTTTATTATTGTTATTATTATTATCATTATTATTATTATTATTATTATTATTAGGGACTTATTTAAATCTAGAAAGCTACTAGCCTGACACCTTTTTTAAAGACAGCATTATCATTTAATGTTTATAAATGCTTTGACTTTGATTTATGGTTCTAAAAAGTGACATTTCTCCAAAAGAAAAAAAAGCACTTTATTACAGAAGCTTCCCATGTGAATCGATATTCTGTATTGCTATCATTAGCTCAGAATGAATTATTGCCTGCAATTATATAGATTATGGCATTAATCATGTGTTTAATTGGTCTTTTGGTTTCTCATTATTAATTCAGAACAGCGGGGAATAGAGTGCGTTCTTTTATTTATTAATGTGTTTCTGCTGTAGTTCCTGCTCTGGTTGGTGCCTGCTGTAGGTACAGGCGTGTAGACACGAGAGGAGGGGAAACAGGTTGGAGGGGAATCTTTGTGCGGCTAATTACTGGAGCTGTGGTGAGTTCAGCCTGCACCCTCTGATGGTTCAGGCCTTTCAGGCCTACAAGTCTGGAGCTGCAGAAGCAGCAGTAAATTAAAAAAGCACCTTCTCTGAGCTCCTGTAGGTGCTGAACAAATGAGAGCTTCCTCTGTGCACTCCATCCGCTTCACACGGAGGCTGCACGGCTCTGGATTCTCTATAAATACTACCAAACCAAATGAGGAACCTTCATTTATTTAGCTGAACAAAAAACAAAAATTCATTTTAATTGTAACTTAAGCTGTTATTAGAACCTGCATGTGTGTGTTCTTGTCCCTGCTGTATCCTGAGTATAACCATCATGTTCTTCTATCTTTGTGAGGACTTTGATAGGCCTTGGAAGTCGTGAGGACCTGCCATAGGAGCCACACTTGTGTGTGTGTGTGTGTGTGTGTGTGTTTGAGAGAGAGTGAAAGAGAGAACCTGATCTGATTGTTCCCTCTCAGACGGTCTGCATTAGAGGAGCCACAGACAGGAAGTCAAACTCTTAATAATTTAGGAGAGGTGTTATCAAAGCTATCCTCTCTCTTTCTTTCTCTTTCTCTCTCTTTCCCATTCTCCCATTTTCTCTTTCTCTCTTACTCTGTTTTTTTTCATTCCCTTGCTCATTCTCAGTGCATCATCTGTCCAGTTTTGTTTTTCGCCCTCACTTTCCCTCGTCATCTTTTCCTCTTCTTTTTTCTCCCATTCCTCTCATTCTCTCACCTCTGCTCCAGCCTGAAACTTCCACAGTCTCTCCTTTACTTCTGTGCTTCTCTCTCTTTTTCTTTCTGTGTGATGTATCAAGTAACTAGCGTTTTATTGTGGCCAGCAGTCTGCCTCCTTCCATGTTCTCGAATTCAAAAAGGGAACGGCAACATCTTGATAAAAGTGTTGTTTTTCCGTAAATGCAGAAAGTGTATTTAACAGAAATCTACAGCAGCAGAACACCATCCTGCCTCTTTTGTGTTGCTCTTGTCACGTTTGCACTCACTTGTCAAGATGTATTCACCAACTCTGTGACTGTCAGAGTCTGGGCGTGTGTGTGTGTGTGTGTGTGTGTGTGTGTGTGTGTGTGTGTGTGTGTCGTGTGTCCGTCCGTCCGTCCGTCCTGCACAGACACATGCTGGTGCTCTGCGCTGTTTCTGAATGTGCAGCCTTGTCTCATTCTGCTCAAGTCAAGTCATTCCTGTTCTGACTTTCAGGTATCACTGCTAAAATAGCTGAGAGTTTCCTGCATTTTTTAACCAAGCACAAAGACGCACACACACAAACACACACACACACACACACACACACACACACACACACACACACACACACACACACACACACACACTTTTGCGCAGCCAGAGACGTGCGAGATGTGATTCTTGAGAAGACCAACACTGCCCTCTACAGGCGGAGGCTGTAATTCTTTGATGCGTTAGTGTGTTTGATTATATACATAAAAACCATCATGCTGGGCTAAGTTTGACATCTGATCCAGCCACTCTTGTTTTCACCTCAATTAGGGGCGCTATTTAAAAAATAAACATAAGGTTAGAACAATTTACATTCTGATCTTTTTAGATTTTTTGTTCTTTTTGTCCTCTCATTTGTATTTTCAGTCTCATTTATATCAGATATTAATTTGGCAAATGCATTTTCAGCTGTAGCCCTGAAAAGGTTCCTGCTCTGTTCACTGCTGGAACAAATGGCATCACTCGCAGGGTAGATGTCGTTCCTTTTCCAGCGCTAGAGCACACAGGCAGGTTCGTATGCCTAGTTGCACAATTAAATAGTGTGGGAGAACCTTACGTTTCAGACCTGATACTTCTGTATGGCTGACAGATTTCCTTTATTTAACCCTAGCACACACACACACACACCCATGCGCGCGTGTGCATACGCATGCACACATTGATCAGTGGTTGGGTTAAGCGTGTCAGGCTGTGAAGCATGTTAAGTAGGCAGAGCACTAGAAAGGGATGTGATGAAAGAGTGTGTGATGGTGTGTGTTTCAGTTTTGTTGTATTACTGTGAAGCTGGTACTGTCACACTCTCCAAATATGTTGCAAGCCAGGAGATTCTTTTGATGAATAGTTTTGTGTTTGAGATATCACTTCCACATTCTGCACATGTAATAAATCTCGTGCTATGAAGGAAAAAATCTGTATATATTACGTTTTTTTTAAATCACGACATTCCAAAACATGCCTGACATTAAACCAAGCAAATTTAAAGCTGTTGTAAATAATTCATCACACTTTTTTTATGCAATGCAGTGTAGTTCCATTGCTTTTATTTGTCTTTGGGGTTTGATTTGTAAGCTGTTGCACACCATCAGCTGTCGTGGGTGATCACAAAACATCCCTCCATCACAGCAAGAGCAGGAAAGGTTTGCGCCTGTGCTGCTTTAGCCAGCTCCGACGCAGAGAAAAGAGTGTCTATCCCTGGGAAGTGACTCCAACAACAATAAAACTCCAGGTGGATGCAGAAAGAGTTATTATCAAAGCATCATAAAGCCCAAAAAAATGGATTTACTGCAGCTGCCGTTAAAGCGCCGCTGTGGCTGTTGACTTCTCTTACTCTGCTCAGCCAGTACCTATAAATAAATCATGTCTGGATGCTGTAGCTTAAACGCACACTCAGGTATCATAATTATCATAGATCAAAAGCTGATGACATTACAGCGTCGGGCCGGTGCTATCCCATGTCAGCTGCGAGGCTGCCCATCTTTATGTTGTTTCATTATTGAGTTATGGCATGCATAATTTAACACCGACAGATATGGATCCATCCATTGAGAGACTCTGGAAAGAGCAGGAGAGGGGGGTGAAATGATAGAAAGACGGCTGCAGTGATTGTGAGTGATAAAAGCTGAGCAGGCTTTTTACATACGTTCTTCCTAGTCGGGCTTTAATTAGCGCTGCTTTTTAAGTCCTCTGTGAATTAGGGCTCATGATGTGACTTTTCACTTCACATGGATTTCCTAGCTCACTGGGTTTTGGTTAAATAGTGCTGGCTTTTGTCTTTGTGCTCCAGGTTTGCAGCCATTCCGCGAGTACGGCTTTGTGCTTGTGGCCTGCACATCTGCAGGGTGTGGAGCCAGTTTACCGTCCACAGGGCGCACTCTGCCAGCGCCACCTGCAGGTACCAGCACACGGGAGGCGTCTCTCTGAATTAGCAGTCTTGGCCCTCATCGGGTCTTAAACATACCTGTCACGCGTTACAGCTGCTAAAAATGCAACAGTAATGTGCAGCTGTCATTTTTGTGATATACAAGCTCTGGTAAAACGCGGTTCTTTGGTTTGCTTAGTAAAACAAAAAGAAAAAAAAAACCCCAAGGTTCATTTTTAAGTGTTTTTCTCTACATTTTTCTTCCATCTCTCCTCGTGCTCCCTACTTGTCCCTTTGCCTTTATCTCACATATTGATCATCATTCTAATTTTCTTTTTATGTTTGCTTATTTTAGGTTTTAATGATGTCATTCAGCAGTTCTCAATGACTCAAATGTGTTCTCTCAGTCCGTGTTATTTTCCTCTTTTTCTTTTATTGTCGTGACAGATCGTCTGTACCTCTTAATTGTATCAAAAATGCGTCTCAGACTTTAAGTTCATGTCAAAACAAGTTTTTCAAGCTGTCGCTGTGGAACCACAGAAGGCTCCTACTGTCCACCAGAAATGAGACCCGGCTCTTCCGTTCGCCTCTTTAGGTGTTTGGTCGAAGCCCAGACACCTGACGGTCAACGCCTCGGCGGTGGAGCTGCACTGGGACCCGCCGCAGCAGCCGCAGGGACTCGTCTCCCAGTACCGGCTGAAGAGAGACGGCCGCGCTGTTTTCACCGGGGACCACCTCCAGCGGAATTACACAGACGCAGGACTCCAGCCCCAGCGCAGGTAGAGAGCTGGGAGGTTCACACACACGCGCACGTGAACGAACACACGTGGTGGTTTGGGTTAATCCTCCACTTCTCTAAATTTTACCTCTTTCGTCCTGTTCGCCTCCCTCTGAGGACCTCACTTTGTCCATGTGTGTTTGTGCTGATTATTGAGTAAATGTTTAATACACACGCACACACACGCGCGTGCGCACACACACCCACTCATAAAGCTGATCTTGTTTACAGACAGCGGTGAAGCATGTTGTTTGTTTCTGTGTTTGTTAACCAATTTTAATCTCTGCCTTTTTAAATATAATTGTTAAAATGGATTTTTTTTTCTCGGTCTTCCATGTTTGGCCTCCTCTGTCTGGCTCATATCAGCTTGTCTTCATCTCACACCTATCCCCACCGCACACCACCCAAATCCCCTCCATGTGTATGTGAAAGAGTAGAGGAGGAAGAAGCGCAGTAGGTCTGTGTGTGACATTTAATTTTCCCTAATTCCTGATAGTCTGCCAGAAGGCATTCCCGTTGCTGACCCTTCTCCTCTCATCACTTGCTTTCCATTCACTTCTCTTTCCTCTTACCATCCCCTCCCGTCATTTCACTCATAGCTCATTCCCTTCCTCCTTCCCTCCGTTTCCCAATTTAGTCCTGCACCAAGAACTACGCAGGGAGCACCAGCTCCATTATCCAAGAAGACGGTGTGTGCGCGCGCACGTGTGCCTGCCTTTTACCCAGACGTGCGCGCCTGTCTTCCTGCATGTGTGCGTGGAGGCGGCTCAAAGTGGCCATTGATTATTTATGACAATGTTGATTAGCTGTCACTTTGCTTCGGTAGCGCAGGAAGTGTCTAAGATGACGAGAGAATTAACCTATTCCCTCTGGCTGGCCCCACAGGACACACACAACCCCACACACACACACACACACACACAAAGCGCCACCGTTTCACTTTATATCCCAAGGTGATGTTTACATTTAAGTAAATATTTTCCAATGATGAAGTGTTTAAATTTAAATTCATTCCCCCATTGAAACCGTGTGCTACTCTAAAACTCCCTCTTCATCACACTCACTGTCTGCCTCCCTCTTTTCATCATTTCTGCCTCCTTCCCTCTCTCCTGGCACCATCGGCTCGGTGTGGTGTATTTATTTTTCCACTCTGCGTCCATGAGTGCTTCCCTGACTGTGTTCTCGCTCACCGCTGAGACGCTAATGGCCTCCTGTTAGAAAAGGCCCTGCACAGGAACAATAACGCAGCGCCACCGTCCATAAACGCACGTGTGCCGGAGTTTATAGCAAATTAAAGGCTTTTAATGTTAAACGCTGGCCCACTTACACAGCTGAGGCAGGCTTTAGCACCATCCAGCCATGCACGCTTAAAAGGGGGATCCATCTAATGATGTCATGGGTGTGGAAAAAAGGCAGGGAGAGAAAGAAAGAAGTAAGAAGGAAATGGAGGAAATTTACCATAAATGTTTGTTCTAATATGCTCATACTGATGTTATCTTTCTGGGCTTCTTGTGGAAATCATGACTTCTGGAATTGTTTGACGGTTTTATTTTGTTTTTTAGCCTAAATCTCCTGAGTCTTTGTCCCTCATCTGCCCCCCCATGCGTTGTCATCGTCTCCTCAGGTATGTGTATGAGCTGGAGGCCAGTACAGTCGGCGGTACGGGTGTGAGTGAACAGTATGTCATCCGAACCCCATCGTCGTGCCCCACTGGGATCCAGCCTCCTCACAGTGTGACCGTGTTGGGTCCTGGCTCTGTCTCTCTTGCCTGGACCCCCCCTGGTAAGTATCCTTTCGATATCTCATCTCTATGTGCTCCGCTGTGTATTTTGTAGGAAAAGATGAAATATAGGAATGAATGTGACTGTCAAATAGCATTGCTTTTTTTCTATACCAGAGAAATTTCATCTCATTTACAGATTTAAAACACAAGTTCAATCCGAAAGATTGGAGTTACCCTCAAAACAAAATAATTTTTAAAAAAAGGCCTCTCAAATATCTAGTGATGCATTAATGTGACATTAGAACTGTTATTCCCAGCCAGTGGGTTAAAATAAGGAAGATTAGCATGAAAACAATCACACTCACCTTATTTATTTGTGTTCAGACATTAGCAAAACGCTTGAGTTTTTTCCAGTCACCTTCTGGCCTGTCAAGACCAAGACAGACACCCAGATTTAAACGAGCACACACTCTGGGCTGGGTTCCATGCTTATGGGGCAGTGATTGTCTGCCCCAGCCCATCTATCATTGACTATTACCCTCTCATTAGGCTGATTTCCTATCTCAAAAACCTCTTATAGGTCCAACTAGCAAAGACACTTCACTCTGTCATATTTGTGTATGTCTTTCGTTTGAGTATATTTGTGTTTATGCATGCATTTTATGCAGTTTTGTGTGGCTTTTGATGTGTGTGTACGTCACTGTGGAGACATTTCCATAGGCAGGCCTATTCTAGCATCATTATGGGTTGATTGTAAAGGTGAGGAAATATCGTCTGGGTTCTCATGCTTGGTTACCTCCCTGAGCCCAGAGTCTGGAGCGATTTTGACTTGGGTGTATGAGCTTATGTGTTCACACCAGCAGTGTCTGTGATAGCAGGTCTGTGTGTGTGTGTGTACACACGCGCATGTGTTTGTATCTTCATATGCATACATTGACTGCCAAAGCCCTGGCGTATGGCTATTAAAAAGACATTTACTCAAGGATCAATTCATCCCTCCGGGTCTGTGTGCGTGTGTGTGTGTGTTTGTGTGTGTGTGTGTGTGTGTGTCTTGCTTGCAGACTAAAGACAAGAATACACATATTTCACCTGCAAAGTGAGGACATTCTGTCCGGTTCTCATAACTTTATGGGTCCAAAACTCGGTTAGGGTTAGGCGTTCACATGTGACGAAGATAGTCTTGGAGATGGTATTTTTGCAGTGAGAGTCCCTGAAAAGATAGAAGTACAAACAGGTGTATGAGAAAGAACTTCATCGTGTCACAAGTGTGAGCATATAAAAAACTTCATGTCTCAAAGTGAGAGGTGTTTCCTGTGTGTGTGTGTGTGTGTGTGTGTGTGTGTTTGTATGTGTGTGTCTGTGCCTGCGTGCATATGTGAGTCGGGGGTGAATAATTGAAGTCTTTCATTTGTCTGGTAATCAGTTCGTTCTCGAGATATCCAGAGTTCATGAATGTTGAATAACCCATCACAATGCAGTTGGCCTGAATTATGGAAAACCTCCAGTCAGAATATTAACAAAGTCAAAGCGTGTGTGTGTGTGTGTGTGTGTGTGTGTGTGTGTGTGTGTGTGTGTGTGTGTAGGGTACATTTGTGTGATCTTAACTGGTTGTGAGACCTTAGGGCAGGACTGTGGTGTAAACTGTCCTGAGTCAAGTGTATGCAGGTGTACATGTAAGACATTGTAAAGTGTGTTTTAAGTTCTTGATTTATGTAAATGTGAAACATTTCAGCAGTATATGAAGATAAGATGCTCTGAATTAACCTCTGCTAGGCGGGCATGTTTTTTCAGCTTTTTTTTTTTTCTTCTTTATAAGCGTTAATGAGACTGGAGGATGAAAAACTCATGTCTGCAGTTCAGGATTTGGATCTGGAAATAAAATATTCCATTTTGATCACTTACCTGTCAAAGCCTGGTCATCTTAGTTGGGTTTTTTTTAATTAAAATGCTGCTATCCTGTGGGTCTCCTACAGCTCAGTTTGACCACAGCCAGCCTGTAAGCTACTGGGTCCTCCTAAATCCAGGAAGTGACGCGTCTGAGATCCACCCTGCTGGAGGAGGCCTGCAGCTGACCGTGACGGCCCTCCAGCCATTCACCAACTACCTCATCAGAGTACAGGCCTGTCAAACAGGTAACTGCTCTCCACTGGTGAGCTCCGTAAAACCAAGACTCTAAAATAGAAAGTGTTTAAAACACTTGTAGTCTGTGAAAAATTCATATACATTCTCTATTTAGTTCGGTTTCAATAACCAAGAGAAAAGGACTGAACGTGTGTTTTGTTAATGTGTGTTGTTCCTTGCAGAAGGCTGTGGAGTAGGAGAAGGGGTGTTTATTCAGACGTTGGAGGCCCCACCAGAAGGTCTGTCACCACCCATTATAAGAGCAGCAGGAGCCAGGGTCCTGGAGGTCTACTGGTCACCCCCCAGCAAACCCAACGGTCTCATCACATCTTACCACATCTACAGGTAACACACACAACACAACATACTCATCATGTTAAAGCCACCTCCAGCCATTCTGGGTTTCTGAATTATCGGTATAAAAATAAATTAGGGTAGATCTCTCTTACTCACACAGACACACACACACACACACAGGCTCCCCGTGTGCCCACTCTGTGTATTAATTTTAAATATGAGTTATCCGTACATACAGAGGAGCAGAAAAGTTTGAGTGATGGAGTCCACTCGCTCTGAATGTGTGCATGTGCGCCGATGTCGTAATGCCTGCTGAAGGTCGCAGTCCGCTTGTTGATCAAAGAGTGTGTGATCTGTATGCAGGGTCAGACCAGAATAAGCCCTTTAAGTCCTCAGGAAACACACATTAGCATAGCAGTTACCACACACACACACACACACACACACACGCACACCTGGAACGATCAGACTCAAGCAGACTAGGACTTGGATGAAATAGGAAATTCTCTCTCCCTCTCCTTCTGTCTCACACACACACACACACACACACACACACACACACACACACACACCTGACATCCAGCATTAACGTAGACAAAGAGGCTTAGCAAGACATTAGGTTGCTTGCATCAGCTATTGAGTCACACACGATGTTTAGGACGTGACGTTACATTTTTTTATTCCAACTTCAGACGAACTACTAACTTTTGTACTTAGTTTTATTGCATTTATATTAAAATTAAACACCAAACTGCTTTTAACTAATTCCCGGTCACTTGTTTTCCAGCAATAATAAACCTTCACATGAATTGTTTGACTAATGTAATAAATGAACGATGACGAGTGGCGCAGTGACAGTTGTCGCATCACAGGAAGATTTGAATTTGAGGACTTGAGTGTGCGTGTCTGGTTGCTCTTCACCCACTTTTAAAAGTCACACTAGCTTAAATTCCAGTTGACACCCCTGAACACAGAGCTGATTCCTAATGAGGCGGTGTTCGCGTGTGTCACAGGGTGGAGGCCCCAGGTCAAATGCCATTATTAGTTTGTTTCTAAAACGCTGAACCACATTTATGTTCTGTTTTAGGCGTCCAGTGGAAACAGAGGAGGACCTACTGGTTTTCATCTGGTCCAGTGGGCCATTGGAATTTTTTGACGCCAGCCCAGACCTGCAGCCTTTCAGCTGTTTCCAGTACCGAGTCCAAGCCCAAAACTCCAAAGGCTCAGTTGTGAGTCAGTGGGCTTCTGCTCGAACTCTGCAGGAAAGACCTGCCAATCTGCCGCCCCCCTCCGCCACGCCCACTGGTGAGTGCAGTTTGGAGCAGCTGTTACAGTTATTTGATGCTGGTATCATGTTAGCCATGTAGATCTGTGCGTAGCCGCAACCGGTCCCTCACACTGTGCTCACTGACAGGTGCGTACTCAGCTCATCTGAACTGGAGTGAACCACAACATCCCAACGGTGTGATTTCCCATTATAAACTGGTATACAGGAAACACCAACAGGACCCAACGCTGAACTCATCTGCTGTCACAGCTCTCACTGTGGAGGTAAGCAGCTGAACACGGGGAACTGTCTACCGCAGGGCTTGTGTGGACGTGCGTCTGCTGTCATCTTCATGGATGTGAAGAAATGTGAGGTTCACCTTTGGCGTCGGTGCATCGGTCACACACACTCCCGCTGCGAATCGCTTGCTTGTGTTAGCTGTCGGCTCACTCTGGAAAAGCTTCGCCTTTATCAGTTCGACCAAGTTCACGCAAACCTGCTGTGGGACCTTCATGGGCACCCTGTCCGCACGTATGCGCTCTCACAACTCAGTCTGCAGGAGAAACCAAATCACGCTCAGACAAGATAAATCGAGACTCAAACCTGCAAAGAGATGAATTAAATGTAGGCAAACACATTGATATGTGTGGAAAATTAATGAGGGCGCGAGTGAGACAATAAGATTGGGGCAGGAGAGAGTGATAGAGAGAGAGAGCAGGCAGGAGAATGAGAGTAAGAGAGGAGGGAGAGAACACAGATCTATATTCTGGCCGTACAAGTGGCCTCTTCTTTCCGACTGACCTTTGGCTTGTCACTCATAATTAATACAAGATGTAAATGGAGACCTTTCACCTTCTCATTGATATGGAACACTCCACATTTGTGTGGATGTGTGTGTGTGTGTGTTGATGTGTGACAGAGTGTTTGTGTATGTGTAAGAGGCTCATTGACATGGCATAGACTTAATTTGGAGATGGTCATTTGTCACACCCCTTCCCTACGCCACACATGCTCTGTCATTCCGGAATACACAAAGAAAGGGAGAATTTTAAAGTGCAGATTAGGCTGCAGCACCCAGGAGGGGATGCAGCCAGGACTTCACCAGAAGTCCACATGTTTGGAGACCATATGAACTCACTGCTTACTTTCGCATCAGTTTGACAGCTCAGTCACCTCCCTTTGTCTTCCCTCACGTGGCTCTCACTCTGAGGAGACCCTCTGGTGATGGGCTCCAGGAAAGGAAGAGGTCCCTCCTTCATTCCCAACTCCCTGCCTATCCTTTACTCTCCCTTCGCTGGGACCAAACCAAGCAACAGTGAATGTGGCGCTTTCTCTAGTTTTCATCTTTTCTTCCAATTCTATAATTTTCTTTATTTTTCCTTCTTTCACATCCGTTCTACTGTTGGCTTCATCCTCCCTCCTCTATTCTCTCTTCCCTTTCTCTCTCTCTCCCTCTTGCTTTTCCGAGGGTATTTTTTAAACAATGTGTCCTTCATGTACGGTTGGTTACGGGGTGTACAGAAGGACATCATTAGCGCTGGTGGTTAAGCTGTAATTTACACCATTACCGAGGTAGGGGCCATTTTTATTGCCTAGTAAATTTCAGCTCTGAAATATTTAGACCATATGGCTCAATTTGTGTAATAACCTTAATTTCCAAGCACCCTTCAGCTCCCTTCAGTGCCGGCTGTTGTTGGCGGATGGTGGAATGGTGTGTGTACACATTCGTATGTGTGTGCACAGTTTGGGGTTTGGAGCACGTGCACACACAAGTCCTCACACACAAACACACACACATACAACCTCACATGCACCACATAACCTCGTACATACACATTTCACACTCTTCCGCATGCTTTTACAGATTCATTCATTCATTTTTTCTCTACATCTCTCTCTCTCACACACACGCGCGCGCGCGCGTATGTATGTATGCATGGTGGTTGCAGATTAATAGGATGTCAGCTTGTGTTTGGGCGAGGGAGCGTCAGGCATCGGCCAGATGGTTCTCGGGGATGATGACTGTCAGGGGTCCTGCTCTGATCAATGGGATGTATTAATACATCACGTTCACACATCCACACACACTTACGGATATGGCATACACACACCAAAAATACATATAACAACACAAAATTCATAGTGCATGCACACATACACCACACGCACACGGTTCGACTTCAGCAGCAGTCCCGAGAGCCGCAGCGTAACATCTGGAAGAGCCAGGGGAGGGAGGAGAGGACAGAACGATAGAGATGGAGAAAGTAGGAGATGGACGGCACGGGGAGAACAGGAGGCGAAGGCAGTAACTGGAGGCAAAGAAAGAGGTAAAGGAAACGATAAGAAAAAGAGAAAGGTTAAAGGCGAAAGAGGTTGTAACACAAGAAAAGAGGGAAAGGGAAGCTAAATTCTGCTACATGAACAGGGAGGAGAATATAGTTTAGGAGAAGCGATGGAATCGGGTTGGAAGTGAAGTAAACTGACAGCCTTATTTGAGCGACTAACGCGACTGTCAAAAAAGTGTAAGGCGTGCAGCGTGAGTTTGTGTTGGTGTTTGAGACTGTGTGTGTGTGCCAGGCCACGAGCAGGGCTCCTGTGAGGCAGACCGCCTGCGCTCCGTACCCTCATTCCGTCCGACTGCCATGACGACCCCATTAATCAGCCAGGCTGGCACAGAGCAGGGTTCCCAGCCCGGTCGGGGATCAATACACACATACGCACCAACCAACTGGACACAGAGAACCGCACGAGCATGTCATCCAAACGCAATCCGAGGATGAGGATGATGTTAGATGAACATGAAAGAAAGAAAAAAAGACAGTTATGGATTAAAATAGCTGAAGAAAACCGAAATGTACAGTAATGATGGAAGGCTGATTATTTGTGTGAGATCCTTAAATTCATTTACTAATCTGACTTAAGTCAGAGGCAGCCTGACCTGTACTTCTTTTTTTTAATTGATACATCCTGAGTTAACATCCAGTTCAGTTTTATATTTGCACCATTTAACCACTGAAGACACAAACGGTCAAAGGAAAAGGGACCAAAAGGCTTTGACCGTCCTCTCCGTGGCACTCTTAAAGAAACGAGGAAGACAAAGAAGTGAAAAAAAGAAAGGAGAGCAGTGCTGAGTGCATGGAGGGTGAGGAGAGAGAGAGAGAGAGAGAGCGATGAAGAGGTTGAAAGGGAAGAGGAAACAGGTGAAAAGATGAAGAAGAATTACAGAAGAGAATAAGAAGAGACTGGTGTGGAGTTCATTAGGACTCTGGCCTATCACACCCCTTCGTTAGGGTCTCTCACTCTGATTGGAGGACCCTCAGGATTTTGCACACAAAGCCAAACAATCAGGCCGCAACGGACTCATCTTTCCCTCCAACTCCTCCTTCTGTCGTTCCTTCATGCTTATTCCTCCTTCTGTCGTATCTCTCTGGGGTTTTCTCTACCTCACAAATTACAGTTTTTATGTTTTACTCACCCTCACGCTGTTTCTGTCTCCAGCTCGCTTCTTCAAGTGACTTCTAGACTCCCCTACTCTTTATTTCCTCTCTCTCCATGCTCCTTTTCAGTCTCTCTCGCACACACACACACACACACACACACACACAGTCCGTTGCGGTAATGACAGGTTGTGTGTTATTGTGTGTCTATCAGCCAAAGAGCCACACCATCCAGTGGAGTGCCCTCCACTCTGAAAGGCTGTTTAGTGGCGCATCTGCGCCATGATGGTCATCACTTTAGAGGAATGCCGATAGTGTGGGAGAAAATAAAGACCTATTTTGTGATGATAAAGAGGCGAAGAAGAGGAAAAGTCTACTTACCTTACCTCCTTCATTCTGGGGACACAAGTTAATAATAAATAATAATAAATTTAGCCAGCCAACTGGTCTGGAAGGAGGAATAAGAGAACCGGTTTTCGCAGCTAACCTGGTGGCAGAATTAAAGCAATTCTGGTTAAAAAAAATGTTGTTTTTAGCTAAAAGCCTGGCCATGATTTGTCCTCTGGTCTTTTAAAATGCACGCAAATAAAAACCACCCAGATATGTAGATAGGCAAGCTAAATATGCTTCTCCTGGGGGGCCGGAGCCGCCAAAGTTAATCATGGCAGTCAGTGTGAAGTCGGCATGCCCGGCCCAGACCCCTGCAGACCCGCTCTGTCTGCGACGGCCGCAGACAAACCATGTCTAATGGCGCTCGGTGTGTCTGCGGGTGTGCGCCTGTGCGTGTGTGCGTGCGTGTGACGTGAATGTCTGTATGCGTCACTGATTGTCCAACGCACGCTGACTAACAGGGACGCTCGCTCCCTTTTGCAGAAGGGCACGGGGCAATAGTTCCAGCAGCACTGAATTTTGGCCTGCGCACATAAACACGCACACTCTTGGCATGAGGCATGAGAGTGCAGCATGTGGTGCACTGGCTCACCTCAGAAACCTCGGAAAACAATTACTGCTCTCACAGGGCTGGTCAGGTCACAGCTTGCACTAATGGACCGGACTCAGGAATTGAATTAAATAGATAAAAATGTGTTGAAATGAGGTGATACGCGCTGAACTGTATTGATCTGAGCGGAATGATAATGAATCGCGCCTGATCGACGCACGTTTCCCCCACACACACACCGGTTAAGACGCGTAAGTGAAATGCAAAGCAGCACGCTGCTTTCTTATCTCCTCAGGACTTAATGTGAGGGTGCAGAGAGGCCAGAAGAGGCCTGTGGGGGGAAGCAGCCCTGAGGCACCCCGGTTGCACCACGCTCACCTGCCATTAGGCGCAGGCCTTTGCAGCTGTGTTCCCGGCACTCGGTGCACTTTTACCTGCTTGTGTGTTTAGTGTGAGAGAGAAAGTGTGAGAAACAAAGAGAAAAGATACACGTGTGTGTATGTGTGTGTAGCCATATGCTAATGTTGGTCCTTCCCTCTGCGGGGCTCAGGGCTCGGGCCTTTGTGAGATAATCAGCATAATTCTTTTGACAAATACACATGGTTATTCTTAATTAGTATCACACGTCGTCCCCCCGGCCACACCATGCCTTTCCACCTGAATATCACAAACTCTGCTGTGCAGTTGCACACACATAAACAAGATGTATCCAGATGAGGGGCTGAAAGCTGCAAATACACAAAGATAAACGCCCAACGTTGATATAACTCTAGGTTTTTTGAAAGCGCTTCCTCGCCTGTGATGTACTACATGCGTACACACACACATTGCAGAGAAGACTCAATGAAGGAGACAGAATGAAGGCAGAATGAGGAAAAAAAATGACTAGATTGCGTCCTTGCCCTCCATGCTGAGTTTTGTTGAAATGTGGAAGATCTGGGGGTTTTTTAATGTATAAATTAGTGAGCGCGCTTCCCGTCTCTTCTCTTTATGTCATGGTCTCTCTCCTTCTGTCTTTCCCATTCTGGCTCCTCTCTGATTTTGTTTACACCTGCAACATGTTTCCTTTCTTCCTGTTTTCTTTCTCTCCTTTGACACCATCATGCTGTTTGCATGCCTTTGGCAACTTGAATTAAGCTGGATTTTTGCCGTCATCATTATTTGTGTAGCCTCTTGTGTAATTTTAATTGGTTGGTTGTCCAACTTTTTTTTTTTTTTTTAATTTGAATTATCAAACAGGATCACATAAACCCAGCAACTCATCAAGAGCACCTGGTTAAAATATCGTCAGGACATTTGTTGTAAAAACGTGCTTGTAAGTTACAGTGCTTTCCTCCCAAATTGGTGCTAAGCAAATGAATTATGTATCCACAGTAAAGCCGCAATTTAATATCTCTGTTTAATCTTTCATGCAGGGATGTGGTAGAATATACATAAAGTACAAATATAGCATAAAGAAGTGTCACAAATCCAATTCCAGCTGTATGGATGGAAGTTTTTATGCAGTCTGTATTATTCATATCATTACCTCTCTGGCAGTTGACACGTTTCTCAACATGTGTGTTATAAAACGCCACAAAAGTGTTGCTTGTCTCCGTGCAGATGTGTTTGCATTAAACAGAAACAGTACTGAGGGAGCTGTTAATGTAATGTAATTGTAGTGTGTTTTAGTGCTATGCCATTCGATCGCCTCATATCTGTGTGTGCACACTTAACAAAGCTGAGGTGGTGAATTTCATAGCGCTTGATTGCCGGGCGTGTGCACGCGTGTGTGTGCGTTTCCATGGTAAAGTGTTTGAATGTATTGCCATCTAGAGGCGTGTAGCAGAGTCTCCGTGCTCCTATAAAAGCTGCCAGCGCCAGATGCTGCTATTGACAATGTGCATATGTTAACGGCTTTATAGGCCACATGCCTCACATATTTCACTGGCTTTTAAGGTAGAAAGATCTCTCATTCCCGCTCACTTAATCTGTCTCTCCCTTTTGCCACATTTATCTTTTTCCCCCTCTCCCACTTTAGCGTTCTTCCATCTTTTTAATCCATTCTCTCACTCTCTTTCTGTCCCTCCCCCCCAGCTGTCTGTCACTCCTTTTTTTAAATTTCCTCCATCAGATATCAGCTTTTCTCACCTCAAACTTTTTTTTTTTCCATGCTTAGTTTCTGAGCCTTATTCACATTTTTCGTGGACATTTACTCTCGCTGCCGTTGGCTTTTTTTTTTCTTTTCTTTTCCTCCACCCTCACTTGCTCTTTGCACCCCCTCCCTCTCTTTTCTGCGAAGTGCTGTGAATTGCAGGAGGATTTAGCTTGTGTCTAGGTGTCTGGGGGCCTATTAATCCTATTTTACTGTGGATGAAAAACACGTTGGCACACAGACATGAAAACAGTGAATACAGGCATTCTGCCTGTTGTTCAGACAGTTCATCCCCGGTGCCACGATACGGTGATTTGTCAGGGTTTTCAACTGATTCTGTTTGAATTGGAGCCTTTTGATCCTTTCACCGCTGCGCTGAACTGGGTTACCAGTTAATCTCTTTTACATACGCTTGCTTATGTGAAGACATACATTCCTGAGCGGAGGATGTTTTGAAAAATTGCAGACTCAACTTGTAAAGTAAAAAAAACCAAACGTGGACTTTTTTTGTGTGCATTCACGCGAAGCAGTGTCACTCTCACAAAACCTGCGGACGAGAACTTTCTTGCAAAGCTACGTCCTGGAGCCGATCAGAGCACGCCAGCTGCTTTTCAAACCACACTGTGTCTCTTATCAGTTAGTAAAGTGTATCACACACACACACGCGCGCGCACACACACACTGGGCTGGTCTCTGCCAGTCGTTCTGGGTTGGCTCCCACTGCCCAGAGCTACTGGCAGACTCTAACCAGTGTGTCTGCGTGTGTGATATGAAAGGATGCATGTGCGACATAAAAACTGGATCTGGAAGCTTTGAGTTCACCCAAAAGGGACGGCTGTGCGTCTGCCAGCCTCCGTCTGTCTGTGCCACTTCTCTGGTGCCTACTTAACTCCACCACGGCACTTTGCTGAAATGTTGATATCCCAAATCCCATGGCCTCTTGTCCTCGCCTGCTTTTGTTTCTTCATTCCTGTTCATTCCCCGTTTTTAATGATAACTGCCTCTTATTCATGTAGGATTTATTTGTGTAACTAATTTCCTCTCGCTCTCTTGTCACACCACAGCTCTGTTTTTCGTTTCCATCTCTGCTCTTTCATCGCACTTCCTTTCAACTCTTTCCCAGTCATCCGTCTGCTTTTCCTCATGTCATCCCTCTGTTCATCCATTATCTTTCTTTTTTCTACCTGTCCACTGGTTGTGAATGCTATCGACCTGTTGTCTCCGTTGTTCTCGCAGGGTTCGGTCTTTGAAGGAACCGTCTACGGTCTTGAAGCCTACAGTCGATACAGTTTAAAGGTGGAAGCTTTGAACGGTGCAGGTGGGTTGATTATGAACACTTATGCAAATGAACTGGGGATTAATTGCGGCTCCTGGGCAGGAGACCGGTAGGTGGCAAATGGAGGAGGATGAAGACAAATTAGAGCTGCTGGAGGATCATCAGTAGAACAGCCCCGGCCGTCGTTCTTTAACTTCCATTTCTTTACATTGCATCTCAGTTCTCTGGCCTTCCTCAGTCCTGGACCTCTGTTCTGTCTGCTTGTTTCCTAAACTTCTGTGATTTAAATGAGTGCCTCGTCGGGGTAGATGATAGGCTGCTTTTTAAAATCTGAAGTATAGAGGTGAGGTTATAGCTACAACATGCAGGACAACGCTAACGTCGCTCTAACGATACCGGGTGTCACCGGTGAGCCGTTGTTTTTACATACGTGTAACGTTCCAGGGAGCGAGTCCAGTCCATGGGTGGACATCAGGACCTTGGAGGCTTCTCCTGCACACCTGGCTGACTTCACCGTGGAGCAGAGAGAGCAAGGCAGGGCGCTACTGTTGAGCTGGGATCAGCCGAGGACTCCAAACGGCGTCATCACGGTTCGTATTCGCCTGTGAAAAAGTCTACGACCAAGAGTTGACAGGGTGTACGCAGACACAAGGGGCAGGCGCCCACAGCCAACACCGTCCGTATGTTTTCCAGATGTATCACCTGTACAACGAGGGGAACCTAGAGTTCAGCGGACTGTCCCGCACCTTTCTGTTTCGCCGTCTGGAGCCGTGGACCAGGTATTCTCTGACTCTGGAAGCGTGCACTTCAGCAGGCTGCACGCGCACTCCACCGCAGGACATCACCACAGCAGCAGCTCCACCTGCTTCCCAGCCCCCTCCCAGGCCTCTCTTCGTCGGGCCAGACAGCGTCTCACTCTCCTGGGACCCGCCTGGCCAGCCCAATGGACCGATCGGAGAATATTTCCTACTCGGGAGAATACTCTCTGAAGAAGTGGGGAGGGGCAGGAGTCACGAAGAGGGTGTTGAGGACGAGAAGGTGGGTGATGTCAGATAAACGGGGTGATCTAACCTGCTCATTTGGTCAGATCTGTAGTATCAATCAAGTACAATTGCTGTAGATCTTCTAAAAAGTTAATAAATCATCGTCACCAACTGCGCCCGACAGGTTCTGTTTAGGGACTCTGCTCCCGCAGGCGCCCATAGCTTCTCATACACGGTGACTGGTCTGCGTCCATGGACCCAGTACGAGTTCAGCATCCGGGCTCACAACCCCGCCGGCCACACCGGCAGCCCGTGGGTAACTGTGAGCACTAAACAGGCCCCTCCACGTGGCCTAGCCCCACCCACAGTCAGCCATCTCCGAGACCAGCCCAGTAAAGTCCAGCTGGCCTGGACACCACCCTCGGAGCCCAACGGCATTCTTCAGTCCTACAGGATTCAGAGAAACAACGTCAGCTTCTCTTTCAGTTTTGACCCAACCGTCCTCAACTACACAGATGAGGACCTGCTGCCGTTTACACCCTACAGGTGTGTGTTTTTTGCTTCTAAATATGCTGCTAAGGTGCGGTCTGCATACTCGTTTTCTCCTGCTGTTGTTTCTTCAGCTTTGCCATCATAGCCTGCACATCTGAAGGGTGCGTCACCAGTGCGCACACAAACATCACAACACTGGAAGCTCCACCTGCTTCGGTGGAACCTCCCAGAGTAGACAGCTTTTCATCCACCAGCGTGGACGTTTCCTGGAGCAAACCACCCACTCAGAACGGAGAGGTGACCGAATACATGCTGGAAGTCAACAACGAGCACTCTTATCGGGGGACCCACCAAAACACAGTCCTGTCAGGCCTCCAACCTCACACAGCTTACCAGCTGGTTCTTTCAGCCTGCACCAGCGGAGGGTGCACCACCAGCACCCCAGTATCTGTGGTAACAGAGGAGGCGCCACCCACTAATCTGCCTGCGCCGACTCTAAAGGTAGTGTAACGCAACCATTTACAGCATCTATACAAAAACAGGATGCATAGGAAACATGTGCGTGTTATAAACTTGTCTTTTTTCCATTGTTGAGTTTGCTCTTGACCACGTTTGGTTGCAGGTGACAGGTCCTGAGTCACTGGAGATCAGCTGGGCTCCACCAGAGCATCCCAACGGCGTCATCCGCGGGTATGAGCTCCGCAGAGACGGTGAAGTCATCTACGTCGGCACGGAGACGCGCTACCACGACTTCACGCTTTCACCAAATGTGGAATACAGCTATACCCTCAGGGCCAACAACAGCAAAGGGGCAGCGAGCAGCGCGGCTGCGGCTGCAAAGACTCACCCGGCAGCCCCATCTGGTGTGGGTCTGCCAACGCTGACACCTCTGGGACCAAACCAGGTACACCCATCTACCCCACCTCTTCTGGCTCACTTCACCAGTTTCACCAGTTTCACCAGTTTCATGCAGTCAGTTGGTTGCTTTCAGGTGGAAGTACGCTGGAATTCTCCAGCTCGCCCTAATGGAGACATCGTGAGTTACACTGTGTATCAAAAAGATCCAGTCCAGCTCAGCATCAGCAGCACTGCCATCACCCCAGAGCAGGATGACTTCTCAGACAGACAGATCATCCTGCGGGGTCTCGCTGCTTACCACAGGTCAGTGATAACCCTTATTTTTTTTCTTCTGCAGAAACACTGAGATAATATATTTTTCATTGCTCTGACTAAAAGGAGTCAAATGAGACAAGGCTTTGACAGTACTGCAATAAAGTCCGCGATGGAAAATGTCATGGGTGACAAAGGAGGGAGCAGAGCGCCATCTCATGGTGACGAGATGTCTTTTTACATGCGCTGCAAATCAGAAATCAGGACTGCCCTGTAAACTACTGACTGGGAAATGTAGCTCATTTAAAATGACTAAAATTGCTGTAGCTCTAAAAGTATGATTTAAATAGACAGATGTATGCTTTCATTCATGCTTGAGGTGTCAGGTAATTATATTTCCTTTTTTTTTTTCCAACGTGCATGTTGTGAAAATGTCTAATGTCCAAGTGCATGTTTGTGTTCATACAATCTGTGGTTCTTCCCGGTGTGGTGAAGGTATGAAGTGAGGGTGGAAGCTTGCACCGCGCTCGGCTGCTCCTCCAGCGACTGGTCGTCGGTGCTGACGCTGGAGGCGCCCCCTGCTGGACAATCAGCGCCGCTGCTGGACCTCCAGCCCGCTGCCCTCCATCACCACCTGCAGACCACCTTTCTGGTCACCTGGTCCCCTCCGGCTCAGCCAAATGGCAAAGTCCTTCATTATGAGTTGCTCCGCAGACAGGTTCCTGGTGATACCACAACACTCGTCTACAGGAACGTCTCCACTGCCTATGAGGATGGAGGACTGCAGCCGTACACTCTCTACCAGTATCAGGTATAACACTGTGTGTGTATTCTGGTGTGAGCTTGTTCGGGAAGCAGAATTACAGCAAATACCAGCTTTTTCGTTTTAGGCAATCAGGCAAAAAGCAGAAACTCTTGATTTTTGAGTTTTTTGGCTCCACAAATTCATTTTCCATTTGCAGTGGACATGAAGTGAAAGGCTTCATTATGAGCTGTTTTATCTATTTATTTATTTTTTTGCACACTTTGTCTAACGTGACACACGGGGAGATGTCTTGTTTTCATAATGAAATATTTAAACATGCCCAGACATCTCCTTATAATGAACTTATCGTTTACATAAGCTCAGAAACAGAGACACAAAAACCAAGTCATCAGACAGCTGTTAAATGTTGGCCTCCTAATGCTGTTGCTGTGCGATGCACCGGAGGAATAATTGACAGGCTAGCCCTCCGGAAGCAACAATAACATTAGCATTCTGCCTGTCAGACATCAAGCTGAGGCCAGAGAACCGCTGTAATTGATTGAGTTTGCCTGATTGTGGTGCCGTCTTTATTTACGAGGGTCTTAATTTATGACAGGAGGAGGTAGGGAAGGAGGAGCTTTGGGAGATGACGGGCGGGCAACAGAGCTATTAATCACCGGGTCCTCAGAGCACGCCACTTCCTGATTACCGGCCAGCCAATCGAATTAACAGTTAGCCTCCCCTGGTAACAGAGCTTGTATTGGAAAGACCTTTTAATGGTGACCGCTACATGTCCCCTGAGGATTCGTCAGTGGGGGACTGGGAGTGTCAGGACAAGGTGGTGGTATGTGTGCAAGCATGTGACGATGCTACGCGTGTGCATGTAAACATCTCTACAGTGGAAAAAAAAAAAAAACCCCAATGCCTACACTTTCTGAGAAATAGGGTCAATTTTCTGTATTCACATGTACGTCTTATATTTTGTAGGTCTCTCCTCCACCTGCCCGGCTTTAAATAGCCGAGGATCCGTCTGTGCATGTTTCTGGCTCCCGTGCGTTCGCTCTCCGTCGGCGGCGTACACAAGGACGATAAGTCAGTCCGGTTTAGCACACCACAGCGCAGAGAGAAATCATATTAGGCTAATTACACTGGGTCATAAGCTCCTATTGACAGCTTTATGCTTGGTTTTAATTACTGCCCACTTTCACACAACTTAGCCCCTTCACCCCGAATGGACGCAACCGCCAAGAATCCCCGTCGGCCTATCAGAAGACCGGAGTCCAGCCCGCAGCCCCACCGGCCAGTAAAAACGCTCAAACACTGTCTGGTAGTTTCCTGAAGGCGTTTGTTGCCATGGTTGCTCTTCTGCTGCCGTGGCTGTAATGGCGTATATTTTTATTTTGTGTCTATTAAGCCAAATCGTGGCCCAATAGGAGAAGAGAGAAGAGAAAGCATTAAAAAGTCTGTAGATGATATAAGACACTGAAATGGTTCTACCTTTTACTACATGTTCAAGGGCAACATGAACCAGACTGACTTTATTTTAAAACTTTTTTTTTTTTTAATACTGTTGATGTTCAACAAACTTTTTAATCAAGTCCAACACCATGCATCACACGAAGGCTCGCCTTGTGTTGTTACTGGGTGAAGAATAGAGTTGTTGCTGGGTAGAAGCATGTTTTTAATATGCACAAAGTGGAAGACATTGATATTTCTGCACGCCACATGCAGTAGATTCCTGCTGTTAACACGCTGCAGCAAACACCTGCAAAGAGCGAAAGAAGAAAGTGTTCCTTACAACTTGAAATGTTATAAATAATGAGTGAGAAAATATGACACAACATTGGCAGCAGTACACACAACAGGATGTTATAAGTAAAGTCTATAACAAGACACGTGTATAGTCAAAAATGAGATATTTTATTCTTTTGAAAAATCTCAATGTTGTGTTAACCCTCAGTTCAAGATCCATTCTTGATCCACAGATCAAGAACCATTGTTATTAACACAATCTGAGCTAAGCCATGGTTAAGTTAACACCTGCACTGCTAAGTTAATAATCAATTCTCCCCCAAAAAATCCAAAAGCTGAGCTGAATCCAGAGTCGAGACGGTTAAAGTCTTTTTAACTTTTTCCTGCTCAAGCTAGAGTGGAAACCGTAGTTGAGGCGTCGAGCCTGCGTTGGAAGCTCTCAGCGGTCAGAACTAAAAGTTCTCCTGCTTCTCTGCCCTCTTTCAGCTCCGTCCACCTGTCCTGCTCCCGTCATCTCCCCATCCGTCGCCCTCTCCCCTCTACTCATCTCAGTCCATCTGTGCTGTCACTTAGATCAATCAGTCTGATTGATCACGGCCTAATTGACTATTATTGAGGTTAATTCCTGCTCGCATGCGCAAATACCCGCCGCCGGCCGCTCCGAGCGGCGCGGCGCGCACGCTCAGACACGCGCTTCCAGCAGCGGCGCTCAGGCCCATCCATCTGCCTTCTGCACCACTTCTGACAGCCTACAGATGACTTACACATGCAAATCTCCACCCTGCCTGACCCTGTGCTGTAATTATATCCAACACAAGCACACAAATAAGATTACTGTGTGCGTGTGTGTGTGTGTGTGTGTGTGTGTGAGGGAGAGAGAGAACAACTCCTTGATGAAGGTGAAAAGTGATTGTCATGCAGATCTGTTGGTGGGTTTGCATGTTTGAAAAGGTTTTGCTCTCGGGGCTGATGTTGGTGGTGATGGATGGTCCGTCCTGTCCTGATGGTGCTCTGGGTGAACCCGGGTCATTAGGAGAAGCTTTCGCCATCAGGAGTCAATGAAATGGGTGTGAGATCCCCGTGAGGAAGACTCAAACGTCCTGCCTCTGACCAACAGGTGTTTGCGGTGAATTCGGCCGGTAGTTCTCCCAGCCCCTGGGCCAGTGGGAGGACCGGCCCCGCCCCCCCCGAGGGCGTGGGCCCTCCTGTTGTCCTGCGTGTTTCAGCCACCATGGCGGTGGTGGACATTCACCCTCCACCCCGACCCAACGGCGTCATCAGCCTGTACAGAGTCTTCTCTCTGCACCACAACGGGCGCACTCTGGTGAAGAAGCCATTCCTGTCCTCCTGCTATCAGCTCTGTCGTTCCCTCAGTCCCGCAGGCTCAGCCCTCCTCCCTCTCTCCCCACTCTAGCTCTCAGAAGGAACGGCCCCCCAGCTGACCCTCCACGACCTGCAGCCCTACACTCAGTACACGGTGGTGGCGGAGGCCTGCACCTGTTACCAGGTATTCCCCTCAAGCATTTTACCGTATCAGCTGATCTGGGCTGCCTGCTCCTCACCCTGAGGCGCTGTGAGGACCTTCTTCCCTGACCAAGCTGGTGTAGACGAGAGCCTTTCAGACCTTGGTGTTTTGGAGTCTTGAAAGACAGTTCTGTAAAACGCTGGCGTGGAGGTTCGCGGTGGGTGTTTCACGCGTCTCTTCTCAACGTGTGGCAGTGCTGCGGCCAGGGCCCAGCGGCCGAGCTCCGAACCCTGGCTGCGGCCCCGGCTCTGCAGCCCCCTCCTCGCCCCATCAGCCTGACCTCCCGCTCCGCTCTGATGGAATGGGACGAGCCTCTGGCCCCCAACGGCATCATCGAGAGGTGCGTAGATCCAAGGCCCGGCGTGGACGGGGTGGGGAGATGCAGTCGTCCTAACGCCCGTCCCTGTGTCCCAGCTGTGAGCTGCACCTGAGATGGTCTTGCCCCCAGCCCCTCCAGCCTGTCCCTGTCCCTGTCCCCTGTGTGGAGGGGCCAGCAGAAATCTGCTTCTTTGGTGAAAGGCGAAGTTACAACGTGACAGGTCAGTTTGAGAGGCGAAGGCTCCAGAGGACTCCGCTGGTATCGGACCTCAGCAGGACAACTCCAGCCGGTCCTGCACGTTGAACCAGAGCCTCTTATTTTTAAACCCCTTTTCTATGATCATGAAATATTTTACAGTTTTTGCATTCATTCATGGTGATTTCCACGAGGGTGGGTTTTAAATGCACGAATGCCAGCGGTTCTCTGTGGCTCACGGTCCCCGATGGACCCTGAGGATGATGTAAACTGGTTTGGACGAGCGGTGAACTGGTCTGTGCAGGTCTGCAGCCGTACTCCGCCTACCAGCTGAGAGCGGCCTGCTTCAACAACATGGGCAGCGCTGCCTCCAACTGGACCACGGTCACCACACTCAGTGAAGGTACCACCGGTACATTAGCCCCCCCATCCCTCGGCGCTGAGGGGAAGGAGAGGGGGTGGAATGGTGTTTGCGAAACGGAGGGAGTGATAGTGTTAGACGAAGAAAAGAAGAAAAGCGGGGACAGAAAAACGGGGAAGCACACACACGTATACACAAGGATGTAGGGTCAGCGTCAACGATGTTCAGCCCGTTCAGATGACCACTTGAATCACGCGATGAGTCCAGAAGTCCGTTTGCTCGAGCTGTCACTGGTGCCTGGGTCACATGACCAGAATGTTTCAAACACAAAACAAAAGAAAAAAAAAAACAAAACATTTTCTGTATTTTTCTCCGTCTGTCTGTGCTCTCTGCAGCTCTGTCATTCCAGGTGACCTGTACCACCACCAGCGGCAGTGTCACCACCCCTCCTGTCAGATACAGCCCTGCCTTAGGCATAGGTAACGCACACACACACACACACACACACACACACACACACACACGTAGTAAATCAGTCCCGTCATCAGTCCAAATCTGAATCTGTCTGCAGCTCCTCCCGAGGCCGAGGACAGTGACCAACAGGGCGTCGGCGTGCCAGCGACAGCCGTTTACTCGGAGCTGTGGTTCATCCTGCTCTCGAGCCTCCTGGGTCTGTTTGTTCTGGCCGTCCTGCTGGCTCTCCTGCTCCAGAGGTGTCCTGCTACACCGGGAAAAGCTTCCACGTGTGGCTGCCACAGGGAGAACGCCTCCTCTGACACCATTGTTCTTTTAGAGCCCTGAGGAAGAATCCTTCAACCAGAGAGCGCCCCCCACTGGTGATGCTCCAGAGGACCAAGAAAGCCGGAGCAGAGACGTACACGGTACCCCACTGCTCAGTGGCTGCACAAGGCTGGCTCGAAGGAGCAGAAAAAAGAGCTAGTAAAGAGAATAAAGATATATTTCAGCGGTTGAGGTGTTCCAGAGGCGCCTGAAGGTCACGGCTGGCGTGATCTTTACTCCACTAGAGCCGCTGACACCGGGACAGAATTATGGAATGGTCCCATTTATTTCTTTCACATAAATGGGTTTGTTTCTATCATCAAATGGTTGTTACAGTTCTCTGGTAATATTTTAAATGTAAAGAAACAGATGAGTGCTTCTTTCATAAATTCTCCTGCAGTTTTATTTCTAATTTCCTTTACATTACTTCCCATTTCTACAAATTAACTATTCTTCTAACCCCCAACATTTTTGCTCTTTCTCGTTTCTGTCTTTATTTCTTTCTTACTGTTTCTTTCCTTTTTCACTCTTCCTTTTGCTCGCGGCCTCTCTGTCCCTCTCTCCGTCCCTCTGCCTCTCTCTGCTTCTCTCAGGCGTCCTGTCCTGAGTTGTGCTCTAAGCATCACTCCAGCTCCGTGCTTCTCCCTGATCGGCCCTCAGTAAGCAGAATTCCCTGATTTCCCATCACACCTCTAAATATCTGTTTGGTTGTCCCCCTGCAGTTTGACACTGTAGCAGGCTGTGTTGAGATCAGCACAGTTGTACTTAAAAGCTACACAGTGTACTCGGAGGTAGGCGTGTGGATTTGTGTGTTTTGCCTGTGAGTGCATGCTTTGCACATGTGTTTATTTTTTATTAGTTTATTTCGCCGTCTGCGGCAGCGTAAACGCGCTCCTGGCTTCCTTTCGAGTGTTTTGTGATCAACAGCGCCATCTGCTGTTGATGGATGGTATGGCGGCAGATCATTTAATTAGAAAGCTAATTAAGTAAAAACAAGGCCACAAAATAATGATAACAACAATAACAACAAGAATAATAATTGCTATCATGTTATTTTGAATCAAAATGACTTGCATGGGTGTGCTTTGGCTCTTTTCTTCAGGGTCTGACAGACACGAAGATCATCAGCAGCAGCTCCCGGTTCAATCCCATGTCCGTCCTGCGGCTTCCCCCTCAGACAGACCTGACTCCGGCCTACTCCCAGCACTGCCTGCACCGCAGCGTCAGTCGGCTCATCGACGGGAAGTCGCTGATGATGGAGGAGAGAACCTGGGACAACCCGGCAGGTCACGACTCCGGGCTGGTGAGCACGGGGGAACTTATTTTTCCTAAAATTTGTGCTTGTGGTAATTCGTCAATGGTTCTCTTCCAGTATGTGGAGGAAGACGAGCTTGTGGATGCTTTAAAAACCTTAAGCACGGTAAAAAAGGAGCACACCATGTTCTCGGACACACACCTCTAGGACGGGAGGGTCTGTGTAATCAGGTATCACAGCTCACCTCTGGCTGCAAACCGAAACACTGACTGTGACACACAACATGGTGTTTTATCGATCTCAATATTCTCATTGTTGTTGATATTTTTAGCCGATGAAGAACTGCACCCTCACAGCAGTAAGCTGATGTTTTACCCTCATCCCGAGTCAGGCCTTCTGTTGTACATCAGTGTGGGTTTGCTAACCGTCACCAGAGTTCCATGTTGTCATTCACAGTCTTGTGTTTCAGAGTGCACAAAGTCCACATTATCCATGGCCGTGTTGTTTTTGTGGTAAAAACGCCAACAGCTGGCTGAGAATCACTGATGTGCCGTCAAACTGTTGTGATGTGCTACCAAAACCTAAAATGCCAATGTGAGATTCTGTTGAAACAGAGGCAGTATTCATCAGAAAGTAAATATTTTTGTGTAAAAAAAAAAACAAAGTGTAATGTTGTAAAGCTTTTTTACAGTTTCAGTATTATCTTAAATGCTATTTATAGATTATTTGTTGTAAATGTTTCTGTGTTTCAATTGGGTGGGGAAGCGCTTCTCCCCAGCATCCACACGCGCGAAGCATCACCATCTCATCTCATCTCATCTCATCTCTGAAATGTTTGGTGACTTTGTTTCATCTGAACGTTTGCATTAAACTGGAGACGATGGAGACCCAACGCTGGTTTCACTCCGTTTTCCACCGCAGACGGGACTGCTGAGTGAGCCACTCAGACGCAGCAGTCGTCTCCTTTAGCGGCTCAGGGCAACGTCGAGGCGAGCTTTAAATTTAGAAATTGGCGGGAAGAAGTGAGGGAGCGCGTTTGGTCAAGGACGTGGGGCTGGCGAGGAGACCTCTGAAGCATTCAGACACATCCACAGCCGCTGACAGCCACCCGCCAGGAGGGAGGCCGCGGACGGAGGGCTTGTGCAGCGATTGTGAGGGACAGTAGGGCCCTGAGGCACACACACACACACACACACACACTGCTGTTATTAAACTCATAAATCAAGATGGGGACAGCGGCGTCTCTGAGAGGAGACGGCCTGAGCAGGAGGGCTGGTGAGATGGAACCCTGGGCAGGCGTGCACAAGTTCACCATCGCACCTGCAGGTCGGTTCTCTTTGCACCTTTCTCCTCGTTTAAGAGAGTAAAGCTAGAAACGTTATCCCTGAGCACAGCCTCTACCGCCACAAACACGAGCGCTCTTTTCTGATTCCAGCTGGCCCCAGCCGTGTTCCTACGGGAGACAAACCGGCTCGGCTCCAAACCTCCGACTGAAGTCAACCCGACGTGCGAAAATCAGCAGTTTTTAAATGACAGAAACACTCGGCTCAAGTTTATCATCAGTATTATATTTGATCGTGGGTGAGTACTGGAGGCAGACAACATCACAACATGATGCAGCACTTCACACACACACACACACACACACACACACACACACACACACACAAAGCAAGTTTTTGCTCCTCAGAGCAGTTTAAATAGATATGTTCTGTATTCCATACAGCTCACTAACATCTGGCTGGAATATAATGTAAACATAGCCAGAGAGCAACGACAAGCAGGCAGCTACTTTATGTGCTGAAATACACTTTTAACTTTATAGAACGTCATAGAAAATAAACACTGGCGAGTTACTCCCAGGATGAGTCTTAATAGTGCAAGTGCAGATGCGGTTAGGTCCAGGAGCAGGATCATGAGGACGTTAGCACAGAGATGACCAGTTACATCAGCGCAGACGTCTTCATTCATGCATCCACGGGAGGATTGGTTTAAAAGAAAACACGTCTGTTGTCCACATGGGTTGTTAGTGTAGCAAATGTACATCTTTGTACAGTCTGAAACTGGTCAGGGATTAGCACAAAACTTAAAAGATGTCAAATTAGGTAACGATGATCAATAAAATGCAAGCAAAGACCAGTCAGGTTGTCTATTTTGTAGTAAATTCTTATTTTTGTGGCTAAAACCTGACGTAGATTTCCTGGATTTTTAGAATTTCAGGCAATCGGCTGCATTAAAAGGTCTCAGGTTTGATCGCAGTACCTTTGGAAAAAGATAACAGATGTGTTGGTCTGCAAAAGCTATCTGGTGGCTAATTTGGTCTTGTGTGAATCCTTAATGTGGCTCCAACGTGAGCTTTTGGTCAGAATCCCCTTTAAACACCCACCCAGGCTGATCTCTGGCAAAAAGGAGTCAAATAAGGCACTACAGGAGTCAGTCAAAGCACAGACAAGACACGTTGGAGGCTTGTTTCACAGAGCTTCAAGTGATGTAGTGGAGGTCCTACGAGTGTGGTCATATGGTCAAAATAAATGATCGATCTCTGGTTTGGAACAGGCAATCTGCTGAGTTAGAGATAAAGGTCCGACGCCGCTGTACCACAGCCCACTTTAGCTAAAATCCCTGTAAGGTTCAAGTCGTCTTCTGCTAATCATGTTTGCAGAGTCCTGAAAACGTGTGCATGAAAGCGGGAAACTGGCTCACACACAACACTGGGACGAGATGGTTGACAACGCGGCCGTGGTTCTGCTGCTGGGTCTCTGGAGCTCCCACAGCTTCAGGGTGCCTGGCAGCAGCCTGAGGCTAAAACGCCGCCACTCGCCAGGCTACCCACCACCGTAGCGTCGTCACCCATCAATTCAAGGGGGGTTTTAAATCCTTAAACCAATATTTTTGGTTTTCTTTGTAGTTTTTTCCTGAAGTCAATGTTTCACATATAACTAGACTAATATATGAAGATTTGAATCCAGTTTTCTATAAAGTGACTTCCCCTCGACTGTAAAAGCCAGCAGAGATCTACAACAGTTCATCCCGTCTCACTTCCATTACCTGGTAGGTGATGCAGGGCTGGATGGAGGCTGGCTCACCCAAAGCTCCAGCAGAATCTTCACCCGGCCCTGAGGTTCCGCTGGACTGTTTCAATCTGCTGCTTCACTGTCAAGTTGACCCTTTTTTTTTTTTAAACTCTCCGGCGCTCAAGTACGGGGCCTGATGTCACCAGGAAGAGAAAGATTCCATGCTGACAACCTGAGGCTGGGAAATCTGTACCTAAAACTGCTGACGTCATCAAGGGATGAGACGGTCCGACGTAAACGTGAGCGAAGAGTCACAGCGGGGGGGTCCACTTACAGCCCGCACTTGAAAAGCTTCAAAGGGGGGTTGGGGGGTTGGGGGGGGGGGGTCGTGTCCTGGACCCTCACTGTCACAAGCTGCTGTCCTGGCCGGGCAGCTCAGGGGCCAGCTTCCTCTGCCGGGGTGAGGTGGAGGAGGCCAGTTTGGTGGGGGAGGGGGAGGCGTTGGAAGACGAGTCGCTGCTGCCGCCTTCGGAGCCAGAGGAGAGATGAGGGACTGGGGGAGCTCTCTTCCTCCCCAGAAAACCTCCATCCAGTACTCCCTTCTTCCTCCCACCTCCATCAGCCCTCAGCCCGTCTGCCACACCGTCTCCCTCCTCGTGTGGAAGGAAAACCTTCCTCCTGACATCTCCGCCAGGAGTCGGACTATCGGGCGGCTGTCGCTGAAACTCTTCCGCTGCGCCGGCCAGAGCGCCGATGTTGGTGGCGGAGCTGGAGCTGGCTGCTCTGCATGTGCGCAACCCCAGCGCCGCGCCTCTCCGCCCGCCGTCCTCCAGCCCGACCTCGCAGAGAGAGCGGCGGGCATCGAGGGCCGAGCCGGGGCCCGGCGTGGACGCCTGAGCCGCGCTGTCCAGCATTCCTCGACTCAGGCTGAAGTTCTGGAAGTCTCTGAAGAGACAGAAAGAAGACGGATCAACTGGAATCCCTGCCAGCGTGCAGCCGTCAGGTGCACTGAGGTATAATTACCCACCACGGTGACGGTAACAACCCCTGGGTGCCTCCTGCTGAGCTTTTCGTCTCACCTGTAGCTGTTGAAGGACTCTGTTCTCCGAGCGCGGGCCAGCAGGGGGCTCTCCCTGTAGGGGCGCACCGCTCCGTAGGTCTCCTGGCTCTCCGGAATTGGCTCCGGGGCCTGTAACTGCAGGCTGGAGTTGAGACGGCACCAGTTAGAAACACATTCACAGTGGCCGCAGTCCGAGGTGCTTTGTTTTAATGGAAGACGCTTAAAAATATCATTTCAACTCTGGAATAAATATGCAAAAAGCAGTTTGTAGGACTCTAAATCACAGCAAAGACGGCTGCAGATTTGGTTCCGTGAAACAGACAGATAAGCGAGGAGCTGCCTGCAGGGAGGCGGAGGCTTCGGTTTCCACACAGGTTCTAACCTTGAGCTGGACTCTCGTAGTCTGGTGTTGTGCAGCACGGAGGGGGCGGGGCTTATGTTTGGCGTCGCGCAGCGGGAGGCGCTCAGATCACACTGGTCCAAGAGCTGCAGCAGCTCCTCCTCAGTGGGACCACCGATATCTGAAACACCAGAGCAGCTTCAGAGCCCCGACAGGACAAAATCCACGGGCGTGCCCTCAGAGGACGCAGATGTGGGGGTGCGACAGCTGGGTTTGTATCTACCAACACAACCAACGCCGGCGCCGGGCCTCCTCACCCTCTCTCTTCCTCTCCTCTCCCTTGTTGGCGGTGTCCATGGCAGTTGTCAGGTCCCACATCTGGATGCTGCCGTTGCCGTGGCCGGTGAACAGGTAACGCCGGGGTCTCGACCCCATCCTGCTCGACCCCTCACACTCCCGCACCATGAAACAAGAGATGGTTGTTCCATCCACCGACTGCACTTCACAAATCCTGACACACACACACACAGAAACATGTAGCAGACTGACAGGTCATGGAGAACAACCAAGGAGACGTGAGCAGCAACCGCACCTCCTTCCTGTGGAGGAGAGCCTCACAAACAGCTTGTTGGTGATGGGGATCACCTTCTGTATGAACACCTGCTGATCGTCTCTCTCCCCAAACGGACCTGAAAACAGGAGAGAAGGTTTCCACGCTGCTGCACACAGATTCATCCCTACATCCGGTTCCCCCTTCAGCAGGTCTTTTCTTCTCGTCGCTACTGCGCTCGTTTCTTTACCGATGTCGTTCCCAGAGCAGTAGCTGCCGTGGCTCTCCGTCTCCTCCAGGGACAGTATTTTGAAGGAGGCCAGTGGGGTGGAGCCCGGCTGGGTGGAGATCATCCCTCTGAAGCGAGTCACCGTCCAGGTTCGAACGTGGTTGTTATCTGCGCACACTGACACGCACGGAAACGAACCCTAAGTGCACGCTGTGTCACACACAGGAGCGGTCCTCCACCCCTCACCCCTTCCTCACCCGATACCAGATGTTTCTCGGACAGCATAATCTTCGTGACCGGGCTCCTGTGGACGGTGAACGTCTGAAAGAGCTGAGGGCCCGATCCCACCGTCTCCGGGTGTTGCACGATCACTCTCACCGCGCCGCTGCTGGTCCCATAAGCTATCTCGATCCAGTTCCCACTCACGCCTCAGAAAAGAGAGAGAGGAGAGAGGGAGAGGGAGAGGTCAGTATATTCATGAAAAATCAAAAAGGTCATGGTTAACTTTGGAATGAGGAGGTTGTAAAAGGAGAACCTACTGGTTTTAGGCGTGAGGTAGACGGACAGTGCAGTGATGGCATCATTTGATGGGTCGTGATAAAGTTCCGTCACTAGCAGGTCGTTATCTTTCATTCGGAGAGGAAATTTCTGCATGTCTAGAAAAAAAACAAAGAATCGAGAAAGGCAGATCCAGTCCTGACTCCTACGCCTAAATTGACTAAGCTAAGAACTGCCATAATGATACAAGCGCTTATGAAGGCACGATCACACACAGTATTTTATCTGTGTGTGTGTATAAATATGATGTTTACCGATGTAGTAAATGGAGCCATTGTTGCAGCCCAGGAGTAGGAAGGATCCTGCTGTGTCACAACTGGTTATAGGAACCACATCTTGAACCTTCTCCACACAAAAAAACACACACACACACACACACACAGAGACAATAATCAGCATCTACTTCTAATGGCTCGATGAACTTTCACCGATGTTCTTTAACCTTGATGTTGACTGGCTGTGTAACAAGGAAAAACTAAACATGATGAAAAATGGCCACAAACGCACACTGGGCCACCCACCCACCCACCCACCCTCCCTCCTACCCACCCTCCCTCCTACCTGCCAGTGCTGCGTGACAGCGTTCCACACTCCAACTTTCCCTGTGTGGCTCGTGGCCACCAGCTGGTTCCCGATGAAGAAGAGGTCGTCCACAGGTACGCCCAGGCTGAACACACCTGAGGAGGTGGGCGCGTGTTAGTGCTCACACAGCCTGTTGACGTTTGCGTCGTAACACAAAGCAGCAGCATGGGCTCTAATCCAACCCTTTTAGTTGTGTTCCCCTGAGCTTTTGACCCCTCTACTCCACGCTTGGTAGCGCCGTGAGCATTTAACTTGCCTATCTCGTTCCCACTGCCTCCATCTTGGATGCTCCAGAGGATGATGCTGCTTTCAGAGGCGGCAGCCACCATCTTGTCCTTGTCTCCGTGAGGGCCGCCTACCACCTTAGCGTTGAGCGCGATGCGTTCGATGGTCCAGTCCAGGTAGGGGGAGGAGAACACCTGCTGCCAGCCAGACGACTCCTTTATCCTGTTAGACCACATGCAAGGACAAGCAAACGAGGGGGGTTTGGGGAAAAAGCAGCAATAGTAGGGGTTTATTAATTCAATGTTTTAGATTTGATGATTACACACACACACACACACACAGGATTCAGTGAGTCTAAAATCCCCATGACTCAAAAACACTGAAAAGTCCAGACTACACTTTATTTCTGTGTTACCTGTAGCAGATGACAAAGTGTGCGTAAGCGCTACGATCCAGTTGTGGTGTCCTGCTATGATCAGCACCTTCCTGGGATCGATAACCGGACCTGCACGTACACACACACACACACACACACACGCCACTTTACGACACAGCTCCTGTTACGTTCCCGTCCGGGTCTGTTATCTCTCAGCAGAGAGAAGGCCACTGGGAAACTAGGCTACCACGTCAGATCATGTTAACTGCAGCTTTTATGCATGCTCACACGCGCACACACACACACACACACACACACACAGCATATACATGCAGGCAGAATGGGGACATGTGTTTTTATTCTTTGCTGTTTGCGCTTTTTATTTAAATTTGCCCTTATTTTGACTCACCCAGTCTGCTGTCCTCTGCTCCGGGTGAGTCGGAGAGGGAAGGCTGAGGAGGGGGACCTACACAAGCGAAACCCTCCACTCTGTATGGACCCCGGCCTGGAGTCGAAGGAGGAGCACGGAGCCGCTGAGGCCGGGCTCGACTTATGGGCAGGGACGGCTGGTGGGGGCAAGTAACCATGGAAGAGAACGCTACCACAGGAGGAACGGTCCAGCTCCTCACACAGTACCAGGCGGCGGACTGCGCACACGCACACACACACAAGAAAAAAATGGAACAATCAGAGAAAACGAATCACCACAAACCACTATTTATAAGCAGATACCATCTCCCCTTCAGGTCTGACACAGCTGAGTACTTCCGGTTTTTGTGCTGTAATGTAAAAGGCCTTATTTCAAACTCTGGGCTTTTCGCGAGACAATGCAGGGAAGTTCCAAACACTGACGGGAAGAAAACTGCTTTAACAATAAAAGTTGAGCCAAGTTGTATGTGAAGCCAAGACAACACCTTGTGTGTGCTGCTGTGCGGTTCAGAGTGTAACCAAGAGAGCCGACACGCACCTAAAGGAGTTATTCCATAAAACTCTGCTTCGTGTCGAAGGACGCTGATGTTGATGCCCCTACAGAGGGGAAAAAAGGGCAGCGGTTAAAAGAGATCATCTACCATCTTCAACAAACAACACAGTTCTGACACTTTACCTCAGGTCCAACTCTTTGGTTCGGAGGAAGTTCAAAATAGGTGCAAAAGCGGTGGGATCCCTGTCAATAAATATCTAAAAAAGGAAAAGACGTGATTGATCCAGCTGATTCATCACAACAACAACAACAGAAGGATACACAGGAAAGACGAAGATACAATGCCACTGTTTGTTCCACTAAGTAAACGTAAACCAGGCCCACGTAAGCTTCCTCCACTTAACTTCCTCCTCCTCACTCCTCCTCCTCCTTCGCTTGGAGAGGATCGAACATTGATTTGGTCAAGTGGGTCGGCGAGCTGGCCTTAAGCCGTCTCCAGCGGTTTGGTGTCATTCATTTATTATTCATTCAGACAACTGTGGGGTTCTGTAGCACACAGCTGATGACGTGCTTCATCAGCTGGACGCGTTTAGAGAGACGCACAAAAGTCGCCTGCGCGTTCCGGCCCGGTTTCTCCCAGGCAAAAGGCCGTACTCACAGCTCCAGTCTCGTCCCGAAGAGTGGAGATCCTTCCGCTCAGCAAGCTGCAAAACAAGAGCGCAGCGTATCAGCATCATCATCAATACATTTTCTTGTGCCTTTGGTGCAAATATCAAACGCGGTGGCTGTGTCCTTGACCTGGTTCCTGTAGGACTCCTTGATTCTAAACACAGGAGGACAAGCTCAGTTTAATTTGGTCTACTCTCAGGGGCAGTCGGGGAGGTCCATTTACTCCTGTTTTAGGTTTTTAAAGAAGCCCTGTGGAGAGTTTACTGCACAAGTTTCCCTGGCAACCTCTGTTTCCATTTTGGACATCCACTGTCAAAGGTTTTCTGTAATAAAAACACTGATAAATTATACTAATGGACTGAGCTGGCAAATCACAGCCAGAACAGACAGCTGCCCTTTAGAATGTCATTTGGCATGCTCAGACCTCATTAATATACTGGTGATTTTCAGGTAAATGACTAATTCATAGGTCTAATCCTCTGGTCTTCTTGCTTAACAACACACAAACTGTCCTTTGTTTTGCTCCATAATGACAACCGGCCCCAAATCATCTGATTTTGGTGAGATTTTTTAAATTATAAGATCCAGGTTAACTGGCACTTGAACAATCCCTTAAGTCTTGATGCTGATTTGACAAACCTTGAAAAGAAAGAGTCCGGGATCCACGTCAGAGTCTGCCTGGAGGTGCTGAATCTACAGAAAAGGTCAGAATATGAACAATGACACCAACACAAGCGAGATCCGCGCAGTTCATATGAATGAATATGTCGGGCGGATCAATTGCTTATCAAAACCAACTTTTTCAGTAATTCCTCAATAATCGTGGGTGGAAAACAAACGTGGGGATGCATCCATTTCAACAACTTTGAGTCTTTTTAAAGCTACGTCAGCTAATTCCATCCACCGCCGCTTACTCATGCAGAAATCATTACAGCATGGAGCCGAAACGATAAACATCGTCTGTGGAGTTCCTTCGGGCGCATCTTACCGCGTTCCCCCGACGTTTAACTGGATGATATCTCCCATCCCAGGTGCTGAACTGTTGCCATCCGCAGCCATGATGAGCAGACTAATGAAAAAAGACAGTGTTCCGTTAGCTGCCGCCGCTGTCCTGGAGGCTAGCTTGCTAGCGTTGCTCTCGGATGTCCAGACCCTCCAGCCTCACGACCTCTTCTCCCCACCGTCCATAAAACAGCCTATTTTCCACCTATGGCGGCCTCGTCGGTGTCGTCCAGCGGCCGCATAGTGGGCAGACAGAAACAGGGGTCTGCCTGTCTGAAGACTGGCCACAAAGGAAGCCTTTATTTTCCAGCGGGCATGTTTGCATCCCTCCCGTGCGTGTGAGTCGTGGACAACAGCGTGCGCAGAGCAGCAACGTGAAACAGCTGTACAAATGATCCAGGCGAGGCGAGAGAACTCCCTGCACATAGCTTCCGGTTTCGTTTAGCTAGCTCGTCATCGGCCAGCGCGAAAACGTGATCTTTCTGCGAACCACTCCTGCGCGGATGTGAACACTCTTGTCACCAACAGTAAACTACAAGTATGCTGCAAAGACCGATACATTGCGACCTATACCCAAACCTCAATTTAACAACAACAAAATTTCCCCCTTTTAATGCAAAAAGAAATACACCACAAATGCTATCCAAACCAGTCCCGTGTTGGCAAAATACAAACTATGTTGGCAGCCGCTACGTACTTCACTAGTGATTAAACCGCAAGTTTGAGTCTTGTTAATACGGAAATTATTACAAACCTACGTCAAAGGCAATATTTTTGCATTCGGGCTGCATATTTTCAGCGGGTTGTATCAGCGACGGGGTCTCTTAATGCAAACAAGCGCTTCCCTGCCAGCGCAGCCCCGCCCCGCCCACTTAAGCTAACAGAAAGGGGCTGGAAGTTCAGACTCAACATAACATATTTTATGACGAACTACAAGTTTTTGTATTAAACTGCGCTTTTATGCTTTAGTTTTATCCACGATGTGAACCGTATTGTGTGGTCGTTTGTAAATTTCTCTTCCGCGGTAAGTAATGTGTACTTTACTATCAAACTTTAGGGGGGTTTTCTACCTTCTTTTAGCTTGTTAGCCTCAGGGAAAGTTAGCAAAGGGGTGGAATGTTGCACTTCTTCAAACTTAACCTTAAATATTGACCTTCAACAACCAGGAAACTCAAATAGTTAAGTTGCCGCGGGCATAGGAGCCCCTTATGGGGCTGCTACGTACTGGTTTTAAGTCAGAGATACTAAACCAAAATAGGACCCAGGTCTTTTCAGCGTTAGCCGCCAGACTCCACTTTTATGAACATATTCGTGTGCTTTAACAACGTTCTCTTATTCCGCGACACTGTTTTCTAAGTCCTAAAATGGAGGTATGACCAGCCCGGGCAGAGAAAGGAGAGAGAGCTAGGCTGGGGCTTCTAATCGCAGGAACCGAAGAGAGACGGCAGCATCCGAGCAGGCTGCGCCGGTGATGTCGGAGCCGCAGGGAGAGCGGCTTCAGGTGAGGAGGCCGCCGGAGCGGAGGCACACCTGTCCGGCCACCCACAGCCGGTGCAGGGGGAGGCCCCCGCGGCCGCCCTGCAGAGCCCTGCCGCTGCTGCAGCCACGGAGGATGAGGAGAGTGATGATGAATCAGAAATCCTGGAGGAGAGTCCCTGTGGCCGCTGGCAGAAACGCAAAGAAGAGGTAAGAAGAGGCTGGAGATCATCGTTACTGTTCTACCTTTGCTGCACAGGCACACAGAAGATCACCTGTTTACTGGCTCAAGTGTTACCGTGATCTGTTATTACTATTGCCTGCTGTCAGACTGAGATGAAGGGTATTTTTTTGTTTGTTTTGCTACGTTTAATGCAAATTTTTGATGTGGAAGCTTTTTGTGTGAAGCATCCATTGAAAGTACAAGTCTGCATTGTCTGCAGAAAAAGAATTGACATTGGTTTGTTTCATATGCTGTGAAATGTGTGATCTAAAGAATAATTTACCACTCTAGGTCAATCAGCGGAACGTCCCGGGGATAGACGATGCCTTCCTGGCCATGGACACGGAGGAAGGGGTCGAGGTAGTCTGGAATGAAGTCATGATTTCCGAAAGGAAGAACTTCAAACAGCTGGAGGTGAGAACACTCCATGGAACGCTTGTGCCCTGACGTTGCTGCTTCGCGTACATGAGATTTCCTGATTCCTGAATGAGATTGTGCCTGATTTTCCCTGTCAGATTTCATTTGAATTTTAATAGCAAGTTAAAATATAGTAAAGATAAATACACCAACTCTCTCATTTTACTATTTGTTTATTGTCTTTTCAGGAGAAAGTAAAGGCTGTATTTGATAACCTCATACATTTGGAACATGCAAATATTGTAAAGTTTCACAAGTATTGGGCTGATACCAAAGACGGCCGGGCGAGGGTAAGTCTCAGCCCCTCCTCTCGAAGCATTATCATGGAAATATGATTTTTATCACATACTTTATATTTAGAATTAGCTGATGTTCTGTTGAAGAAAACAGCACAAGTGTCCCTTCTGTCTCAGGTGATTTTCATTACTGAATACATGTCATCGGGGAGCCTGAAACAGTTTCTGAAGAAGACAAAAAAGAATCACAAAACTATGAATGAAAAGGTAAACTCCACACGCAGACGCTTGGTGATCATCTTCAAGATTCAATTCCTGCTACACGAGCTACATATCTTAGAAGTGTCGCGTCGGTCAACGGAAAGGAGTGAACTGAATCACATTCTGGGAATCATCCGTGTAGCTTTTTCATGCCGGAAGTCAGCTAGTAGTCTGACACGAGGTGTTTGCTCCCACAGGCTTTGAAGAGATGGTGCACACAGATCCTCTCGGCTCTCAAGTGGGTTTTCTCTCTTCTAGAACGCTCACTTCAGTACAGGCACTCGGACAAGATGCAGTCAAATCATCTCTGCTCATGTTTTCTTTCCCTATCTGCAGTTATCTCCACTCGAGCGACCCTCCCATCATCCACGGCAACCTGACCTGCGACACCATCTTCATCCAACACAACGGGCTCATCAAGATCGGCTCAGGTATCGTTTTCAGAGAGACGGGTGTCGCTAGAGGCGGATTTGTTGGCCCTAAAGGTTTGAAAACCTTCAGTAGAAATAGTTTTGCAGTTACAGATACGTGTACAAAATCCCATCAAGTTATATTCAAGAACCTTAAAGATTTGTCTGCCTGCATTTTAAGGAACAGCTTGTACTCAACAGAGTTCACGTAAAAAAGTCACCAAGATCTTCACATGCTTTAGCATCTGTCCGACCGTCTCTGACTGACTCCTCCTGCCTCGTGTATCAGACCGAACGTGCTCTGTCTTCCTGCCTCCCCTGCAGTTGCTCCGGATACCATCAACAACCACGTGAAGACGTGTTACGAAGAGCAGAAGAACTTACATTTTTACGCTCCAGAATATGGAGGTAGACTTGTTTTTGTGCAGAGTTTGTGTTTGTGCTGCTATCTGCAGGCATCTGACCTCCAAATATACGAGCCTGTAAAGATTCAGTCCACCCTGCTTGGTTGTTTTTTTTAGTACTAACTATATTATCTGTCTTAGATGATAATGTCACCACTGCTGTGGATATCTACTCATTTGGCATGTGTGTCTTGGAGGTGAGACTGTCGGATTACCGGCCCCGAGGCTTCTTTTACAGTATACCAGTGGCACGTAAGACCCTGTTTGCTGATATGTGTGTGTGTGTAGATGGCACTCCTGGAAATCCATGGGAACGGAGAGTCCTCGTATGTTTCTCAGGACGCCATCAACAACGCCATTCAGCTACTGGAGGACCCGCTGCAGAAGGTGGGGCGTTTGTTCACATCTTTGTCAGTGTCCAGAGGGAACAAATCAGATAGAGCCTGACTTTGACGCTTCTGTTTGTGTTAAGAAAATATTTTTCTCAGTGACATGTGACCGGTTTGTGTGTTTTGGTTTTTTTTTTTTAACTGCTGCTGGGTTTTTTTGTAGGAGTTGATCCAGAAATGCCTTGAAAGTGATCCCAGCGTCAGGCCCACAGCCCGGGAACTGCTGTTTGACCCGGCTCTGTTTGAAGTCCCGCTGCTGAAGCTGTTGGCCGCACACAGTATAGTCCATCACCAGTGTGAGTCTAAATGTACACTTAAATCCACTGTAATGGGACACAGATACACAAGTCTGATAGACCTTCAGAGTGACACAAACCCTGACAACAGCCCTCAAATGTGGGGTTTTATCATCTTTGTATGCAAACATTACTGCGTGTTCTCTTATCCAGCCTCTCACACCACCGGATACAGCAGATAAAACATATGCAGAGTAATTTACTGTAACAGCCTGCATGGCAATAAATGGTTTGTGGTTGTCCAGACATGATTCCTGAGAATGCCCTGGAGGAAATGACCAAAAACCTGGATCCCAACCTGGTCATTGCTGAGATGAAAGAGGACATTCAGCTCAAGTAAGAGTCGGAAACCTGATTTTAGCTAGATGCAGAACAAAAAGAGATTCACAGGTAACAGAAGTCTGAAAACGATGATCATGGGTAGGGTTTGGATTTTATCACCTGGAAGTTATGATAGTTATGAGATAAAATGATTTTTGGTTTTCTTTGAAGCAGCAGCACTAAATTGTCTAATGTTATAAGTGTCCATGTGTGTTTTTCAGGCTTTCACAGTTTCCGGCCTTGGAGCTTGATAAATTTCTGGAAGATGTGAGGTAAGAAGACAGAGTTCCGAGCTTCAAATCATTAGAAATGTCCACAAGGGGGCGGTATTGGCCCATAGGACCGTTGGGCGGTTTCCTAATGTAAAAGACTCTTCTCTTTCACCTTACTGGAAATCCTACTTGTTGCGGCATTTTCCCATCTTGCTTTTGTTGTCTCTCCTTCTTGTTTAAATCAGAAATGGTATTTACCCCATGACGGCGTTTGGCCTCCCCAGTCCCCAGAAGCCTCAGCAGGAGGTGGTAAAATCGCCAGTTGTCGTCCCTTTGGTCGAGTCGCCCACCCCTGAACCTGCAGAGCTTGAAACCCGGCGGGTACGTAAAACCCTTCAGTCAGAACGGTGACGATACACACAATATTTAAATGGCTGGATCAAGGGGAAAGTGTCTGCTGTACTTCTGCTTCTGCAGGTCGTTCAGATGCAGTGTAACATTGAACTCATTGAGGAAGGAACAAAGTTTCATGTAAGCGTTTACTGTCATATCTACACTGTGTAGGTTTCCTTTCATGACACATTTAAGGAGTTTCAGCAGTCATTCTCCTGTCTTTGAATAATTGTAGTCTCCTTCATGTTTCACATGTTTTAGCTCACATTGTTGCTGAAACTGGAGGATAAGCTGAACAGACATCTAAGCTGTGACATGCTTCCCAGTAAGTGTCTCCAAACACAGTCTTGAAGTGTGTTGCCATCCGACCACATCTTCAGATTGTCTCCTCCTCTCCTGCTTTGACGTTTACAGTCAGGTTTTCTTAGAGCCTGAAGTAGCTGGTGGTTTGGACACAACTGGAGCGACTGGTATTTTATAACATATTACAGATAATTGCTGACTGTCTTCCAGACATGTCCTGTATGGGACCAAAGAGCAATTAAAGGATTATTCTTTCAGGGGTGTGTGGCGGGGGTGTGGGTGGGTGCGTGCCTGTCTTCTTGATTTGTGCCTGTTCCCTTCTAAATGTATAAAAGTGTAAATACCAGGACGAATAGACTATTTAGAAGATGGGATTGAGTGGCTCCTGTCCAGGCATGCGGTTGTATTTTTACACCTTAGGATATCCTAAAGGCCCCACTTAGTTCCTGAGAACAATTTAGATTCACCCACCCATTTCGGAGATGATGAAGGTGATCGGCTAATGCCTGTTTCATGTGACGCTATGTTGTTCAGGCCCTTCTATTCATTTTTACTACAAACAACATTTTATTGTGCAGCACATCAGGGGCAGTAGGATGCCAATGTGATATACAGTAGGCCAGACTATTTTGGGCAGAGGGACTGCCTGTGGCTGATGTGTCATGAAAACCTTGCACCTCTATGTTTTGAAATCTCTTTAAATTATTTCTCCTTCAAAAGTTCCAGAAAGGTTTTAATTTGAATGCTCTGCAGCGTAAACCAAGGCCAGCTATCCATGTACAACACCTTAAAGCAGCTGTTGCACCGTGGTAATTGGAATCGTGTGTGTGTGTGTGTGTTGCAGTGTGTGCATGAACATGTATGGCTGGTGTATAATGTTACATGTGTGTGTGGGGAATGTATGGCCTGTGGAACACTGGCTGACAGCTGTCACCTCCTATGTCAAGATCCTCCTCCAGGCTTTCATTACGCTGTCTCTCTCACACACACACCACTTAAACACACACCATAGCTCCACATCTACACACAGGGACACACACTTGTCTATCAGAGATGCACTTTGTCCAGTTGGTAAATCCCCCCCCCTGCTGATATCAGGGATATTCTCCAAAGCTTCTCTTATCAACACACCAAAGTGCAAAGTCAAAGAGCAGCCGGTCTCACAACTCACTCCTTTTTGCTAACGTGTTGATGTTAGAAGCTGGGATCTTAGTCAGGCCCTAACTGCGGTGTTCAGATGGTTTCTGAGCTCAGAGCCAGCCCTCTACCAGAGAGTACGACCCCTCTCCTTCACTTATTAGCTCTGTGCTGACGTTCCTCATGCAGTTAGAAATTGACAGCCAAGTTATTAAAGGTCAGTAGACCGTGAGGACTCTTCACCGGACAAGCCTGTGTTCAGGGAACTCACTACACTACCAAGAAAACAATAAAATGCTCCATCAAATACACCCACAGGTGGCAGGTATACTGAGCTAGCTGTTGTAAGGCTGTTTTTGGTAAGTGTGTGTGTGTGTGTGGACAGTTTAAGGCAGCTGCACTCTAGTGTTCTGACACCAGCAAGACTGAAGAATTCTTCCATCTTTGGCTCTTCTGGGTGGTTGAACTTGAGAAGCTGAAATAAGCTCAGACAAAAAGAGCTCATCAGCCGAGAGCAGAGATGAGGAGCGAGCTGATGGGAAGGCGACGAAGGCTCCCAAACTGTGCTTGTGTGTTTCAGATGAGAGTGTGCAGGAGTTGGCCGGAGAGCTGGTGGAGCTGGGCTTGATCAGCGAGGTGGGTTGAAGTATAGCGATTCGAGGGTGTGGGGGTGTGTGTGCTCGTGAACCGTATGCATGCACCATCTGCTATAAGAGCTCAGCTGTACTCCGTATGCACTCGTGCGCTGGCCTCCCTCCTGTTATTACATCATCTACACCAGCCTCTGGGCTTTCTGCTGGAGACGGAAAATCTAATTTATGCCTTTTAGCGCTCTTAGTTCAGTTCGTGCTCTTCTCGTTGTCCGTATCTTTCCCTCTGTGTCCGACTGAGGTGAAGTCTGGATCTTAAACATGGTTCATTGTCTTTACAGATGGACCAAAACAAAATCGCCTCCCATCTACAGGAAACCTTCAGCCAAACATTTCATTAGCAGCACTTTTGTCAACACGTTGCTGTCTTCCTGTATGTGTACTTAACCCAATTGGATTTTATTTATGATCAATTCAGTCTGTGTATTAGGTATTTTTCTACTAAGCCTTTGGTGGTAGCATGACCAGAATTGGGTTTTTGTGTTGGTGTTTTTTTGCGGGGGGGGGGGTATGACAGGGGTTTAAATTTCCTTAGCGCACCAACAATGACTGGACTGTAAGGCCAAAGAAGCCACTCGGAGTGATTTCACAGGGGATGTGAATTCTTTTGTCGGTTAGCTTGTGGGTATTTCAGCGATGCTGTTGCCGACGCTGGAGCACAGCGGCGCCGCTTACGCTCAGCTTTACGATGAAAGCCACAGGCTCTGGGGCTAGAGTTCTATTTTAGTGTGCAGTGTTTACATGATGAACTTCCTGGTCTGATGTAGTATAATAAAGACCAAAGCAGGCCAATATTGGGAAAAAAGAAATGCCACACTTTACCTCCCTTATATTAAATATTACTTGTGGGAATGTACAACTATTTATCCCTCACTCCAGAGAGACGCGCTCTGAGATCTGGTTCCATGTTCACATCAGTTCCATTCTGTTTTACCTTCTTAGACAGAACATTCCAAGTCCTTTTACGGAGTCGTTGCCTGTCTCCCATTTTGACAAATATACTATTAGGCGATGCTGTTCTATGCTGTGCTTTCATTTCTCATGTCAACGCCATCACCATGTGGAAAACTGTCAGGAGGAGGCAGAAGTACAGACCTTTAGCCTCAATTTGGGGGGAACGGTTGTTAAAATCCTGTTTTTCGTTTTAAATTACAACCATTTAATGAAAGACAATGCTGATTACACCGAAGTTTAAATGAATAGCCCAACTCTTAAGGCCTCTTCAATAAGAGCGTCTATCAGCAGAGAAGAGGGAAACAGGCTGCAGCAGCATTTAATTGCCATCTCCTATTTATTGAAGAGTTTTTTAAGCCCTTGAAAATGGAGCTACTCTTCATGAGGTGGCTGCAAAACTGTCAGTGTGGTATTTTTTGTGAAACCCTTCAGATGAAAGCTGAAGCTGCACATCTTCTGTATCCACAGCTGCCAAAGCCAGCTTACAGAGGAAAAACATCTCAACTTAGGGTTAATGTCAAGCATTTAAAAAACCCTTTTCCATAGAACAAACGTAGGTGTTCCACTGCACATCTTATTAGGTTGGTATCATGCCAGGTCTCTGAGAAAGCGTTTACTTTAAGGTACTGTGAACTCAGTGTTACTGAATTTGTCTTTTTTTTTTTTTTGAACTCTTCTCTTTGCCTTTATACTTGTCCTAAGCACAGCCCACCCTGTCCTCCTATCTTTCTCTTGTGCTGTTGAACAGTTTTTGCTTTGTGCCATATGTTACAGGAACTGACACATCCACCAGGGAGTGTGAAATGCTTTATTTATGTTACAAGCGCTCTGCATCCCTTATGGGTTTTTTTTTTTTTTGTTTTTTTTTATAATTTCATCACATTGGGTCAATGGGCATATTTTGTAAGCCTGTACCTTCTGTTTAATAAAACTGGAATCTAGTTGGGTACCCTTCAAAGAGATCAGTCTCACCTCAACGGTTCCCGTCAAACACATCCTGTTTAGGCTTGTCTTGAAATCAGGGAATTGCTTGTGTGACATTTTGGCTCAGACAGATTTCCTCCCATGCTGTCGAGATTTATTTTCTCCACTTACCAGTGAGGTCACAAATATCCCCAGTGTTTCTGCATTTGCTGTATTTTTTTTCCCCAGGCTTCTGTCAGTACCTGCATTTTTACGTGCTTTATTTTCTACTTTTTATACATCGGATTGTTTTTCAAAGCCGGGCTTTCAAAGTCTGCCAGAATGAAACTGCACCACAAAGATGAACTCCCTTCCTCCCACCATATTAATGATTACCCTGGTGGTGGGGACGCTGACGGCAGTTTTATTCTGTCCCACGAGGGTGCGTGCTTTTCAACATCCCTATATTTTATGTGTTAACGTTCTTTCAAAAATAAACACGCGTTTTGGCAGATTGAGTGTGACTGCGCTTATTGTTATTGTTGCCTTTTTCCTTTTGTTTGTTTTGTGTCGTTTCCAGCCTTTTTGACGTTGTTGTGTGCGCGCCGTTGAGCGTCCGACGGGCTCCAGGTGAGCTGCGGTTATCGCGGAAGTGTTCCGGACAAACTTTGGTTCCAGGTGGCGGCTTGACCACGGGAGCCGCAGCCAGCTGGACGTGTGGCCGAAATGTGTTCATCTGGTAGGTGAATAAAACCATTTTCAAAAAGGGGGGAAAAAAATGACGATGTGAACTTAGTTTTACGCGTGTTCGACACTTTCTTTCTTCCTTTTTCTTTTTTTAACCTTCCCCCGGGGGCGTAGTTGACCCACAGGCCTCGGATCCACCTGGGTTTACTGTAATCCGTCCCTGTTCCGTCTGAAATCTAGTCTGCTCTGAATTTACTCATTACTCATTGTGAATAATCATAGAAAAGTATTTCAAATTCTTTATGATATAACACCATTAATTTATGCGCATTTCTTCGGTCGTTTCGCAGTGAAACTAGACAAACGTGCACAAAATGCAACCAGTTTAGTTTTACCTAATACGCACTGATGGTCTATTTTATATAGAGAAATTAATCATTTTAATTAACAATTAAAACAATAGACATACAATAGGCATCTTTAAAGACTACAAATGTCCCCAGAATGGCAAAGAGGCATTAACCAAATAAGTTAGTGCAAAATGAAATGCACACTAAAGTAGCTTAAAGAGAGTTAACACCTTTATTAGAATTTAGTCATTTAAAAACGTTATAATTGCAACCATACACCGTATTTTGTGTATCAAAGACAACACACAGCAAATGTTTTTTTCTGGTAAATGTTACAGTTGTAGTATTGTGAGACCACGTGTACCAGAAAGTGTGTATGAAACATTCAGGTCTGTGTTGTGTGCAGCCTGTTTTTAGTTTTTTTTCGGTGACTGTGTCTTTCAGATGGGGACAGAGGGCCGAGGAAGCTGATGAGAGCGGGATTAACGCTCATCCTCGTGGGCCACATTAACTTCATCCTTGGCGCCATCGTCCACGGCAGCGTTCTCCGCCACATTTCCAAACCCAGTTCCCGCATTACCACTCAGTACACCGTAGACAACATCTTCTCCGTCACCTCCGGCCTGCTGGTGAGTCCGGTGCTTTCAGTGTTAGCCAAGCAGAACGCTGGGGAATATGAAGGTTAGGTCAATTCTGGTATAGTTGAACTTTTCCTGTGCGTGTGTGTTTAACGTTCACGTGCGCTGAACAATAGCTTGCACAGCCATAGCGGCCTGCGGTTTCCTCGGTGATCAAGACTGAACCTGCCGTTTGTATAAGCGCCTGGGTTTCCTAACTGGTTCTGGAGTTGCTGGAGGGCAGCTGTCACCCATCTTCCCTGTTGAGGAAGATGCGGCCTCTGTGAGATATGAGTAATTAATCCCAGGGTTGTTTCTTCAGAAGCACCGGGGCTGTTGGCTCTGTGATGTTAGTTTGCCTTTGGAACTCAGGATTGGCAGAGGCGGTCCATCTCTTATTTAATCCCTTTTTTGTGGCTGCCAAGCAGCGCTAACCTGAAACAAATCCTTGTGGTTTGAAACGCACAGAGCATTCTCACTGGGATCATCGCCATCTTGATGACAAGGAACCTCCGCTTGAAAAAGCTGGTAAGAAAGAGTTGGTTTCAATCTTCAGACGTTCACTGTGTGTCTGTGAACATAACCCCTGTGTTTTATTATCCCTCTGTGCCCACAGCAAGTAGGGCTTGCTGTCAGCTCCTTCCTGAATGCGCTGCTCTCGGCAGCGTGCTGCTTGGGGCTCCTGGTCGCCGTTGGCTTCACAGTTGCCAACAACGGTGAGGGTTTGATGCTGGGCTGCAACGACACGGAGGCGCCCATCAACGCCCGGTCTCCTGTCAGCGCTAGATGTCCCTTTGACACCACGCGAATCTATGTGAGCCCAATTTGGTTTACTTCTCAGCCCAAAAACTACACCAGACCCCTCCCCTCATTCCCTCTGTGACCGTTTAAGCTTGGGAGAAGCTTGTTAGCGGTGTTTGACGCGGTTTACTCGCCCCAGGACACCGCCCTGGCCTTGTGGATCCCCTGCACCCTCCTGTCAGGATTTGAGGCCGGGCTGTCTGCGTGGTGCTTCCTTGTTGGGTTGGGTCTCAGAGGACTAGTGCCCTGTGCAAGGAAATACATCAAAGAGCAGGTGTGTGTGTGTGTTTATGTGGGCCCCATTGATCCCAGACTAAAGCTTGAACGTGCACTCGTCCGTTTGCCTGATACTGCGTTTCTGTGTCTGATGAGGCTAAAGAAGGGAGCACTGACTCTCACCTTCCATGTTCCTCCAGTTTGAAGAAGCGGTGGAGGAGTCTTCACACAACCAGCGCCTGATCACACCCCACGTCAACCCCGATGCTTGACGCGCAGAGAGGACACCAGGTTCCCTCAGACGGGGGCTGAAAGGGCCACGTCCCACCCGCACTGAGAATGTTCTATTTTTACTGGGTTTAGTGAAGGTACCAAGTTTTAGCTTTGAGCATGGGCTTTTTTCAGCTCTCATTTTAGAAATACCTAGGTTAAATGTTTTTAAATGTTATATTTGATGTTTAATCACTCCACCTCTGAAATGCCATATTACTCATTCCACTGCCTGTTCACGTTCATGTTGAGTCTCATCATCTAAGTTTCAATAATCACCTACTGACGTAGACGTCTACCTTTAGAGATGCACATTTGAACTGAATAGTTAAGACAGAGATCTGCACGCTTATAATTGGCATCCAAAGATTTGTTGTATTTTTTTTTTGTATTTCACAAGTTAGACTTTAATGGAAATAACAGAGGCAACGTGAATAACATGGATATTTTTACAAAATCAAAAAATGCAGCCTAATTATTTTAAAAGGATGAAGAAGGATGTGGGCTGTAACGTGTGCACAGTGCTAGACCGCCGGGCATTAAGAGGTTAGTGATACGTAGATATGTAGGCCAGCTGCCTCTAACCCAGACGCTCCCCCATCTCGCACGCTCGTTCACACACACACACACACACACACACACACACACACACACACACAGAATCAGATCGGCCATGAAACTGTTAATCTGATGTCCTGCTCAATTGTGTGGAAGGGAATCGTGGCACGCCATCCTAATCCCGAGCCTGTCAGGGGTAAATATTGACACCACGCTGACAGAAGCAATCACGACGTTTCTGGGTGACTTTTTAGTGCGGCTGTGACGGATCAGCTGTGGGGAGGATACCGATAACGTCTCAGAGCTGAGGGTCATATTGAAAGGACTGAATATTTAAATTACGCTATATGTTTGTTTGTTTGTGTTGTGAACTTACCTTGAGCAGGGTAAAAATCACCGTCTCCATCCTTTACCACTAATTTTTAAATTTTGATTTTGGTTTTTCTGCTGTTCCACTACCAAACACACTCTGGGCATTTATTGACTCTAGTTTTACAAATTGCTTTTTGATCAAAGGATCAGACAAGAGTCATATCTTTTGATTTCATGTCTCTTCTACATGATTGTCCCCTGAGAGGCTGCGTCCATCCAGATGATAACTAATATTTGTGTTGGACGCCCTTGACCCGCTCAACAGCCTCCCCGCCGCCATTTTGAAATTAACTCCCACTTAAAATTATATAGATTAATAACTCGACCTTACTGCCATTATGTTTGGTGCCGTTCGTGCACGCAGGCGTGCAGAGGTGGGGGTGCGTGTCTGCGCGGTCCCGATGCATGCGCGTTCACCAGCCTGGACGCGCCGGCTGCGGGAAGCAGCCGCGACGGAGCCGACGAGGTCGCGCCGGGAGCGGAGGTCCGACCCGGGCGCTGCTGCACCGCCACCGCCAGGTAAATGGGACCCAGACCGGGACCGAGCGCCCTGGCTGTCTACTCCTGATTAGAGCCGGGCCGGGCCGGGCCAAAGCACACCCTCAGTTGCGGTGTGGACGTGGGGAAGACGCCGCGGTGACGAACACCCGCCGCTGCCGGGATTGATAGCGCTGCTCCGGCGTGATGCTGGCGGCTCACGGCGGCTCTCCGGCTCTCCGGCACCGACGGACAACCCGCCTGCCTGACGGCGTCCGTGGCGGAGGTTGATGCTTTCTGAAAAGCAACCCGGGTTCAGCTTTAGAGGCTCGGAACTACGGAGGGTTGATACAATTTACCTGATCAATATTTCACGTTAGCTAGCTCTCGGTGTTGTCACGCGAGTTGTAGCGAGCTAACCGGCCACTCGCAGGTGTGCGTCGCCAAACACCGATTCGTCTTTTTCTTTCAGCATAAGTGAGTTCGGGATAAGTTGTATGCGTGGCCAGGTCTGTTAATGCGGACCCGCGGAGTGTAGAGCACCGGCGTGGAGCCCCGCCGTTACCCGGCCAACCCCACGCAAACATGTGGGTGTGGGACCAGGTGTTCCACCACGGGGATCTGCGGCGTTTGTGGTCCGCTCCCAGCACCTTTTCAGCTTTGTGCACGCCAAACTGGAGAGATGATCTGCCAGCACGGCCACATTCTGACTGAAAGGCCTTTTAGACACACACGCGGTTTTGCCTTGCAGATATTTTTGTTCTAACTTGATCGTGGGTGTGGCAGATGGGTAGCAACACTGATACAGAGCAGCCGGGTTCTAAACAAACGTGTGTGTGTGTGTGTGTGTGTTAACCTGTAGGACCCGCTTGATGGATCCAGCCCAAAAGTGCTCCGTGGATGTGAAAGGAGGGGTTTGTCTTCTGCGTGAGGGTGAAATCTGGGTGGATGATGACATGGGATATCCTCCACTTATCCAAGGCACCAGTGGAATGGAGTGAGATCAAACAAGGAAACAAGGCAGAGGAGGTGCTGGATGGTGGAGCTTGAGGATTCCACCATGGGGATTGGTCCTTGAGCGGGGCATCGCCAGCAGGTGGAGAGAAAACGTCCGGAAGATGACCACTTGAAACCAGCGGCTCTGAGAGCACGAAGAACAGCTCAAGCCAGTCCGTTCAGACCAGTTTGGATCATGGCCCGCGGGGGGCCGCCTGGCGGAGGCCTTGCTTTTACCTTCACCGCTGACACTAACAATGGAGCCAGCAGCTGCTGATGTGTGCTTGTCTGGGTGACGACAAAGCAGACGCTCGGAGCATCGTGGAGAGATGTCGGACGTCGAGATGCTGGCGGCCGGAGGCGGATTGGACGAAAGGCTCTCCTTCCGTTGGCTTTCCCTCGCTCCTAATCCCTGTCTACATACTGTTCTTCCTGGGCGCGCCTGCTGCGGGCATCCGTATGGAGAGCACGGAGAGCCACAGCGAGTTCAGCTGTGAGCCCATCAGACTGAGGATGTGCCAGGATCTGCCTTACAACACCACCTTCATGCCCAACCTCCTCAACCACTACGACCAGCAAACAGCTGCGTTAGCCATGGGAGGTGAGTGGTTTAACACACCCGTTTACACCCAAAGATGGAAAAAAAAAAGCGTATTCTTTTAAAGCTATGTGCAGTACTTTGAAATTTAAAAACCAGCCAACACTGTTGAAGGCCAAACTGTATAAAGAAAACCTCCAAGACGACTGAAACCGCTTTGGTGGTCCGGCTGCAGCGCCCATGTTCCTGTTAGGGGCCTTCATCATCGCAGCCCGTTTCAAACTATGACTCCGCCTAATTTAGGAGCCATGTGTTAGCGTGACAGTGATGGTTTTAGGCAAAAGAGTGAGGTGTCGGGTTCCCCACGGTGGGCGTAACACTAGATGTTCACCATCCATCTGTCATCAAGTTACCTTTCTGGCCTTTTGTCGCTCCCCAGACACAGAACACAAAACAGGACGTTACTTGATAACGGGGGCCATAATTACCTGTTTGCAGCGTAGATTTGTAGTTATCAAAGGCTACAGGCAGCATGTTTGGAAGTATTATCTGAACATCTGGCCGCAATTTCCTAACTACAAAGGAAGAAAACGTGACACTTTGGCTAAAAAACTACATTGAAGGACAACGAAAAACCTTTGTTTTTGTGGAACGTTTACTCGTGCAGGTGTAACGTGCATACGCACTGGTCTGCAGAATAATCTGAGAAGGACAGAGTGATGAGCATGTTGTGCTGGATCGACTCTGCCTCCAGCTGTTCACCGGAACCGTATCCAATGATCTGAGTCAGAGCAGGTGAAACTGGACGCGGCCCGTCTCAGCCGTGCACCTAGCATCTTTAACCTGAGGATCTCTTTTGGCTGTAAGTGATCAGATGGGAATTTTGATCTTAGTTGTAGGATTCTGACAGCGCATCGACATGAATGCAGATATTATTACCGGCAGTTCCAAACGGCGTGGGGATTTTGTGTTTGTGCGGGCGATAAACACTCCAAATGTCCTCAATTCTTTGCCTTCATGAAAGCACATCTATTTTTTGTAATTGAGTGATTTCAAATCAACGATGAGCCATTTTGCTCATTTTGTTTGCTTTAAAGTTGAAACCGCCGGCTCAGAGCTCCCATTTAGTTAGAAGTGGGTGAACATGCACCTTCGTGGCCCCCGTCTGACCTTGTTTCACATTTAGAGCATCGAAAAGAGGAATCCTGCTGGGAAGAAAGCTTGAAAAAAAAGATGTAAGAAAGAAAGAGAGATATCCTGTCTTGGCTCTGCACCTTTAGAGTGTGGATGCTGTGAAATCTTTTCTTCGCGAAGGCTGAGTTTGGCGATACGGATTAGTTAATCCACCGAAGATGTGTTGGCGCTTTGAGAACAGGGCAAAGAAAGGGTTGAAGCAGAGGCCGTGTGTGTGTGTGTGTGTGTGTGTGTTTGCTTGCGTGTGTGTGTGAGGGAGATATTTGTCTCTATCCACAGAAGGTGACAGATCTGTAGATGGCTACGTTGCTACGTTATTCTTTTTATACTGGCGAAAACAGACTTGTGCGCTTTTGTTTCCCAACGTAAAATAATCAGCTGCCCCCAAATCGGCACGAAGTGTGTGAGATGCCATCGATGTAACCGGAGCCACCGTCAGCTGCCCTTTTTGGGTCATATATCATGAACAATGTTTACTCTCTCAGTGGAAAAACTCTTATTCTCGAAGTTTTTGCTAAGGCAGGACATTTTCTCACACACACACACACATACACACAAAACATACACATACACACATATATATAGATATACATATTTCTTTGACCTCCATTTGGTTTAAAACAGTGGGGCCATTAAAATAATGCTTTTATTCTCTTTTAAATCCAGAGCTAAGTCAAAAAATGGATTATCCCCAAGTACGTGCGTACGATTAGCACGTTAGGCTGTTCATTCAGTTAGTGTGTGATTGATGTGCTCATGGCGGGGCTTAAATCTCGGCTGTACTGCGCACGAGTGTGTGTGTGAGCGACAGAAGAGGTTAACAGTGCCAGCTGTCATCTTTCACTAATGCTAACTAGCTGCTAATCTTTCGCTTAGTCCCACAATGAAGACATTGATTCCCACGGAATCAGGCCCATCTGCCAGGAGAGCCAATTAGAGCCGAGGGGAAGCCGAAACCGGAGAGGAGGAAAATGAATTTCAAATGAGAGAGAGGGTAACAAGTGACATTATATGTCAGAGGTGTGTGTGGTGGCCTGGACTGTCCATCTGTCCATCACATTACTGTTCCCCCAGGGGAGTGCCCTGGAGGTCGTCTTCATGCGTCCTAAAACACAGTCCAACCAGTGTTGTCACGCTTGACGTCTACGGACATTTTCCACTGGTCAGAGGTAGCAAAGCAATGATTCCTCCCAGTATTTGACTGGGTTTTGATATATTAATATCAGCATCATCATCCAGGTTCCTGTAAAAGCCATTCCATGTTTTTTTTTCTCTATTTTCACCATTGGCAGCTAAGTTAGAGGAGTAGATGTTTTCCGTGCCAACGTTTTTCTTCTCGGAGTTTCTTAAAGCCAGTTCCAGGCCAGTGTTTGCCGTTCGGATTGGGGAGTGAAAGAGCTCAGCGAGTCTCCATCTGATGTTAAATCAGAGAGGTTTATTCCTCCTCCTGTGGAGCGGACGGCTGGAGAAGCAAATGTAGCTCTGATTGTGAGAACTGGCGTTGCCAACCACTAGCGACACCCCCACAGCGGAGCAGGGTTAGAAATTCCATTAACCCTGGTGGTGCACATGGCAGAGCGGCAGCAGCGTGCGTGTGCAGCAGTGCTATATTAAAATGTAACTCATAGATACTACTGGGTTTTCCTAAATACGGGTTGCTGCAAAAATGTGATGAAGGAATAAAATGAAGTTATAGTATTTTTCTTTTACCATTAATGTGAAGGTTCTGCACTCCAAACAGGGTGGATGAGGTGGAGGAAACAAGTGCACATGTACACAAGCGGTTTTGGAGAGCATGGAGATGAAAAGCGCTGTCGGAGTGACAGGCTGTGTAAAGTCTTTAGGCTGGGCTGTCTCCACTGTTGTCTGTCCCTCACTATGAGGTCCTGTCCTTCAGAAGGGCCACAGAGGGGCCACCAGGTCCCTACAGCTCTGTGTGTGTGTGTGTGTGTGTGTGTGTGTGAGAGAGAGAGAGAGAGAGAGAGAGAAATCAGAAGAGTTTGATCCTGCTTGGGTTAAAGTGTGGTCTGTTGCATTGTTTTTTTGTCTTTGTGTGTGTGAATAAAAGGGGGACCTTGCTTTTTGTAGAGGTGTGTGAGTGTGTGTGTGAGTGTGTGTGAGAAGAGGCTGATTAGCCTATTCACCGGGGCAGACTGACAGGTCCTCATTCAGTTGAACAGTTCCTGTTTATTTCGGCTCCACTCTTGATGATCCTTTTTCATTTCCACACAGTCTATTGAAGCAGCAAAGACAAACGCAGCAATTTTTAATGAATGCGTGAGGACAAAGGAACCCCCCCGCTGCTGGTTTTTGGCCTGATCCCAACTCAAAGATTTGTAGAAAGACCGTGGAGCTCTTTCTTGGCCCCGTTCTCCGTAGCAGTTTGTGAAACCAGCACTGCACATTCTCACCAGTAACTGATCAGTCGGTAGTTTATTAGTAGTTGTGTTTCAGTTTTATTATTTCTATTTTTTCCCAGAAGCTATTATGGGTAATTGCTGTTGACAGTGAATTTCAGTAAAGGTTATTTTTTAAAAATCTATTAAACTAAACATGCTGGAAGGTTAAAGCACAAATCTAGGTTCAATGTGTCTAATGGTCCTGATGTGACCTTCAGCATCAGACTGTAGGTGTAGTTGATGTGTAGTTCTACACTTTTGGGTCTCACTACAAATGGATCCTTGAGCCGGCTCAGCTCCAGCAGCAGCAGCAGCATAATCAGCTCTCGCGCTGATTCAATTTTACACTTCCGCAATCTCTGAAAGGGCCTCGAGCTGAACAACTGGGTACGTGCGTTCCCGTACGTGCACATATGCAGTATTTTATTTCCAGAATAGTAAAAGGAGACGACAAACCTGTAATGTACAGTTTTAATATGTGAAACCTCCAGAATTGTCACTATGCCAGATTTGCTCTGAAACATGATCAGCTGCATATTATGATCTACTTTATCCACAGCTTTAGTATCACATTTAATATGAAAAAGTGTGAAATATTACATATAATTTGATTCCTAATGTTTAATTGTATTATCTTCTGCGATCTATGTAATTCTTCAGCAGATGGATGTGCGTGGGTGGTTCGGGTGGTGTTAGAAGGTCCGTGGGTGTGTGAGCGCGTCCATCTGCAGCCCAGCCAGTGTAAAATGGCCGGACACTTTCACACTTTCTTTACATCCCTCCTGCTGGGAACACGTTCGCTGGCATTTCTGAAAAAGGTTTCATTTAATATACAATGTGTGTGTGTGTGTGTGTGTGTGTGTGTGTGTGTGTGTGTGAGAGTGAGAGTGAGTGTGAGACAGAGGGAGGGAGACAGATCTGCAATCTCTCTTAAGGGGCTGCCACATCACCTGTTGCCATGGCAGTTAAATAGCCAGGAATGGAAGAGGAGGAATGAAGGGAGGGAGACAGGGAAGGGAGGGGAAGAAAATTGGATGAAAAATGCATGTTTGAGTGTGGGGGAGGAGAGGACGAAGGGAAATGGAGGAAAGGAGGCGCGCGTTGCCAGATATTTCCCCTTCTCTGGGGTTTTGTTTGTTCTGCAGGATGGAGAATATGAAGGCTGATGTTTGTATGCAGGTACAGTTTTCAGACATATCCAAGTATGGAAGCTACCTCGAACCCTGTGCCTGGTGCATTTCAGCATGAGTTATCACCATTTAGCCGTCACTACATTAGTCCTGGTCTTATTAATACTACTAATTATATATATATATATAATACTAATTCTATATTTATATATATATTTAGTATTTGTAGCATCAAATCCCCCAAAAAACATCCTCGTTAACATTCCGCTTTCTGAGACGAGGACATGCCTCAATATAAGAGTGAAACAGCGAAAAACGAGGCTGAGATGGGTAGCGCTGATTGGGATGTTAAATTGTTTCATCAAACTCGAATTGACAGGATAAAAGAGTAGGAGAAGTCAATGAATGGCGATGTCGGGGGAAATAAAGGAGGAGAGGAGGAGGAGGACAAGTGGCTGTCATTGTAATTGCCCAGAGTAGACGGGAAGCAAAGAGAATGAGAGATGAATAAAAGCAGAAGAAGATGGGGCGGAGGAGGAGGGGAGCTAAACGTGAAGGGGAATGCCATTAATGGCTTTGTCTGGTCCTCCCGACTGAGCGGTGGACGGACCAAGAACGAGAGAAGGAGAGGGAGTGTGAGAGAAGGGTGCCCCTCTCTTGACTGTCTTTTCAGGGATTAGAGAGCATCCCGGTTTGTTGGTCTGTTCATGGTCGAAGCCTGTCTGTCTGTCTGAGTGAGTGTGTGATCGTGTGTGTGTGTGTGAGGAGCAGAGACGGGCGTATGGCCAGGAAACACCGTCTGTCCGTGTGTTTATAATGTGGAGAACATCAAGTGATCCTTGTCGGGCTTAAAAAGCAGAGCGAACCAAAGACCTGGCTCAAGAAGGATGCTGGCGCAAAGGGAGGGAGGTGAGAGCAGAACGGGGGGATTATGGACAGAACGAGGGCTCCTCCCTCACCGTCGGGTGGAGCTGCTCCTCCCTCACCGTGGGGTGGAGCAGCTCTTCTGTGCGCTGGAGACCTGCGCTAAGAGCCGTTCAGCGCTTTCAAGTGTAAAAGTGTATCTCTGCCAAGAGACAGAAGTGAGGGATGGATTTGTAACGAGGACGTGATGGTGTTCTGCAGCGCGGTCATGGAGGAGGAGCTGCTGGGCGCTGACAGCATCGGTGCTGCAGGCGCAGACCTCTGATTAGGCGGAGAGTGAATTATGGTGCAGATTAGCCGCTGCAGATGGACTCTGGTGCCCTTTGGTGGGTTCCCTTCTATAAATGCACATTAGTTCTCATCTTTCAGAAATAAGTGCAGGACATGATGGACTGGGTTAACAAAACAACACTTTAGCCTGTAAATTAATAGAAACGTCACCTAAATTGCTTGCCAGGAAATGTGTAGGCTAATTTCACCATGATTTAACCAGAAAAGTCCTTACAAGGATAGAAGTACCAGGATGTGTGTGTGTGTGTGTATATATCTTCTTCTCACACTCTGGAAAAAAAATGTTGAATTATTTGCCTCTCTAATCCTGCAGAACTCATTTTTCTACTGGTTTCTCTCCGTCTCTCCCTCCTTCCTCTGGCCGTACCCTTTGTGCTTTGGCTAACTGGGCTCTTTGTTTTTAGCAGGATTCTATACGTCGTCGCTTCTTTGCGTCCGTGTTAATGGTATGCCTCCTCCTTTGTTGGGGTTTTTCCTCCTGTTTATTCCATTTCTTCTACCTCCCTCTGGGCTCCTCTGAAAAAAGGAGTAAAGAGAAAGAAACTTAATCCTTCTATTGAACAAGAGGTGGACCAGTCCGCAACTCTTTTTTTTCCATTACTGTGTCAGTAAAACTCACTTCTCCTTCCTAATTCCTCCTGACACAAGTCAAACTTTTCACTGCTGAGTTACTCCCGTTCATTCAAACTTTATTATTTTTTTTTCTTTAACTGTTTTCATCTGTCCATAACCGGTGGACCAAAACCTCATTCTAATATTTCAGTCTGAGTAGTTGAGACGTTGCCACGGAGAAAGTTCCTCATCATCAGGGGTTCTTTGTCAGCATCCCACCTAAAAGAAAAAAGAGCAGCAGTAAAGGATGGGGTACTAACGTTCTCTTCTGTTTTGGTCTTCACCTCCTCTATTGTCTCTCCTTCCTTTACTCCTCCGTGCCCTCGGCTCGGCTCATTCTCTTTCCTCGCTCTCCTGCCTGTTTTTGAGTAACCAGGCACAACACGTGTCGGACGATTCACTCCGTCCTCCGTGGACACGGAAGCTCCTCCCCATCTTTTTGGTTTGTTCCACCTAATATCAGTCCAGTCTGTGGTGGTGGCTAAAAGGCATCTGCCTGATCGTCAGAATAATTACACACAGATATCTGCGCACATGCTTTCACTTGTGCAACACACACACACAAGTGTTGCACAAATCGTCACAAGAACCACGAGGCCCTGAAACACACACACGGGCGCGTGAGTCCAGATACACAGGCGGGCTGGCCAGAGTCGCCGCAACCGATGAAGAAAGGCTCCATTCTGCTGGCCAGCGAGACACACTCATGCAGAAAGCAGCCGCATGCTTAAGTGTGGCCCCTGGCTCCTCGCAGACGCTGCAGAGGCAGAGTTCCACAGGCAGGTGTTTGTTGAAAAGTCATGAGGACACATAAATGAATATTTACACATTCATTCAGGTAGAATTTGTTCTCCAAATGTGTCAATACATTTTTGTTGGGAAAAACATATTCCTTTTTTTCTGCTGAACAGTTGTGTGTGTGTGTGTGTGTGTGCGTGCGTGCGTGCGTGCGTGCGTGCGTGCGTGCGTGCGTGCGCTCCCCGTGTTCATGCTTTCTGTACAGTCCTCAAAACTGTGTCAAATGGCTCATGCACCAGTGCTCCCATTAGCTGGTGGAACATCCCTCCATGTGCAGATCTAGAGCACGGCAATTGAGAACGATCAAAACACAACTGAAAAGGCTGAGTCGAACACAGAAACATGCATGCAACACGCACACACGCGCACACACACCAACACACACGCTATTTCACCGATGCGTGATGTGCACAAATGCCCAGTCTACTGTATAAGCATGTAGTGGAGCTTTTGTTGCAACCAATCTGGTTAAGTGCACTGTTTTGTGTAACATGTACACACATTGCACGCATGTGCTGTGTGTGTGTGTACGGTCCGGCGTATGATCGCGATGGTTCCCGTGACATCATCCAGCTTGGCACCGGGCAGCACAGCCACTGGTGGATGCAGACCCTGACCTCACTAGTAGATGTTTGACCCTTTCTAGATTCAAACACACACACACACACACACACACACACACACACACACACACACAGATGGCCGGTATCTCTGTTTGGTTTGTGCTGACTGTTTTTCTGCTCCCTCAGCCTTTCCATCCCATGGTGAACCTGGAGTGCAGCCCTGACCTGAGGATGTTCTTGTGCGCTCTGTACGCCCCCGTGTGTGTGGTGTACGGCCAGGTGTCCATGCCTTGCCGCTCCCTGTGCCAGCGAGCCAAGAACCAGTGCCACAAACTCATGGAGATATTCGGGGTCGCCTGGCCAGAGGACATGGAGTGTAGCAGGTGTGTGTGTGTGTGTGTGTTCTGGTACCTGCTACATGAAACAAACTCTAACCCTAACTTGATCCCGCTCTCTTCTCGGGTTAGTGAGGTTCCGGCATCGGTTCTGTATTAAACTCTGATCCGACTGGGTGGTTCTTCCTCAGGTTCCCAGACTGCGATGAGCCGTATCCTCGGCCAGAGGACCTGCTGACTGGTTCTGACCCCGCTAACCAGTCATCCATGACCGTCCAGAGAGAGTATGGTTTCTGGTGCCCCAGAGAGCTGAAGGTGGAGGCCGACCTGGGTTACTCCTTCATGGGCAGGAGGGACTGCTCGGCCCCGTGCCCCTCCATGTTCTTCCACCCGCAGGAGCTCACCCTGATCCGCTACTTCATCGGAGTCACCTCTGTGGTCTGTCTGTCGGCCACGCTCTTCACCTTCCTCACTTTTCTCATCGACGTCACCAGGTTTGAACGCCCGACTGTTGCTCACCGATAAAAACCCAAGCTTGGAACCCAAATGTTTATTTTTTCATGTTTTTCCTCGTCTGTCTGTGACGGTAGGTTCCGATACCCTGAGCGGCCGATCATCTTTTACGCCGTTTGCTACGTCATGGTCTCCCTGGTTTTCTTCCTGGGCTTCCTGCTGGAAGACAGAGTTGCATGTAATGCAGCCAGTCCTGCGCATTTCCGAGCGGCAACCGTAACACAGGGTTCACACAACAAGGTGAGAGCGGTTTATTTCCCTTCAGGTTTATCCCTAAGCCTTCATCGGAGGGAATAAGGTTCATCATGTGGTAAAACTACCGGTAGCATACGCAGAATTACTTTACAGTATTAACAGTAGTATTTATGTTAGTGAAGCTTCAACATTTGACTTCCTCATTCCTGAACATCAGGCTGATCAGCTGACATGTTGACCATGTCCTCGTCTGCCTCAGGTGTGCACCCTCTTCTTCATGGTCCTGTACTTCTTCACCATGGCTGGCAGCCTGTGGTGGGTCATCCTGACTATCACGTGGTTTCTGGCCGCCGTGCCTAAATGGGGCAGTGAGGCCATCGAGAAGAAAGCGCTCCTCTTCCATGCCGTCGCCTGGGGACTTCCAGGGGCCCTGACTGTTGCCCTGTTGGCCCTGAATAAGATTGAAGGAGATGGGATCAGTGGAGTGTGTTTCATAGGGCTGTATGACATAGACGCCCTGAGGTGGTTTGTTCTGGCACCGCTCGGCCTCAATGTGACGGTGAGTACGGTCGGCGGGCGGATGAATGGCTGGCTGCAATGAATGAGGCGATGAGTAGATGGGTAGCTGAGGGGAGGATAAACGATACAAGGGTGGGCTGTTGCAAGAAAAGGAGTAATCCCTGGTTTGAATTCATGCTTCCAGGTGGGGGTCTCTCTGCTGTTTGTGGGCATCGTGGCCCTCAACAAGGTGCGCATGGAGATCCCGCTGGAGAAGGAGAACCAGACCAAACTGGTCAAGTTCATGATCCGAATGGGTGTGTTTTCAGCACTCTATCTGGTGCCCTTGCTGGTTGTGCTGGGCTGCTACCTGTACGAACACACCTTCAGGAGCGTGTGGGAGAGGACGTGGATGGAGGAGAACTGCCGGCGCTATCACATCCCCTGCCCCTACGAGGTACGGCGGCAGCCTCGGGGCCTTCGTGGGCCCGCCGCAACTGTTAGAAATGGAAGTTGTGTACTGTTAGTTGCTCACAGTCCCTTTAAACGACACACACGATGTATCAAATCTCACCACTCGCACTTAAATTAGGATTTAACAGACCACCTATAAATACGTTTGCATTTTTGCTGCTTTACTGAAGCGTTAAGTCACATGCTGATGTGAGTCTAATGCAGCAGAAAGAGTGTGTGGATAGTAGATTCTGCCCCCTGGTGGCAGGATTGGTGCAACAAACGTCTCAACTTCTGCAGAACGTTAGCACGTTACCACAACCAGTTTGTATGATCATTAATGTTGTGATGCTAGCTATTGTAGTTTCGACGCGCTAATACGTAGTCCGTGTTTTTTACATTTCAGGTGAAGCAAACAGGCCGTCCTGCCGCCGTTCTCTTCCTGATGAAGTACCTGATGATGCTGGTGGTTGGAATCCCGTCCGTGTTCTGGGTGGGCAGTAAGAAGACCTGCTTTGAGTGGGCCGACTTCATGCAGGGACGCCGACGCAAAGAGTAGGATGCCAGCCTGCATGACCGCTTTACAGTCACAATCACCTCTGTTCTTCAGCTTACGTCTGAACCTGCTTTCAAGTGGAATACGTGGTATTTTCTGATGTTCCACTGGTGGTGGTGAGTTGGAAAGCGTCACGTGAGCCTGTTTCCCTGCAGCAGTGGGGTGAATGAGTCTCGCCAGGTGCTGCAGGAGCAGCCGGACTTCGCTCAGTCTCTGCTGCGGGAACCAAACACCCCCATCATCAGGAAGTCCAGAGGCACATCCACTCAGGTCAGTCTGCAAACAGGCAGCCGTGTCTCTGAGGAACCTGATCTCGGCATGACTCCACCTCTGACTGGCTGTTTACCTGTAGGGCACCTCCACACACGCATCTTCAACCAACCTGGCTGTCATGGATGGCCTGGAGGATCCTGCGCCGGCCCACCAGCGCCACGCCGCCTCCACGAGGAGCAAGGCCAGTAGTGTCCACAGCAAGGCCAGTTGCCATGGCAGCCTGCGCCGCCCCCGTGAAGACAGGTAGAGCAGCACGTCTGTGGCCGCCTGCTTTTCTGCCCGTCCGTAGACCTAACAAAGACTCCTCCTCCCAGGGGCGACACTGTGGTTTACAGAGGCACGGAGGAGCGCGGTTTCCATGGCAGCCTGTCACGGCTGAACCGCCCACTCTCCGCTCACAGCAGCCTCCATCAGCTGGACGGCCAGTCGAGGCGCAACAGCCAGCAAGATGCACCCGAGGTCCCGCCGGCGCTGATCACCCACGGAACGACAGCCAGCCACAGCCAGGCTGGCGCCGGCGCAGACACCAGCGCCTGACGGGACGGCCGTGGACGTGAGTGGCAGCGTTTACCGCCCGGTGCCGCTGTGACTGAAGGCCAACCACCGTTCGGACGGTGGGCTGGGATACGTTCCCTCACCTGTTTACTGGATTCACGGAAGCGCCAACTCTGGAAGTGGGTGGTTCTTCCAGCAGGCTTGTGGGCTGTTTCCAGGCCGTCGTCCCGGTGCAGCTGGTGTGGGTGTGAACCAGTCGCTCCGGGACGACGCCCAGACTAAACATGTCCGTAGGGTCACCGATCGACCTTTCTACCAGTTCTACCGGTTTGCTGACCTGCTTCAGTGACGTTGCGTCTGGGTCCGGGTCTCAGCAGAACCTTCATCCCCAGAACGTGCTGTTCCGGTTGCAGCTCTTCCTTCCTGGTTTTAACTGTTGCTATCTTTGGCCTCGGGGGGCCAACAAATGTGGGCTTAATGTGAAATCGTGGACCTCTGTGCTTTGGTGAACTATTTTTATACTGTGAAAATGGTGTGTGTCGGCTGCAGCAAAGTGTGTTTTAGAGTGCCCGGAGAGGAAAATGTATAGAAACCAACTGCTCCTTCTTTTCAAAGTCAGAGTAGGACCACATTCAGATCTGGCCAGCTTAGCAATAGTAACAAATATGACAGTAAAGCTGTTGTTTTGTTTCTTCGCGTCCCCAAAACTCGGCAGCACCGATTCATGGTAAGAACATGCGAATGCATCTGCAGCCTTGGAATCACACACGACACTCGGTAACGTGTTTGGCCTTTTCAGTTTCTTCTTCTTCAGAAAAGGCGGAACTTGAACGCGTCTGTGCTGTAGTCAGAGCAAGCAGGTGAGCGAGGTGATCCGCCTGGCTCACCCGTCCAGCTTTTCTCCTTCTGACTCAGTTTGACGTACAGAAACGGCAGATTCACCTGGTGGAAACCTGTGGAGAGGAACTGCTCTGTTCCTGGAGACCTAATGAGCCTACCTCATCTGTACCTTCAGCCTTCACTCCTCCTGCTGCACAAACACACGAGCGCTGGTGCTTCATGGTGAGGTCTGACTAGGTTCTCCCGTTTCCTGGGCAGCAGGAGCTGCTGCGTCCCTGCGCTGCCTCACCTCTGCCTTCCGCCTGTGCTCCTGTAAACGTTTCCCGCTGACGGTTTCTCGGACCTGCAGCTGCTGTCTGTCCTCTGAACTGCGACTGCTCTAACCTCTGAGGGCTGCCGGCGCCGCTCGACCCTCCTTTCAGAGGTCGACTCTGGCTCCGCTGAAGCTCCGGAGGACACAGCAGCGGTTGAAAAAACCAGTCTGACAGTCAGCAACAGTACACAAACATAGTGAAACTCGAGATGTAGTTGCCTTTTTAATTTATTTGCAGTTTCTACAGTAAGTTTTAATCCAATCATGTTCATTGTGTCTATTTTTTACCTTTTTTCCCTCCTAGCGTACACCCACTGTAGGGGTTGTAAGTCAACACACAGCTGAGATACTTCCGCTTCCTCAGAGGTGCCACTAGTGGGTCGTGTTGCTGGCGGTGGCCCCCCCCCCCCACGGCGTCCCTCATCCAGCGTTGGCGCTGTTCCGATCGGTCGTTTCGTGGTTCTTTAGTGGGTTCTGATGATGAAGCTGGTAGAAAACCAACTAGTGACGCCTCCTGATGGAGATGGAAGTACACAGCTGAAACATGCCAGGTGTGTTTTCAAGAAATAAACCCACATTTTTGATGTAAAGGGAAAAAAAAAACCTTAAGAACTTCTTCACAGGCCATCTAATAAACTTTTTACAGACTTCCCCGTATTCATTATTTCTGACTGCGCGGAAACATCTGAGCGTTCTTGCTGCCGTCGGTATTCTCACCGCCAGGGTTGGTCCCGTCCTGGAGCTGCTTCTCAGGAACCGGCTCAGGACCAGATCCCGGATCGCTCTCGTTTTCTGCGGACGATGGCCGCCACGTCCTGTTTGAGCGCGGCGACGCTCTGCTCCAGCTGCTCCGAGAAGTCCTTCAGCAGACGGCTCTGCTCGTCCACAAACAGCCGGAGCCCCAGCAGGTCCCAGTCCTCCTACACGCACACACACACACACACACACACACACACACACACACACACACACACAGGAGAGTTTAATCTCTCCTTGCTGCTGAAGCCAGCGTTGTTCTGGGTGAGGACCCCTGGGGGCCGCAGACGGGCGCCGGTACTCACGCGGGGCCTGTGTCGGCGCACCTGCAGCTCGGCCCGGACCGAGGTCATGCTGTGGTAGAAGACCTTCAGGGAGCGCGCAAACTCTGCGTCACAGCTGGGCCGCGTGGAGCCTGACACACACGGCAGAACAAACGGCGTGAGGGAGGGATGTAGCGTGGGCGAGTGGACCGGCGCTGGAGCCGCCGGTGCTGGAGGCTCCCTTACCGCTCCTGGCTGCCGCCAGCTGCTCCCTCAGGCTCTGGTTTTCCTTCTGTAGTGAAGCGTTGACCCTTTTCAGGTCTTCCATGTCCTGCTGGAGGGCTCCCACTGGACAGCTGAGCTCTGCACAGGCCCGAGGCTGGAAAACACACACACACACACACACACACGCGCGCAGTAATTAAAACTCAAGTCACCTCCAGCTTCACCTCCTCTGGTGCAGGCTCCAAACTCACTGCAGCTCCCTCTGGACCTGCTTCCTCAACGACGATGACGCCCTCGGAGGTGGTGCTGACGCCCTCCAGACCTGAGCCCAGATCGGTGCAGCCCTCTGGAACAGAGCCAGCCGCCATCAGCGCCGCCGCTCCAGTGTCACTTTACAGCATCTTCCTAAAATGGCTGGAGCGGATCTGCGGGTGGGTCTGTGGAGCCGCTGGTGTTCGGCCCTCCTGGCACCAAGAGGTCCAGGACCGTGAACTGACTTCACCCGGTTTGCGGCGCCTCCACCTGCAGCAGCTCCAGAGTCCCCGGGCGCACGCTCAGCCGCTGCTCACCTTGAAGGCCCCACAGCTCCAGCACCAGCGCGCTGCTCTGCAGGTAGCGCACAGGACGCTGGGAGGTGCGGGCGGAGGTGAAGCGAACGCTGTGGTGCAGCCCAGGGTTGACGCTGCGCCACACAGCCGGAGCGAAGAGAGTCCGGCTGCATTCGAACAGCCTGAACCTGAGCCAGTGGAGGAAAAGGAGGTTAGGAACGTCTTGGTAGAACCGTGCCCGTCTTGGTTTCCTTCACCCGCCTCACCCGATTTGCACCCCCCTGCTGGGCTCCTCCCGGACCCAGCGGAGGCCGCAGCATCGTTCCAGGACCAGCTGGAAGTCCAGCCGTCCGCCCAGGAGCTCGCAGGGATCGATCAGAATGTCGTCCTCACCCAAGGGGCTGCGGGGGGGGGAAGGTGATCTATCAGCCTGTTTAATGTTGTTGGGGAGTGTGTGTGTGTGTGTGTGTGTGTGTGTGTGTGTGTGTGTGTGTGTGTGTGTGTGTGTCATACAGGCCTGAGGAGGTGCAGGGGACCAGCTCTGCTTGTACAATACCCTCATCCGTCCCCTCGGAGCCCATCACCTGCACCCACAGAACGTCCGCTCGTCTCCAGCTGCAGCTAAAATGTTACAGCAGTTGTGCGTGTGTGTGTGCGTGTGTGTGTGTGTGTGTGTGTGATAGATATCAGCGAGCACCTCCAGCTGTTCTTCCAGAGGGATGCGGTAGGCCAGGGAGTGGAGCCAGAGGTGAGCGGTTCCCAGCAGCAGCGGCTCCACTGGATCCCAGAAGGGGTCCTTGTCCCTGGGTAGCGCCGCTGCAGCCGCAGCCAGGCCTCCGTCCTCCTGCCGGAGCAGCCCCACAGAGTCTGTCTGCCTGTTCCCATCACTGCGTCTTCACGCATCCGGGGCAGCATTCCAGTAGAGACACTGGGAGACGACCGCTCCCCACCTCCGCTCACTTTGAGTCGTTCTATAAATATCTGTTTCTTTAAATTGTGCGTTTTGTTCTGGTGATAACAAAGTCTGGGTGACTGCTCACCTGCTCACCTGCTCATTTTTGATTCCTGACATTTCAAATTGTCGCATAAAAACACAAAAACCTGATGGAGGCTGAGGATTCCGGCACAGCCGTGACGAGGACCTACGTTGGTCTTCTCAAGAAGGTGCTGCTGGTAAACTTCCTCCATCAGGAACTTGCGGTTCACAAACTTGGCCTTGGACCACACCCACACCTGGGGAGGGTCAAAGGATTCCATCAGTGCACCTAATAATCACACACACACACACACACACACACACCTCCAAAGAGGCCCTCTGCGCGGACACACAAGACGACAAAACAGCCCCCAACCAGCCGATGGACCCACTTGTTTCTGCTGCGCCGCCGTCACCCTGACAACGATCTTCTTCTCCAGGTCGTGGCCTTTAGCGTCCGAGAGCGCCAGATTCTTGATCTCCAGATGAAACTCCACCCCCTGCAACGTGGACACGGCAGGCGTGCGTGGAACCTGATCAGGATCCTTGGCGGACTCGTCTTCTCGACGTGTCGGCGTCACCTTTCCCAGTTCCTGGCTCATCTGGTTGGCCTCAGCCGTCATGGGCATCAGTTGGATGTAGTCGTACCAGACGGCGAGCAGGCTGGGGTCGCTTCGGCTGGAGCCCGTACCGGACGCGCCTGCGCAGACCAACAGTTATCCTCCGAAAACCAGAGGCGCGGGGGCCTCGTGCACTCACCCAGGTGGAGGCCCTCGGCAGCAACCAGCTCAGACTGGAAGTAGTCGTAGTCGTAGCGTCTCCACTCGTCCGCTCCTCTCTCCGAGGGGTAGCCGATGAACAGGTAGGTGCAGTTTGATCCCAGGATCAGACGGTCCTGGAGCAGGCGGACAGAGAGGACAGGTTACATCTGCTCCCGCCGGCTCACCCAGAGCGTCGATGTGCGTCGCAGCCACCAGGTGGCGCAGTTCAGTTGACTCGGAGACGGCGCTCCCATTGATGACGACCTTTGACCCCGGCACTGGGGTCAGTGTCACCCGCCGATGCTCGTTTCTGAATACAGCGTGACGCTCCTGGATCCTACAACAATCATCCACGGCAACATTAATGGAAACAAATGGGCATAAATGTAGATATAAAATATCTGCAATTTTTGTTGTTTTCCGATAAGAGTGATCAAAACTCACCCCAGACCTTTGATGGGGATGGAATTTGGGGAACTGTCACACAGGCCGATGACCCACTCACCTGAAACATAGACATAAATGTGTTTTGTGTGTATGGTAACACCAATCTGCACACACTAAAGTTAGCCTCAATAGCTTTCGGGCGGTTACAGTAGTTTTATGGATGAAGGTCTGCGAGGCTGGAGGGTGTCGGGACGACGTCCGTCCATGTACCTTCCTGGATGAAAAGCTTGACGACCCCTGAGAGCTGAGCGTCCTTGTTAACGTTCAGAATATACGGGTGCATCTGCATCATCCTCCTCTCCTGACGGCGACAGGGAGACGGCAGAGAGATGCCGACTCAGTCTTTCCGAAGCGTTAAAAGAACTCGGCTTTGATGCTTTGATGTCCAACGGCGGTTCTGAGTGCACCTGCGTGATGCTAGCATACTGTTGCTCCCAGTCCTTTAAGGCCTCCTGCAGGTGCTGTTCCCACAGAGTCTGAATGGCTCGAATCTGGAGCTCGTTGTGGGTCAGCAGCTGTCGGAGCTCCTCTGAAATCACACACACACACACACACACACACACACACACACACGGTCGCTACTGTGGCAGCGGCCACTGGTTTGCGGCGCGGCGGAGCCTCTCACTGGTCTCATCGTTGGCCAGCTGGCCCTCCTGGCCCAGCCGGCTGAGGCGCTGGTGCAGCCTGGCGTTCTCGGCCTTCAGCTCCTTGACCAGACGCTCTGTGGGGCTCTCGTTCACCACCGCTCTGTTCTGGATGCGCTTTGCCCTGACGGGGAGACGGAGGTGAGGACGCGGCACCGGCCAGCTGGCGCGGAGGTCTCAGTCTCAGCGGTACCTGTCTGCGTAGCGCAGGGTGGACAGAGACTCCTCGTAGCAGATGTCTGCAGGGCTCAGTGTGGCAATCTGCAAGAACCAAAGCAAAATGACACCCGGTGGCCCTGGGTGCCGTGTCAGCGCCTCTCTCCCTCTCTCCCTCTCTCTCTCTCACCATGACCGTGCGACTGTTGCCTCCCAGCGCAGACTGCAGCAGCTTGGTGAGAGCCGAGTCTCGGTAGGGGACGTGGACGCCCCTCCTCCCTGCTGCCACATCAGCCAGGGAGCTGGAGAAGCGCGGGGAAGCGTCAGCCAGGCAGCCGGGCGGGAGGAGGAGGAGCGCCGGGGCCCACCCACCTGATCACGTTGCCCAGGGTGGTGAGGCTCAGGTTGATGGCCGTGCCCTCTTTGAGTCGGTCCGCCTCCGACCCCGACAGCCGCTGCCGCTCGCTGCCGGCCAGGTCCACCAGGTTGACGGTGGACTGCTTGGTGACGTTCTCTCTGGAGAAAATCTGGTAACCCCGTTTTAGGGCCATATTCAGACGCCGACCCCGGAGTTTCTAAGAACCTGTACCTGCTTGAGCTGCAGGATGATGAGCATGTGTGAGCGGCTGCTGCTGGCGTTCATGTGAGTGGCAGCCGTGGTCCGGGTCCTGGTCCCCTGCTCCATCAACTGGTCCACCTACACGACACCATGACATCAGGGAGCGCCTACGGCAGTGTGAGCCGGAGGAGCTGGCTTTGAACCGGTTCTGCACCTGCGCTGCGCTGTCACACGGGACTGTTCGCAATCCCTCCACGTAGAAGCCTCGCTGCTGTTCCTCTCTGACCCTGAGACCCCCCGATGAACGAGAGCCCCGAACCAGCAGGTCGAGCACCTGGACAGAGGTGGAAAAGCAAAAAATGACTAAACAGAAAAGAAAGAACATAAGAGCGCACGTCTCACCTGCTCGTTATAAATTTCCAACATACTGAAGAAGACCTGTGTGGAAGCGAAGATCAAAGTTAGCTCACCGATAGATCTCTCTCTCACACACACACACACACACACACACACACACACACACACACACACACGGATCACCTGACACTGCCTGGTCTGCAGGTTCCCTTTGATGTCCTGGAACAAGCGCTCACTGAGTTTGGGAACCAGGCCCTTGTTGGGTCCGTAGCCCACCATGGAGTAGCTCTTCCCTGAGCCGGTCTGTCCGTAGGCCAGCAGGGTGGCGTTGTAGCCCTGCAGGCGCCGCGTCAGGACAGCCACACAGGTCCATCAAGCAGGTGCAGAGGTTTAGGCTGCGCTGCAGCTGAATTCCTACCTGCAGGGCGTTCTCCAGGATCCCCTCGCCCAGGTCCCTGAACACACTATCCTGAGGAAAGGTTAACGGTTAATCACACTTATTTATCGGTTTCTGTAGATTCGGTTACTTGTGCGAGAGTTTCCTGGGTTTTACCAGGTCTGCCAGGACCCCCTGGAGCTGACCTGGTCGGCGTATCGTCCACCAGGCTCTTCAGGGACGTACAGGCCGCTGCAGTCCTGGACGAAGCCGCTGTGGGACCAGTAGGCGTAGTCGAAGAGGAACGAACGATGGCTCTGGCAGTCGCGGGGGTCCTGAAGGGTGATGGAGCTCGAAAGCATGGAGACGACACACCGGCTGCCGGCATCCTTCTCTCTCTGGGGAGGAAAGAAGAGGCTCCGATTAAACAGGCAACAAGCAAAACAACCAAACCTAAAAGTTCAACACTGACCTTGTTGAACGGCCGGACTCTGACGGCCACCTTGACACAGTCCCTGGCGAGCATGTCTGAGGATTTAGCCCTCATGATCCAGAAGCAGCCGCGGCCTCAAGAGAAACAACGCTGGATTACATCCGGACTTGAACCCAGCTCAAAGAAAACGCTCCAGAAGCTGAGGAGAAGCTCCAGAGAAGCTGAGGAGAAGCTGAGGAGAAGCTGAGGAGAAGCTGAGGAGAAGCTGAGGAGAAGCAGGCCTGTAGCTGCTGGAAGGAGGCAGAAGCCCTGAAACAGCCGGCGGTTAGAAGAACTCGTCGCTAACGCTGCTGAAACTCAAGACCCACGACCACTGTGACAAACAAGGCTGCGGCATTTCTGCCCCGAGGACGGAGGCGGTTTCATTTCCACCAGCATGAATTATAGAAGCCAGCCTGTTGTAACAGGAGAAAGTCTTCTAAAAGGACGCTGGGACGCCATTTCCTGCCACCGTCGGCTGAGGCAGGAACACGATGAGCCGTCTGCCTCAGATCATTGCCGGTGGGCTCCAAGGGTCAAAGGTCAGGGGTCCAGGCTCTCCTCCAACCGACACGCATGCACTCAAAGAACTGGAGCGAGTCTGGACGCAGCAGAGCTCAAGTTTCAGCATGTTTATCAAAGCGCGGTCGGCAAAAATACGACATTCTGCATACATTCGTCAGAAAATAGCCTGTCAGATGGTTTCCATGAATTCACACAAACCCATCAACAATTTTCCAAAATAAATTTGAAAAATTTGCTTCCATCATCTCATTAAAAACAAAAGAAGAAATAAGAAGTGAAAAGAACGGAAAGAACAGTGCACATCTGACCCTAAATTTAATGAGAATTAAAAAAAAGAACAGGCAATTCCAACGCATTCCAGACACACATTCAACCTCAAATATCACTTTAGAATTTATTTAACTTTATTCAGAATATTGCAAAAGACTATATATACACATGTATCAGTAGAAATCTGACCTCCGCCGGTTTGGTTGCTTCTCTTCTTAAATAGAAAAAACAGCAGGCCTCAAAACTCTTAAAAGTAAACAACCTAAGTTTAAAAGAATTGTATAAAACCTCTCAGTCGGAGGCAGGTTGAGTTCAGTCGCTCTGGATTTGTGATGAGGCGTCTTTCTCTCAGGTCGTGACCAGATGGACGCAGGAAGCCTCTGAAAACGTGTCAAACCAACCGATGATTCAAGCCGGCGATGCTTCACACACGCTTTAGAAACAGTCCTGACCTCTACCCAGACCTGGATCCAACCCTGCGCCGGTATTTGGCACCACCTAGAACCTTTTAGAGTTTCTTCCTCCGCGTGACCGGTTTGGTGAAAACCACCTCCATGATGCGCTTACGCCGGAGGTTCATGCCGGAGCTCACCGGGGCCTCCCCCTTGGCCCGTTTCTGCGCCCGCGGAGCCGGATCCGCCGGGCTGGGCAGGGGCGAGATCAGGTCCACCTCAGCCACGGGAAGCGGCTTTACAATTGTTCTGGATCTGAAAGAGGAAAATGGGAAAGAGCATGGTGACTCCTGCGGACAGTCACGGTGAAGAGTTTGGGTCGCTAACGGGGCTGATACACATCTATCTACACATTTATTTAGAGTTCCGCACTTTGCTGTGTGTTTGCTCGGTTTCCTGGTTTTACAATCCCCTGCTGCCTCCTCCATCTCCGCCTGATCCTCCGCTGAAGCAACTTCTTCCTAAATAAAGGAATGGAAAGCTCAACACGTGAAATAAACGAATACTGCTCCAAGGTCCTTCCCCAACGGTGATGGTCGGATCAGAACAAGCGACTGTCCAGTGGCGGCCGGCAGACAAAGAAAAGAGCTTACACGAGGAAGCAGAGAGGCGTCGCGGGTGACTCTTCTTCTGCTGCGAGTGACGGGAGCGGTGGCCTCCGGCTCAGAAGACACCGATTTGTTGGCTGACACACACACACAGACATGACACACACACACACGTGGAGGTGAGAAGGCCGCTGGGATACGCGACCCCTGTGAAAGGACGTGTGGTTCACCTCTGGTTCTCCTTCGGGAAGGTGAGTAGATGAAGGAATGCTCGCCGGGGCTCGTGTGGTCACCTTCGGGGTCCGAGGGCTTCGTACTCCCGCTGGTTTTCACCACTTCTGCCCCGACTGGTCATTACCAATTAGAGAATATTAATCACTAACTCTTCTACGGTCCAACAGCTGAGTGGGGCTGAAAGGCTGCATCCGTTTCCAGGCTGCCAGCCATCTCCAAGGTACCTTCTTGGCTCTGCTCCTCGTCCTGAAGCCGTCTGATCAGGGCGTCGGCCACGGGCGTTTCAGAGTCCACCTCCAGCGGCGACGGCAGCAGGGGCAGCTCTTCCTCGGGGTGGTCCCACAGTCGGCCTCGCTTCGCCCCAAGGGAGCTTGGCAGCGATTCGGGCTCCGGCGCTGGTCTGTCTTCCTTCGGGTTTTCATTCCCAGTGTGTCTTTTCATCTTCTTGGTGCTCTGAGGGAGTAATCCGGGAAAAGACCGAGAACATGAAACGATCTAAAGGGTGAAAACACAATCGAGTTTCCAAACTCAAAATCAAAAGAAGTTTGGTCTTCCCTACTTGAGAATGAGCCGTTAAGCCGCTCCGGCTGGAATGCCGAGTCGTCCTGCCTGGGCTGGATGCTTGAGCTTTCCTCTCCTCCTCCTCCTCCTCCTGTTCCAGGACCAGCTTCTCCTCCTTGCTATGCTTGGAGGTGTGTTTGGCAGAGGCAAACGCCTCCTCCTGCTCGTTCTCTTCTCTCACGGCCTCCAGCGCCAGCGTCGCCACATGGGCGCTGCCCGGCGTCCTCCTGCTGGACCTCCTCGGGGTGCTGGTCCTGCGCTCGGGCGGGGCCACGGCTCTGGATCCGGCTCTTCGGGCAGGCTTGGCATCAGCGCCGTCCTCCTGGAGTCCACCCTGGCTGGACCTGGTGGCGGCGCTCCTCTGTGACACCCGCCTGGCTGGAGAAGACCCCCTGGAGGCTGCTGCTGCAGCACCCTGGTTCACGGCCTCCGCCGCTTCTCCTGGAGGCTCCTGCTGAGCCCGGCGACTGCTCCTCCGAGGTGTGACAGCAGGTTCCTGGCTCTGTCTGCTCTTCCTAGGCGTGCGTGGAAGCGAGACAGGAACCTCATGGCTCTGCCCCTCCCCTGCTTCGCCGTCCTCCTGTAGCTCTTCTTTTTCCTCGGTAAGAGAAGAGATAAAAGTGACACTCTTCCCTCTGGTTGTCCTCCGACTGGGTTTGGGAGGAATGGACTTTTTCTCCTGAGGAGCTGGCGTCTCCTCCACAGCCCGGCTAGGGGACGCAGCCTCTTCTTCTTTTACTTCCTCCTCCTCTCCTGGTCCTCCAGCGATTGTCTTTGTTGTTTCCGTGTCAGTGTTCATTCCTCCGCTGTCCTCTTCTGTCTCGGATGCGTTCAGATCTTTCTCCTCCACAGCAGCAGGTTCTGCCTCTCTGCCGGCGCCGACTTCCGTGTCGGCACCAACAGGGCCGTTCTTCTCGGCCTCCTTGCGCTGCGCTTCCGTTTCTGGGTTTTCATCATCAGGTCTTCCTTCCTCCTCCACAGCCACAGACGGAGCCACGTCTTCTGGAAGCTCTGGCTGTGGACCGGCCTCGGGCATCGCAAGGCTCGAAGGTTCCTCGTCCTCCACCCTCAATTCTGCGTCTAGCAGGGGGGCGGCCTCCTCTGGCTGGTGCTCGGCATCAGTGTTGAGAGCGTGCACGTTACCTCCATCAGCAGGCGAGTCTTCTCCATCAGCTCCGACCACGCGGGCCGTTTCCTCCCCCTGCTCCTGCTCACAGGCTTCTCCTGAGACCGGAGCATCCTGAGCCTCTTTCTCTAAAAGTAGAACCTCTAATTTGGCCATAGGTTCATAGTCGCCATCACCATCATCGTCCAGGGCTGGGGACAGGGTGGGGGGCACTGAGAACTCCAGATGGTCGTTTAGAGGGGGCGCTTCTGCGCTTTGACCTCTTCGTCCATGTCCAGCATCAGCGAGAAGTCGCCGTGAGTTTCGGGCGTGGCCTCATCTTCGGCAGGGGCCCGGTGGAGCTCCGGCGCACAGCTCAGGGCAGCCCACCAGCCCCTCGTGGCCCTCCATCAGCTCCACGGGTACCAGGAGGGTGGTCGAGGGTTTGAGTTCCACGTACGACGTTCCGGGCTCTTCATCCACAGCCTCCACCCCTCCTTCTGCTCCAAGCGTCACCATGACGACGTTTCCCTCCATCTGCTCGTCTACCACCTGAGTCAGTAAAAACGCAGAGAAACATCTAGCTGAAAACTTTGTCTTCCAGGAAGTCGAAAAGTTGGAATTATATTTCACAAATGTATTCTCAGATGCTATTTCTCAGGTTTCTCTTTGAAGACCTGACAGCCGTCTGATTGTTCTCCTTCTGGGAGTCACCTTAATTTCCGTGCCGGCGCCCATCAAAGAGAACTCTGCTGCCTGCTGCTCTGAAAGACTCGGCAGGAAGTGTGAGAGTTCTGGTTGGGCGGAGACTGAAGAGGGCTGCAGGGGCGCAAGCCTCCCGTTGCCCTGGACCTCCTCAATGATCTCCACCTCACTGCCAGAATCCTCCTCCTCTTCCTCCTCCTCCTCCTCGGAACTGGAGCTGGAACTGGAACTAGAACTGGAACTGGAACTGGAAAGCTCGTCGCTGTCGTTCAAACTGACAACAGCTGCAGAGGAAGAAGAAGAAAGAAGAGACCGGCGTGTGAAAATGTGAGTGACCAGAGCCTGAGAAACAGATTTCTGCACGAGATCTTCCTCACAGTGGGAGTCTGTGCCAGTTCGCTCAGAAGATGTGACAGAAGGAGCAGAGAACACTGGGGCAGCTTTAGCAGCACCCGGCTTCTCCTCCTCCTCCTGCTCCTCTTCCTCCCCCTCCTCCTCCTCACTCCCACCTTGTGAGACACTGAGGAACAGAAGAATTTCAGAATCCGAAATAATCAATAATCTGCATCATCACAACTGCTTCTCAAAGCATCTGAACCTATTTTTCCACGGCTCAAACGAATCCACAGACCTGTTAACGGACGTCAGGGTTTGGGATGCACCGTGGATTCCTGAGCGGGTCAGCGGAGGCGACAGATCGCTGCCGAACAAATGTCTCTGCACGAAGTCCGTCAGATCTGTTGATCAGCGCAGAACAGTGCGTTACTGCGAGTCGAGTAGGCGGCTACAACCGGCCAGACCGCCGCGACACAGACGGCGCACAGCTGCCCTGAACAGCTGACGGGAGGCCATATACAACTACTACGTGTTGCTTCTTCATAAAATGGTTCCGTTTTTTTTAAATTAACGTTTCAGTAAAGACGGACCTGTTTGGTCAAGCTTCTCTTCGTTGGCTGGTTCAGCGGCTTCGCTGGAATTCAGATGCTGGAGGAAGGCGGTGGCTTCGGTGGTCTCCGCCAGGACGTCTTGTGTGGCAGTCGTCACCGGTGCGTCCTCCAGGCTGACTCCACTGGTGGCGTCTGCGTCCTCGGCGGTCTGCTTACAAACTGCTTCCAAATGAAACGCGTCAGGTTCATGTTTCCCAGCCTCAGGGTACCACAGCGGTGAATTCTCCTCGGAGGCGTTGCCTTGGTCAGCGAGTGACGCATCTTGCTTGGTGCCTAAATCAGGATCCCGTTCGTCCGACGGTTCAGGGGGAACCGTTTCCTCATTTGTGGTTTCCTGCTCAAGACCGGTTTCCACCACCTCAGATTCTTCCTCCTCCTTTGCCTCCTCCACCTCTTCTCTCATGGGAGGAATGTCTTCAGAGGCTGCTGATGTCGTCTCTGGTTCTCCCATTTCGGCTTGGGCAGTCAGGTTTACCGTAACGGCGTCTTCGTCTTTGGCCGGGCTCACACCATCTTCCTCTCCTGAGAGAGGTGCGTCAAAGTACTCCAGAGTGGTGTCTGTTGAACGGACAGACAGGCTGGCGTCCAGGCTGAGGTTCAGCCTCGGCTGTGCTGCATCCGACGGCGTGCCGTCCACAGGGACGGTGGGTGAGCTGTCCTCGAAGCACTGAAGCTGTGGAGAGGGAATGCCACCCTCCAGGGGCATGAACCTCACACCGGGTATTTCCACTTCCTTGTCTCCACCTTGGTTTCCACTTTCTTCAAGCTCAGCAGCCTGGAAGGACCAGGTCTTGTGTGTTGCCTTGGAGGGTGTGGAAACTCGGGTCAGCAAGCTAATTTCATCCTCAGCCGCCACCTTGAAGGAAAGGTTCAGAGTCGGTTTAAAAAAAAAGACACAAAACATTTTATTACTAGAACATCTAGCAAGAAATCACCATGTCAAGAGTAGTACCATATTAAATATCATCCAGTATGATGCAGAACCAACAGTTTCTACCCACAGGCCATCAGGCTCCTCAATGGAAGAAACCGAACACACAAACCCCGGTGACCAACATGCCACCGCACAACATTATTATTGACCTCTGCTGTAAATGTTCTGGTTTTAGAGCCAAAGGTTTGCTGAAAATCATCCTATGCTGCCTTAATACTACCACTGGGTATTATGTGTATACAAGTTTACAATGATAGAATGCACTGCCACTTTACGGAAATAACCTTACACACTCTGCACAACATCTGCACTGTAGCCTGCGCTTTATTCCACGCACCTGCCTATGTACCAGTCTATGTACCTGTCCTGTTGCACTTGTCGTACGCAACTCTATGTTGTCTCCGTGTAGCCCTGTCATCTTTTGTGCCCCTATGTTGTTTTACGTAGCATCAAGTCCTGGAGAAACGTTTCGTTTTCAATACGTATTGCACCAGCTATATACGTTTGAAAATGACAATAAAGCTCACTTGACTTGACCCGAATGATTAACTGTAAAAATCTAAGGATGGTTTTGTGTTTTCACCATCAGCACATTCGCATCGGATGCTGCTTCTTACCCCGTTGGTCCATCTGATGCTTTTCTCCAACTCCGGAGGTTCGGCTTCTTCGATGAAAGTAATCCGGCTCTCTTTGTTGCGCAGCGGGGGGGTGATGGAGCGCCCTGGGGAAGCAGACGGGGTGGCCACGGGTGTGGGCCTCAGGCTGCTGCGCAGAATGGACTGTGGGGTGAAGGCTGTAAACACGGGGCCGGACGCCGCCAAGGCCCGAGCCCGCTGAAAAGAGAAGAATATAAAATTGCCAGAGGAGTCTCATTATGATCAGATCAAAAATAAACATAGAGCTTAGCTGTATACTACCAATGAATGTAAAGAGATTCCACACAAATGTGCTTACTTTGACCACCTGTGGGGTTTGTAGCAGACGGAGTTCAGGGGCTTTGCTGCTACTCTTTGGAGACACCCAGGAGCTGGGTAATCTGGGAGGGCTGAGGAGAGGACGAGGGGTCTGACAAGAGGGCTGAACCACCAAATCCATCAGCCTGATTCACGTTGTGGTGGAGGAATGAGAGCAAAACAAGATTTCAAGATGAGATGGTAAAATTTACCATTCAAGCACTTAATGGTCAGATATAGCGTCTTTAATAGATAAATAATAGATAAAATCCACAGTCAATTAGTGAATGCGGCTGACATTTATTCTACAGGAATGTCATGCCAATAAAGTACTGCTTTAATAATTAATCCTTTTATAACTGCTTATCTCTGAACTCTGCATGCTTCCCTATGAGCTCTAATAAAACTACCTTGACTTTCTCTTTGAGGCCATGGTGATGGGGGTGCCCAGGAAAGGGTCAGGAAGAGCCAAGGAGGGTTTGGAGACTTGAACCTCAACTGACTGAGGACTGGAGACAACAAATTCAAACAAATTAGATGGTAATCAAACCTAATTAAGAAGGGGAAAAAAAAGGTTTCTGCTAACCTTTTAGCAGGGGAAGATTGTGGTGTAGCTCCTTTGCCTAACCAGACCTCCTCGATCTTGAGCAGAACGTTGCTGATGAAACCAGCCCTTGACATCACCTTCTCACTAGCGGAGCGTTTGGTGATGGTGGACAGTGGCTGTGGTCTGGAAACTAGAGAGCAACACTCGTAATATTATAATCCATGAACATTTTCTTCATGTATTCTAAAATTAGAAAAGATAACATGATCGTATTCTATCGAGGGGGTAACCTACCCTCCCTGTGGACAGCGTAGGGATGCTGGTATGGTTTGGCTCTTTCAACCGCCAGTTTTCTCTGAACTCTGGGCAAAACCTTGCCATACTGGTCCAATATTGCATTTCTGGTGCTGAAACGTTCTTTAAGCTTTGGATCCCTTTCGTTCTAAAATGCATTAAAAGAGAAATGAAAAAAGGGGTGGTTAAATTGTTTTTTCCACTATGCCATATCATGGTAATATTTCTTTTTAATTAGATACTCTAGAAAACGATTAAAAAAAATACATCGTCTGCATCAAAAATCCGACTTCAGCAGCTGTGATCCTGTGTTTGTTTGCAAACATACCACCAGGTTCAGTTTGAGGGTGCGGTTGAGCTGCAGGGCTGGGATATAGTTAGCCTGCTGAAGGTAATGAATCAGCAGCAGTTCTCTGTTCTGAAGACCCCCTGTGCCCTGGAGAAACTTCTCCAAACATTCCTAAATACAAAAGAAGGAAACGCAGCTCTTATTAAATTGAAAATCCCAAATTGGGAGGACAAATAAAAACTGTAAGGACAATTAGGAAATAGAAGTTGAACGATGTAGCCATGGATCTTTAATGAACTGTCTGTGTCCCACCTGTTCACCAAGGCCTAAGGGCAGTTTGAGCAGCTCCTTGATGAGACCGAGCTCTTGACAGCTCTCGTACAGGAAACCTAGCAGCTCACTCATGTCCAGATGATTGGAGTGCTGCCGGAGTAAAGACCACGCCTCGATGAGACACCTGAAAGAATGGTGTGCCTGGTTCATCATTCTATCCTCCATTACTTTAAAATCAAGAACATATTTCAGCTTACATGTGTTTGGACGTAGATTTTAACACAGGTAAAATGTCATTCCAGTCATTCTTACCTGTTTTGTAGCAGGACAGACAAGGAGAGCTTGGCCTGGGACGTAGAGGAAATCAGGGGTTTTGTAAGGTGAAAGTAGCGAAGGGCCAACGAGTGCTGGCCTTGGCACATCAGCGCCTGCAGGACTCGCTCGTGCTGCCACTCAAACTGACACTGAGCGGCAGCGGGATGCAGGAGCAGCTCGAATGAACTCTAATCAAAACAAACAAAAAGAAACAATTTGATTAAATGAAAAAGATAATTTGCACATTTCCAAAAATCTAAGATTATGCCTGAAGCAAGAACTTGGGATCCAAAATCTGCACGGACCTGCTGGTCGTTGTGGTCGAGGAGCCAGAGGCCTTGTACTAGTTTCACCAGTCCGACAGGGATGGCAAAAGCTGTGGGGAAAGACTCCACTGACGCTCCTTCTTTATTGGGGAAGGAGTACATAACATCTAGCAACAGGTAAATCACCTGAGACCACAGGTCAAGGCAACAAGTCTGATAAAGGCTGCAGGTTTCATTTAGTCTACAAAGTTAAACTGGAGAATCCAAAATCTAAAACATGCTGACCAGTGCCAGTAGAACATGATTTGATCTTTGAATCAGCTTTATCAAAGGATACAATCGCATGTTTGACAGTGTCCTCAATGTTGTCAAGCAGATAAATGTCCAGCAGGGCCTGTCAGTTAAAAAGGTTAAAGTTAATTCTTGCAAACAATATTAGATACAAAAAAAGTTGAAAATGAGAGCAATGTAAACACTGTTACTGCTTACATGCAGCGTGGGTGGAGGGTACAGCCCTGTCCCACCATCATCCCTCTTCCACAAGCTGGACAAGCACTCACCACACTGAGCAACCAGACCGTCGATCATCAGGCAGTCTGCGCACAACTTTCCCCTGGAAACACAACAGCAGAGTGACAGAACCTCTTTTACCAACGATCGCCCAGAAAGAAGGGATTTTTCCAGATTTACCACAATAATTATTAAAGAAAACATATTTTATGAAAGGCCACTGACTTGGCCAGTCTGGTAAGCTCCTCTCTGCGTATCGTATAATAGTTGTTGATGATGGAGTGTGTGTAGAATGGCCTGGAGATCTGGACAGTGTCATACTCTGGAGGAAGACAAAAGTAATAAAAAAAACCCTTGATATTCAGAACTAAGTAAGAGTGTTACAATATAGACAGAGGAGCTAATTAAAACTTGACTGACCCGATCCTTCAGGAAGCAGGCCTGTGCGACAGAACCACAGTACCACCTGAGCATACTTGGAAATCAAACTAGACACCATGTTCTTATTTATCAGACCCACCAGGCCTACAAGAAAACCAAAACAAACATTAGCTCATCATCAATAACGTCTTCCACAGACATCACCGGGACTGTACCGCGGAATGATAACTGGGATGAGGCACCTTTCTGCGTGAGCTCCTGAGCTTCACTGAGCAGACAGTGGAAGATGGTGCTGAGGTTGGAGAGCAGCCTCTGGCTGTGCTGGAGCAGCTGCATGGTCTGAGGGTCAGTGAAGTTAGACGAGCTGTCAAACAGAGGCGCACCTAAAAACACCATGAGACAGGAGCACAAGTCAAGCAAACTGAAGACAAGATACAGTATGTAACACAACTAAAAGTTAAAAAATATCATTTTAGTCACATTATTAAGTCTCTATGGCAGAAATGTTCCACCATTGCTCAGACCATAAACCAGCTGAAGATGACAAGTTTGCATCTGCACAGAAAAGTTACAGAACCTTTCCTCACATATCTTCCTAATATAATCTACAATAGTCAAATCATATATTTTAATCAGAAATATATTTAAAAATTAAAACATACATATGCCATCCAATTCCTCCTTCGTCTGGACGACTTTATTCCAGGCCCAGTCCAGTATGTAGCGCAGGTTCAGAGCAGAACCTGGTTGCTCTGGAAAGAACAAGTCGCAAAAATCTGATTAAAGTTTACATCCAACCATACAGCTGCAGCAGAGTGCTTGGGAAAGAACTGCGTGTACGTGTGTGAAAAAATGCATTGAAGCCCAACAATTTAGGGCATCTTAATAAGGTCTACCCCACGTGAGTGAATTAGAGAAAACAGACTGGGAATCAACTTTAAAACCTCTCACCTTCTGCTGTCCACTGCTTGATGCAGCCAGTGATCAGTCCCAGAGAGCTGGTCTCCACTGCTGTGGACAGGATGGCGTCCAGCTGCTCCTCCTGGCAGACACATGCGCCAATTACAGCCAAACAGTTACAACCAAATGATTTGAGTACACGTGTTCTGTGCCAACATACAGCAACACGGTTGGTTGGTTTCTTGCTTTGTTTTTTATTGTTTTTAGATACAAAAAGCATCCTGGGGAGCAAAATGCATTTATCATCAGTGTACCTGAGAGAGGCTGGAGGCCTGAGTGTCCGCTAGGCGAGATGAGAGCAGGCCGGACACGAGGCAGCGAGAGTAGCTGCTGGAAATGATGTCGCTAGAACAGGGGGCAGCTTTCTTCAAAAAGCTCAGGGTCTGGTGTGAAAGCAACGGCGGAGATTCAATGAGAAGAAAAACAACCTCGTTTCATTTCAATCATGAATTTCAGAGAATCGTTGCCTGCACCGAAGCATTAATATGCAACCTCACAAAAACAGTCGGAACGCGGAATGATACTTGCCTCTTTCTGATACCCTGAGCAGGTCAAGTGCACCATTCCAGAATTGAGCAAACAGGTAGCATCTGTTGTGCCAAGATGACAAAGTCAAAAACTCCTCTTGGATAAATAAAGACATGCATAAACATGACAAGAGGAATAATATTTTCCAAATTAAAAATCTCATCTCTGATGCACCTACCAAAGTTGTATGTGGTGGGGTTAAAGTACTGCTCCGGTGGGGGGCAGGTGAAGGGCAGTCCCCTGCTGAGGCTACGGTCGTGCACCACCACATCCAGGAGGATATGCGAGGACACCATCTGCACCACAGGATCCATAGACCAAACCGCCAGGTACGGACAATTTTGCAGAGACTCGTTCGGTCTGCCAACGAGACACAGAGCGGTTAGCAAGGATGGATTATTCCCTAAACTGTCGGGAAAAATGGGACAGTTTTATCCTTCCACAACAGCATGAACCAGTACTGGCTTGTTTTTAACACCAGAAGACATCCTGTGACATGCAAAATACATTTCAGGGACCATTTGTTTACATTTTTTACAAGATAGTTGTACATTATACCTTAAAGAATCTGGCATTTGTGCATGGTACCACCGGTTGATGTCAAAGACTCCGATATAAGTAGATAAAGTCCCTTGACCGTAGGCCTTCACCTGCCAGCTGAAAAGAGACACGCTGGTGTCTGGAGACGCAACTGAATTGAGGAGAATAACAGAAGGTAAGAACTCCAACAAAAGACAGCAGAGAACAACGAGGCTCCTCACACACTCCGTCCTGCCCAGGTGCTGTCAGGGGATCGGCCTCACCTTCGTTCATGCTGTCGTCCCTGTCAGGATGAGGTCTGAACTTCTCAATTGTCTGGCAGCTAAGCAGGCGGGTGTTGGTTGCCTGAGCCCTGAGAGGAAAGACGGAGCCGCTTAACTCCTGACTGTAGCGTTCCTCGCAGTACTCCAGGCCCTGAGTGACAGGAAAGAGACGGCAAGGTCACAGCTAGATCACAGCAGAATCTCCACCGCAGAAGGGACAACGTGCACCCCGAACCTCATAGAGGATCTTTCCTGACGCTGAACACTTCCGTTCACTGAAGGCCAGCTGAAGCAGGCGGAGGCTGACCATATCTCCTTCCCTGTGTGCAAACAAGTGCTTTGTGAACCAATAGCTGAACCGGGCGGAGCAAACTGTTTCTGAGGGACTTACAGATCTTGAGCGGACTGGATCGCCCAGAGGTAGCAACAGTTCCTGGGATCATTTTCTGGCTCCTGGAAGGTGAAGGCATACACAGGTACCCTGCCACCTTCCAACTGGGAGTGATACCTGTGGTGGATAAACACACCAGTGACCCTTGTGAAGGAACACTTGAACACTTGGATCATCCACAGTAGCAGTGTAAACGACTTACTCCTTCTTTAGAGCCTTCAAGTTCCACAGCTGCAGGTATCCATCAGAGAATCCCACCGCCAGCTGATTAGTTCTGGGGACGTACTGCAGCGCCGTGACTCCGACTCCACTGGGAGCGCTCAGCTGGAGGCAGAGATGTCTGCCCTGCCGGGTGCTGGCCTCTCTCAGCCTGGGGATCTCTCCAGGGGATTTGGTGACTATCTGCAGGTCTGGGCAAAACAGGAAGCATAGAAACACAGATATCAGACATACAACGGTACAACGGCTGTTTTAGCATGTGTGATCCATGTAAATACACCACTGAATGTCGCAACATAGAAACATCTTTAAAAAGGCAGAGGACAGATTTACTGCCGCTGTCAGAAAATACTCCTGAAGCTTTTGCATCTAACATTCCTACCTGAGGCCTCTAGTTCGCTCTGACTACAGGACAGGTCATCAAGACAGAGGTCCACCAGTAAAACGTGTCCGAGGTCCGTTGCCACAGCAGCTATACCGAAGAACCAGCGCAGACTCTGATGAAGATGCTGTGTTGAGGTGCTGGCTCCGCCATAACTCACTAATGGCTCGACTGCTGTAATCTAAAAAGAGAAATAGAAGCGAAAGCTGCTCCCTTGTTCTAGTTTGACCAGGCATCACCCTACATCAAATACGTAACAGCGCCAAATGAAAAAATAAGATGTCATCTCACCCGGCCTGGTATAACCACAGCTTTGACCACCCGTGAGAGCCCCAGGTCATAAAGACACAGGACGCTGCCCTCCACCTCCTCCACGCCCACCAGGAGCCCCGAGCGTTTGAGCCAGCTGAAATCCCTGACGGCCAGGACAGCCGGTGGGCTCTCGCCTCCTCCGCTGAAGCAGTATGCAGACAGCCGCTCCCCCGTCAGGGCATGGACCACCTCCAGATGGGGGCCGCAGGCCAGCCAGGCAAAGCCACTGCGTCCTTAAAGCCAAGAGATAATGAATATCCAATTATAGAAAAATGCAGACTTCTAAAAATGCTCGATCACTTATAAAACAACAATCTTACCAACAGTAAACCCCCCGTGCAGCACAGAGTCAAGGGTGATATCTTCCTCCCCCAGAGCATCAAGAGTCACTCGTGGGAAAGGCAGCAGGCTGCTTGTGACTTGAGCAGTCAGGTCAGCCATTGTTCACTCTATAACTAAAATAAATAAATATAGAAATCATAATATAAATGTAAACACAAATTGTAGGCAGGTTTGATGCTATATCCTGAATATCTGACAAACACAAGCTGCTTTATTGGTTTCTACAGCACAAAAGGGTCTTTCTTTTAAAACATTCAACACACTGCTGACAGCACACAAAACAAAACCCACAGCGCTGTAGATCTTTAGGCTGAAGCTTGAGTGAAGCAATAGTACAACAGGTGGTGACATTTTTTAAGTGGACTCTTTAGGTTCTCTAGACGAGAAATCTGAATTAGACAGATTAATTGACCAATGACCAACTCCTTGTTTGTTTATTGCCAATACTCACTAGTCAGTCTGCAGATTCTAGCCGGCTGTCACACACGATAATGGTGCTCCAGTAAGATAAGGTTATCTCCAGCGGTCGTCGTGGTTTTGGCCCAGTTCAACCTGAGAGGTAAAATGACCATCAGTTTCAGCGCACGACTGTACACAACACTGCCCTCTGTGACAGGACTGGAAAAGACGGAGGATTCAGGAGAACTCCCGCGCAATGAGCCTGGACGGACACACACACACACACACACACACACACACACACACACACACACACACACACAACATTTGCTAAGTCTATGGGAAAGGCACTTACATCTGCACCACAGACATGCTGTTAAGAAAGAAACTAGCCAGGCATGAATAATAGAAACAAGATTTGCATCTACCGATGTGTAAAATTTAACTAAAGGCTATTTCCTATCAGAATATTTGCATCTGATTTAGCTAGCAGGATGTAAACAAATAAATCATCCAACAATTGTATAATGCCCTAAACAATGAAATATTAACGGCAGTAGCAAATTTAATTTCGAAAAAGGTAAGTTTAGTAGCTCGCAAAACCAAGCGGGCAAGAACAATTTTACAGTTCACCTAAAGTTATGCTAGCTTCGGATGCTAGTTCAGCTAAACCCATGATCAGTCGTGGTGGCAACATTCGGGTGCTAGTTAAGTTGCTAAAATAGTGAAGGGTCGTGGTGGCAACATTCATATTACGTGATTGTTGCGTTTTACCACTGAATAAGACCTTACTATTAAGTCTGATTCCCTTAAATAAAAACTAGTTGAAAAAGTAGAGTAGCTACTTAGACCCACATGTGGCACCAAATCCTTTCCTAGCACAATAATAGTTTGACGTAGCTCGTATAAAGTAATGAGTTTGAGTTTTTCATATAATATTGGTAAATTTCTAATTTTTACTAGCACTTAAGTAGTGCCAAGTCATGACCACGCATTATTGAGTCAAACGTTGAAATGCAGCTAGGTCCCCTTAGCCTTAGCTGCAACATTGCAGCACAATGTCGCTGTTTATTTAGCATTAAGAAACTAGCATTAACAAGATAGCGGCTGGTAATAACACTGTCCTTTGTACTTACTTACCACGCCTTTTCTACAATATTTTAGCGGCGTTAAATAAAGCTGGCTAATTTCGTAAGCTAATCCTATTAGCATTCTCCTAATTGGGCTGGAAAACGTGATGCAACGTGCCGCTAGAATAGATGCTACCAACGTTAACGTTACACTACCTGTCCGCTGCTGACGGCTCTGTCGGAGCCACTAACGATTTGATATCCTTGACGATCCCGATCTTGTTTTCTCCTGTGTCATAATCCTCTTCCTTTGAAAGTACAAGTCATCCGTTAACCCTCTGCGCGCCTTCAATGACTGACAGGCACAAGATGCTCCCTAGTGTGGGGCTCCAGTACCCCAAAGCGCCATTAGAAGGTGTTCCGCTTTTGTCTTCTTCTCCGGACTGTGTTTTGACAGAGTCCACACGCAGATGCCTCAATGCTGCCCCCTCCGTCAGGATGTCGTATCTACACGCCTGACGCTCCCTCCGCGTCAATCATTTAAATAAAGGCTTATTGGAAACCATCTTAACCATCTGGGAAAACTACTAAAACAAAGTATCAGGATTCTCCAAAAGTGACACTTTATTAAAATTGTTTGCTCAGCACTTTGTTGGTGGAAATAAGTGGTGACCACAGCACACAGCCACATATCATATTGTCATTGTCATATTGATATTGAAGTAGATACACAGAAAAACATGCACCAAAATGTGAAGATGAGCTTATCACCTACGAGCTCCAATCAGATACTTTACTGAATCGTACATCTTCCACTGAATTCATTTTCTTTACAGTGTTATCAAGAGATATAGTTTAAAACGTTCAACATTTACATGCTGTTTTATTCAGTCCCTTTGCGCTATTGCACAACTCAAAAAATATTGTTGCAAAAATCAGTTTCAGTTTCAGAGGTTAGGCACTCGCAGTCTGCGGAGGGTTTTTGAAAGGCAAGATTGAGCAACAAAGGCAAAAAATAAAAAAAATCAGTTCATAATAATCAGGTATAAAAACAAACATGACATACATATAATATCTATTTACTGTACATTTATACACATCACATAATTGTGAATACCATTCCCTGATTTTCTGGTACTGTCCATGGAGAGATTTGTAATACGGTGATCAATAGTTTGATAAAAATAATTAGTCCTCAACAACTGGGCAGGCTCCAGGAAAGTCCTGGAGGAGGCCGTCATTTTGACAGCATGTAGCGCTCAATCATCACATCAAACGCTTGCCTTTCTCTGAAATGAAATGAAACATCTTGGTTATGATTAGAATATACGATACAGTTTTTCTACAGTCGAAACTCCGACCTGGTACTGATGGAACGTCCTCTTCGAAACTTCTCCTCGGCCTTCTGTAGTGAAATGTTGTCCACTCCAGCTATGGCAGAGATGATGGCCTGCGTAAGAGCAACAGCCTTACCACAAGAAGACCGACATCTGTTTCTCTAGTATTTCTAAAAAGCAACTATTAGAACACATTCGATGCACGTTTACCAATAAAATGTAGTAGCTCACCTCGGGAAGAAGCACGTCCAGAATAAAGGCAACGAGATCAATAAATTTCAGCTTCCCGAGGTCGTCATCGGAGGTGGCCACAGCGTTTGCGTAGAGCTCCTTTAGGTACAAGTACACCTTATCCAGCTGCTCTTCATCCTCCAGGTATGTGTTCACTACACGTTTCCCTCTGGCCCTCTGAGAGTGCTGAAACCAACTGGATTGCTGCTGCCCGTGGATTATGGCCTACCGGGAAAGCAAGACTTTCATTGTTCGCAGTCAATTTCTAGGAGGGAAATCAAGAACTCTGGGGCTGCGTGCACAACCTACCAGGAGTCGCTTTTCAACCATGCGCTGCTTTACGATGAAATTGACAAGCTTCTCATTGGCACGGTTGTGGGCAGCATGGCTCCGGTCTGGCAGCAGCCTCTTCTCGTTCCTGCTGGTGTCCTGCTGTTCGCCAACGTTGTCCTCTCCTTCGTGACTCAGCACCGCCGTCTCCTCGTTGCTGGTGACAGTTGGGCTCACCGATACTCCCTGTGGGAACGTCTTCATGACTGGATGGCCTGGAGCGTTTGCAGAAAAGCCAAAAGAGAATTTTCAGGACCTAGTTGAAGCGGTATTTTAATCAGTCATGAGTCTTACTCATGTCATGAGCGCAGTATTCAATGAAGGATCCAGAAAAAGAGCCGCATGCTGCAAGGATAAAATGGTGTCAGCACTGATGACCAATCAGATTAAAATTATTTTGACGTCACAGAAATGTTGATTTCTGTCTGGACATATCCTGAATGCTTACCGATCCTGATTCTGTAGTCCGATATGAGCTCCAGTGACCACATAATGATATCGTGGTAGTTTTCTTTGGCTTTACTCTAGGAAAAGCATGCGAGAAGCAGATCACTGTGAGAGAAAAATACCAAAGCAGCTTTCCAAAATGTCAGGTGGTGATTACACTGCGACGCCTACCACCAGGTCATTAGACTCCTCACAGTCAAAGGGTTTCAGAGCCTTCAGAGCCACAGCAAACCTGCACAAACGCAGAGGTACATGAAGGTGTGCAAGCAACTCAGACTCGATATGGGATTATTACTTATTCACACTGTATGCTGAACACCGAGGTTTAGCAAAAGGCTAAAAAAAAACCCAGAGTGACTTTTTCAGCTGAGAAGGAGTCAACTCTGCTCAGCGGTTCTGTAGATGTAGAAAACGAGGGCAGTTATTCAGAAAAATCCTTGAATTCCTACCCTTTCCTTGTGTAAATCATTGGGTTGTCAATGAACAAGATACTGGCCTTTTTCTGCCTGTGGTTGACACTTTTGACCTGCGGAATAAAAACGGGAGTCTGAAACGGATTGTTGTAGCTAAGGCGGAGAAATAAATAAAAACATTACATAAAGGTTGTTTCACTCACCAAAGAAGGCCAGAAGGGAAATTTCCTTAGTTTGTACCACGCAAACATGCCCTCTTTGATTGGCGTCGGCTCTGATAATAGACAAATATAAACCTTCTTAAACGTACAGTGGGGGGATTACAATCTTCAATCCTCAAGAAGGTATAAATCTCCTACTTCTGTCATTCTGCAAGAAACTTGGTAGATCTTCGTCTTCCTCATCTAGTTCCTCATCTTCGTCGAAGCTCAAGTACGAGAGCTGCTCCTCTTGATGGCTCAGCTCTATGGATAGCGATGAAGACAGGGGGGAGTCTTCCAAGGTTGGTGTGGATTGGAGCGGGACAGATAATAAGGATAAAAAAATGATTTACACAAATGCTTTCAAACAAATCAATAAGTCAAAGTGTGAATCAGCATGCAGCAGGTCCTAACAGAGGACTACCTTCTTCATCAGTCTTCTGTTCACATGTTTGTCTCCTACATTTCACGTGCTCTGTCCTGGGTGGGCCTGTCTGTTTCTTCTGGTTGCCCTGAGAAGACCTGTCCGGTAGGCTGCTGTTCCTCCTGCATGCCTGTGTTATGTTCTTTCTCTGTCTTTTCTTTGGTCTGGAAGCAAGAGTCCGTTCCTGTCTGCCTGGAGATACTGATTTGGTGCAAGTTGAGTCTGAATCTGATGGCTAAAACACAACACATATTGACGGAGTTAAACGATGTTCTTGGGACTGACCGTGCCAACAGAAAAGCTAAAGAAAACTAAAACGAGAAAAAAAAAGCACCAAACTGAAAAAGTCACCTTTGACCGAGTGATGTTTTCAGTGTATTCCAGCTCCACTTGGTCTGCTCCGGTGAGGGTTCCTGCAACGCTGCTGAACACATCGGGGGAGGAACCCTGCACTGGTGTGGAGGTCACTTGGACTTCTCTTGTTTTTTGTATTCGCCTACTTCTTTTTGGAGTACTTAATAAGGAACTTGCAGGCAACCGGTGAACCATTGCACAACCAGGCAAAGCATTTCCTTGCTCTGTGCTTTGGCAGAGAACTTCTGGGGAGTTTTTTCTCACTGGTGTCTTTCTAGGATCCCTCTTTTTTGTTTTCTTCGAGCCACCTGAAAGACAATTTGCAGGCAGATATTAACAGTGGCTATTTTTGGTTCTGAAAAGACATATTCTTTATTCCGGTTGGTTAAACAGTGGGTCACCTTTCATTGCTGACCAACTTGCAGTAGTCTGAAGAAAGTCGTTGTTGCATTTACTGGGTCAGGATTTGAATCAGAAGTATGAGCTCAGCTGTAGCTACATAGGATACATAACATTAAGTGATAAAAGTAAACAACCAGTGGAACTTTAGTATTTAGGGGTTAGGGTTAGCTAGTTTTTCAAAATAATGTGTATCATGTCATCAAGCAAAACAGCAAACCGCCATCAAAACAAGTAAACGTGTTTACCATATTAACACATTAAAACAGGAAAAAAAAGGTTAACTAGCAAAAACCAGAAGGGGTGGCCGGCGAAACAGGTTTTCAAAGCAAAATCAGACGCTATATTGGGATAAAACATTTACCAAGTACCAGTAAAAACGACACAACGTGTCAAGTTAGCAGATCGTGCAACTAATTGTCAAGACCTCACGTGCCGCGCCCCTCAGCGCATTCCGTTGCACTAATAACTAAACTAAAGAAATTATTTAAGACTTACGGTACATATTAGCAAGACACTTGATGCCTTCGAAGTAAATGCAAGCTACATTTATGCACCAGATAAGGTTTGGCAACTGACTTGGACCTCTTCTGTTATTGGTTTCAGCTGCTTGACGCGCACTTGGGAAAGCAAGCGATCGCCCCCTAGTGTTCTGGAGGACGCCCTTCACCCCCCCTCTTATGTTTTCAGTTCTGTCTCACAACACTTCCGGTGATAACGAAACAATCTGAATATAACCAGTGAAAAACACTTCCTAACTTCCAAACATATTCACAACAATAATAAGACAAATCAGGGGTTTTGTCCACCATTTAGTATTAAGTGCAACGTTATTTTTTTTAGTCACCCTTTTGTACATAGTGCTATAAACTAGAAATATTAAGTCTAAAACACAATTATTTAATCCCAGCAATGGCTTCAAAGCAACAGTAGGGGGCAGTGTGTGACCATGTAAACACTAACATCGAATTTTGAGAATCGCTAGATATTAACATTAGGAGCTTTTCTCCCCTTCCCCTCACATATACTCTTCTAAGACAAGGATATTCTGCCACGAACGTAAAAATAATAAATAAATCACATGAAATATATTTTTCAAAAAGTAGTAAAAAAGGCACTTACAAAAAATCGGAAAAAACACATAATTAAGTCAGGATAGTGCATGAAATGTTAATAATTGGATAAATATTGTTGGACCAGTGGGCGGGAAAAAAGTAAAGGGGAAAAAAAGAATTCTAAACATGACTATATATGGTTATATGACCTTATAATATAAGATAACATAAGAGACAGACTGCAAAACGTAAAGGTCCACCTGCATTAGCCCCGGTGGCTGTCACTCAGGGGCCACCTCTGAGTGTGTATTGGCCTGTGGATAATCAGGGGCCGGACGGTTCCGCCCTCCTCCAGATGTGCGCTGCGCTCCCCCGGTGGAGAACTGGCTCCAGCTGAGTGCGGAACCTGTGGAAGTCAGCCGCACTTGGGCATTAAAGTCTCTGCTGCACATCTGCGGCGCTCTCCTCCCGCAGATCAGCTCCGAGCACACCCGACGAGCCTGTGAGCCTTGGGGCGGGACCTGCCCCGGGGTCGCACCCATCCACCTGGCCGGGCTCGGACGCGCGGCTGGCGGCAGAGAGGCAGGGCTGAGCCGGGAGAGGTGCTGCGGAGAGCAGCCTCTGTGGACGGGGAGCGGTCCTCTGCCTCCCACCGACCCGACTCACATCACTGGTGGACTCCTCCAAAGTGATGCGGAGGATCTGCGCCAAAGAATCGGAAACGCAAGCAGCGACGTTGTCATGGAGGATGTAGCTGGTGTCCGCATGCATTTGGAAGTCTTGGGCTTTTAGGCTGCAGAGTAGGAGACACAAGCTGCACAGGTGTTTTAGTGAATAGAATTGATTCCCTGCGCTGTTTTTCCTTTTTCTTTTTCTCTTTTTTGGATGTGAAACTGCAGCAGAGGCTCTTTCCTCTCACCTCCAGCATGACTTCCCTGTCGGGGACCAAGGAGAGGTCCGTGAGCAGCCGGAGCCGAAAATACGGGGTAGGTGAATCATGTGAGTGGGCCGGACACACCTCTGTCATCTGTAACGTATGTCAGATACAAAGTCACCGTGGGCACCATCCACGCAGCGGCGTTTCATCAGCGCCTCGTTCCTCAGGCGAAGCCTCATTCCAGACCTGCGTCCGCGCCTGCTGACCGACTGCTTTGCCAGGCTCCCACTGCACACATCACCGGAGTCACATCGCTGTCACCTATTTTCTCTGCGAGATCTCCCACGCATATTAATGATGACCCACTGAGGAGCGAGCACACGCACGCCGGTGTCTCTGCCAACCTCCTCCAATTCTAACCCGCATCATCCCCACGGTGTGTCCGCTACCTTGCAGCCTCTCATAGCTCTATGGGGGACACAGTAGCTTTACCAGACCACCACCCACCCACCCACCCACCCATGCCTCCACCTCCACCAGACCAGCAGTTACTGTTACACAGAATGTTGTACACGATGTGAGGCTTCAGCGTGGTTTCATTCCAACCTGTTGGATCAGATGCACGTCTGCTTGCAAAAAAGAAAAACAGAAAATACCTCCATCGTCAACACTGCTGTTTCTGTCATTCATCTAAAACCAAAGCAGAGAAGCGTGAAATCCCCAGTTATTAAGTATTCAGTATTTTCATTAATGGCTGTTTTGTCACTGTTCTGTTGTGCTCAAAGGTGCCTGAAACATCTCCAACCAAATCTGGCACCTTCTTCCCGGACACATGGTGCCGTAAAGCCTACGAGGAGACCGCCCGCTCCGGAACACGTCCCGCGCCAGAAGGAGCAGGCTCCATGCCGAGCTCCACTGGTACCCCGTCCCCAGGCTCCGGAATCTCCTCGCCGGGGTCCTTCTTTGGATCACCGGGGACCATCTCTCCAGGGATTGGGACCGAGTCGCCCGGTTCGCTGGGCGGCTCCCCTGGTTTTGGCACAGGATCGCCAGCGTCGGGCAGTGGAAGCTCTCCGGGCAGTGAAAGGGGGATATGGTGTGAGAACTGCAACGCAAGGCTGACAGAACTCAAAAGGCAGGCCCTGAAACTGCTCATCCCTGGACCTTATTCCAGCAAGGTACGCGCTCACCTTTTCCTGTCCCCTCTGGAGTGCATAAATGCATATAAGGAGTGTGTTTTATGGTGGTTCTATGGCGCCCAAACAGATTCTGGCCAGCTTCCTCATTTCTAAAGATGTCTTGTTCCCTCATTAACTCGGGCATTAGGAGTGTGACACGCGTGGACTCGGCTGCTCGTGAAAGGCTGGGTCCCGCAGCGCTCGCTTGCTTACCGTGTCGCAGTACGGTCGGAGTTATTGTTCTCATAAATCATAAGCAGGCTGTAATATGTCCCACCCTCATTCGATCAGATGCAGAAAGCAGATCCAACAGCCTCTGGGATTTACGATAATTATTTTATCTGAAGCTGTTAATCAACTGCCGACTCCACAGCAGGAGAGGGTTATTTTGATTTTTTTTTTTTTTTTTTTTTTAGCTTAGGAATTTTATTCTCTAGTGCTTTTCCATTTTCTGGAGGGTTGACATGATGGATTACTGAAAGACATTGACCATTTGCGCAGACATAAATCCATATTGCATATAGATTGCTGCCCTTTTCATTATGTTTTCATGGGAGAGTTATTTATTTATTTTTATGCATTATTCTTTAAGGGTCATCCATTTGAATCAATTGTAATTCTATTAGTAGAATGAATATCAGTGGATAGATTATCGGCCCTGAAGTTTTTTAGAGCTCATCTATGATTTATGGTGAACGGATGCTCTATACATTTACCTGCTGACGGATGAAGTAAATCCTTCACCAACAACATCATGAAAAGAGAAACACACGTCAGTTCTGCATTGTAGATTGAGGAAATAAAAGAAATAAGACAAGATTACTTGAAAAGAAGAAAAGCAACATGGAAAGTCACCCTGACATGCCTAGTTTAATGAACTATTGCCACAGTTGGCCAGACCACACACATGGTTTACAGCTAATTGGTAACAGATTATCGTGCGTTTAACACTGCAGGCTGAACAAAGTGGATCCGGTAAGATGCAGTCAGACATGTAAGGCAGAAACAGAAGCGGGGGCGGGGCTGCTTCTTATTAGCTCCCAGACACCACTGCCTAAATTGTGGAGACCAGTGCGGGTTAATGATGACTGTTGGTGGGCAGGCCACTAATTAAAATGTTAGAGCTGTATTTAAGAGGTTGTGTGTAGTTTAAATTAATTAAAACGTCTTCTTTCTGCAGCACTTTATTATCGTTTAGAGAAAGTGCATGAATAGTACTGCTGGAGCAGACAGGGCTGCACTCATAGGGGTTACAGAGATGATTTTTGGAACAAATGAACGCAAGGTCACAATGCCGTGAGTGCATGCCTCCCACATTTTCATGACTTTTAGTTTCATGTACTTCCCTATTTATTAATGAAGTCTTCTCGGTTGGAAATGGATTGACTCATTCTGTTGTTTTGTTTGTCTTTGCAACCTCATACCACACAACCGCAGTAATACATGGATCTGCTCTAATTAGAAGCTGTTCATGAATACTCGTGCTGTCTCTGCATGTGTGCACAAATTGGAAGAGTGCGAAAGAAAAACAGCGCAACAGAAGGAGCTTTAGATCAGAATCATAATAGTGTAACACGTCCATACTGGTCCCGTCAGACAGATAACACAAGCCAAGGCCACGTTCAGCCTCTAAAGAAACCGTGAAATAGGGTCGGACCTGACTGCAGACAAGTTCAGGACGGGGTGAGACACGCGGCACTAATCACAGAGGAGAGAAATGAACATGACAAGGGGAGACAGAAGGAAAATAACTTGGGAATTTGGCAAGAAGGACTAGACTGCGTACCTCAGTTGTTGTTTTAGTGAAAAGTTCCCAATCCAGTCAGGTTCCAGAACCTCAACTGATGGCAAAGAGGTGGTGGTTTCATGAGAAGTTGTGTTATAATAACCATTTTTCTGTAAACACACACATGCAGATGAACACCAGGATGGTGTTTTCAGACCGTCAGAGCTAGAATCTCTACAGCCTAACTTCTGAGAAAGTGTCTGGAAAACGACTCCATTCATCTCCTTGTCCTTCCCTCCTCTTCTCCAAAAGTGCTAGAAGAGCATTTAAGCTGAATTTGTGTGTGTGTGTGTGTGTGTGTGTGTGTGTGTGTGTCTCCATACTACAGTATATGCAAATGATGACCTTCACAATTAATTACTGAATATTTTTTGTGTCTAGGTTAAATTATTCTGGTCTGCTCTGTTTTGCTTGTTGAGCATTTGGATAGTTAGTGCGCACACACACGCGCATGCGCATACACATACATATGCAAAGAGATCATGCTCATTCATTTATTCATAATGAAAAAAGAAGGTATATCGCACTGGCACTGACAGATGTGGAGGAAATAGGTACATCTATCATTTTATCTTCATTGCGTATTACACTATTACAGCTTACTCTCTAGTTTTCAGATAAACTGCATTACATTCTTGGTCGTATATAGCTTGATTACTGGTTTGAATGGGGGAGCTGGAGCCCCAGGAGGGGCAAAGAGAGGCAGCACTGCCCCCGCCATCACCACCGTATGTGTATGGAAAGAGAGGGATTAGACTGAACCGAGTAGGTTTTTGGGCTGCGATGCACACAAAGAGAACACACTTGTAACCACGGGACTCAAAAGCACATCTGGCTCCACAGCTGTGCTCACTTAAGTACTCCGTCTCCTTTATAGTGTGCACGTTCATCCCTCAGACTCCACCCAAAACATAAATGGATGCAGGGTGATCTGTTTTTGGTTGGTCCAATTCAGCTCAGGAAACTGGGTCAATATCTGTGTGTGTGTGTGTGTGTGTGTGTGTGTGTGTGAAGGGGGGGGGGGGGTTAGTCACCAACAAAGAGTCAGCTAAGAGTATAAAGGTTTGTGAAACATAGTTTCAGTTCAGATATTACAATGAAAAAAACATTTTTTATTTTTTATTTATTTAACTTTTTTTAAAACTTGGAATCTAGCAACTCTGCTAATGAAAAAAAGTGTTTGCAGAGTATACAGTAAGTGTTGGGATCTACTGTTTGGACTGTATTGTTTATGAAGTGCAATAAACTTTATTGAAACTCCTCCTGTAAATATGTAAATACGTTCTCTGCAGGTCAGAGTTTAAGTTAAATAAACCCTTCACCCTACAGCTAACAGAATGTTATGTTTAGGATGTTGAGATTTTATTTGACTGTTTAAGATAAGTATCCCTGGAGTTGTTTAAATCAAAAGTACAATAAAACTTTGAAAGATGAAATGCAGAGTTTTAAGTAGAAAAAACTGCTCATTTTAGCGAAGCCTTTTAGTGGTCAAGCCAAGAGAAAGAGCCCCATCACTATTAGTGCATGTGGCCATCATGTGAGCTGTAGAGACCGTGCTTCTGTTTCAGATGGCTTTCCAACCCACAAAAACGAACAGAGCGGGTGGTTGAACTAATCCCAGTCAGCAGCCACTTTTCACCCAAAGCCAGTAATTTCTCTGTAATTAGTCCGCTTATCAGATCAAACGGTGCAGCATTACAACTCTGGTGTCCGTCCCCAGGGGGAAGTCTTTCTGCACACAGGTAGTTTGCTAACCCCCCCACCAAAAAAAAAAACCATAACACGTCCAAAAGCAGGTCTCCCTCAGCAGCTGGCGTTGCCACGGCAGCGGCATGTGACAGATGTGAGCTGCATACATATCTCCATCAGTGTTAATGGGATCTTCACAGCAGTGTGTGTGTGTGTGTGTGTGTGTGTGTGAGGGGGTAGGGGTGTTTATGTGCATAAATGTTAGTGTGCATGTGTTTGGCAGGAGGTTAGGACAGAGCGTTGCTTCGCCACTGTGGTTACGTGTGCACATTTCTGCCCATGTGCGAGAGCGCGGGTGATCATGCCTGATGCCTCTCAGGTGTGAGAGGCATTTAAAGAGGTAGCTTTGTCGATAACAGCAAGATGGTGTGGATGGATGGATGAGTGGATGGGTGGATGGCAGAGAGAGCGAGTGAGACGGAGCGGGTGATGAGGCAGGCTGAAGAGGAAAGCTTCTCACTGGGTTTATTTCCATGTGACCCCTCCTCAAGAGCACATGCTTACACATCATTTCAAATTCTTGTCTTATTTTTCTCTCTGCTCCAGTTTGCTAACTCGTATCTTTTGGGATCTAAAAAAACATAATCTGAAAAGCACGGGCTTTCACTGGCTGGTGCTGCCCTCTCCTGAGGACCTTTCGCCATATAGAGATTATCAACGAGATAAAGTACAGCGTCATGAATTGCGCAGCCCCTAATGAAAAACATAAGGCTGACTTCCCCTCCCCTCCCCTCATCTTCACAGCCAACAGATTTCTTCCAGCAGATCCCCTTTGGGAACAGGTGCAACCAACACGGATGCAGCTGCTTGCAGACCTGCTGGAGGAGATTTACATGGACGGGGACCCCTGTGGGACTGGCAGTGCACGTTACCTGCAGTATGATGTGCAGCGTGTGCACTGATATGAAGACGAAACTCAATCCAAACAGCAACGGTTTTGCTATTTATACTTCGAATTGGTGCATCCATACATTTTTTCAACATTATTATCTTTTGTTTTTCTGCTGTTTTTATTGATTATCGGTGTTTGTCAGTTGACAACACACGGTGGTCTTGGTTTGGCTCCATCTCGGTCATTTCTGGTGCCGTCTAGACAACAACGCTGGGCTTGGAATCTGAACAAAGGTGCGAGAGTGAGCAGAACAAAGATGTGATTGTATAAGAGTTGACAGAAGAAGAAGAGAAGGAGAAATGCGAGTGGGTGGTCCTTAAAGGAGGTCCTTTTCGTTCATCACTGGCTCAGAGTGGCTCTCGAGGTCAGCGATGAACGCTGTCTCTGAAAAGCCAGAGAAGTTAAAGAGTTTTTCAAATGATAGAGGATGAATCAGTTCCATTAATCTCTGGTGGTCCTTCTTTCACCAGTTTCTTTAGAACCACAGAGTCAATTTGTACAATTTTCAAGACCATACAAGACATATCGTTTCTCTTCGATATGTCTTCGACCCATCACGAACTTTTTTTTTTGTGTGGTGGAGCTTTACTCACTGCTTACTCGACCACATTAATTTAATCTACTGTTGGATCCCACCCCAGTTAAGATCCTTTCTTGATCTTGTGGTTTAGCGCCAGTTTCAGGTTTGCAGGGTCCAACTTGTGAACAAAGTTCTTTTTATACACCTCGATCCTGAGCCACTGGGAATCAATTTAGAAGCCCTAAATCAGTCTAGACAACCCTAAGAATTTCAGAAGAGAAAACAATAAAAAGAAAAAAAAGCAAAAGCAACCTTTTTTGTATGGTAGACAAGAGTGTACATTTAGCTAAATAAGTACCCGTAATGTTTGAAAAAAATGTTTGTTTCTGCAGTAATCTTGATGTGGAGCAGAGAGAACTGAAGAGAAGAGAGCAGAATGAGCCTGCAGCAGGGGTCTGTCCAACATGGAAGTGTGGCGTAATGCAATGGCATTTCTGAACGAAATACACTGCTGGACGTTTTCTTAGTACCTGTAAATGTGTACGAGAAGTGCTGTGAGTGTGTAGCGTTGTGTCCAAAAGGCCAAAAGGTCAATACACAACAACGCTCGCATTTATGTCTCTGTTTCCAGGTGGGCTCCATGAATGGCTTTTCTGTCAGAGACGCGAGGATCAGTGTGTGGTATTGAATGGTTTCTCCCCAACTCTAAAATGTTCTTCTTGATGAAGCAACTCATATATAATGGTGGTCCTCCTAATAATAATAATAATAATAATAATAATAATAATAATAATAACAGCTGTGGCTCCAGATGAAACCAGATCTTGAAAATTTTCTTTGAAAGTGAAGTTTGGAAGATACAATCTTCTAAAGAAAGAAGAAAGAGTCAATGAAAGACATTTAAAGAAAAAAGAAAGGTAGTAATTCATATTAGCAACACAAAGAAAAATAAATAAGCTCTCTATGTG
>CAAE01015026.1:214076-230851 GCA_000180735.1 Tetraodon nigroviridis | reverse complement strand
TGGGGATTTGGACTGGTTCAACAATAACACACACTCCGGTACCACGGTCACAGGCTTGCAAATGAAGGCGCAAAGACTAGAAGCACCGCTGAGCCAGGGTGTCAGTACAGTCGAGCAGAAGTCATCTCAGCTGGATAACAAAAATCGATTGGTCCAGACTAAATAAATGCGTTTTCTGACCCAGAGCATCAATAATGTGAGAGAGAACACAAACTCCTCTGCTACTGTTTGATCATCTAAACGCATTTTAACAGTGATCCAACAAATTAAAGTTACAGTATTTTGGCCGTGGCCACAGCGGGCAGATGAAAAACTGGCTGCTGGCTGACTCTCAGTCTTCTTATATGGGCTGGTTGACAGCTGTGATTCCTGGTAAAAGCAACAGTCTGGTCTGTCTTAAGCACCAGTCGAATGAGGCTAGAACATGTTTCAGCAGTTTGTTTCATCTGGGAGTGCTTGTTAATGTTGTTGAAATAAATATGTTGATGTGCAGTTAAGGTATTGGGGCTCTAATCTTAGTCAGCATCACGTCACTGTGTGTGCACTAGTCCTAACAGATCTTTGGAACCGTTCTGGAAGAAGTTAAATTAAGGGGCAAATGAATGTGTATCTTATGAGCAATGGAGTCACCCACATTAATCCCAGGGAAAGAGCCAGAGAGATGGAGGGAGGGAGGAAGAGACGAGAGGGTTTGTTAAGGCCTGAGGCAGCAAGCTGAGACAGAAGAAATAGGAGGAAAAAGAAGGACTGCATCACAGAGCTGGGGTCAAAATAAGAATACATAGGTGTGTGTGTGTGTGAGCACGTGCATGCATGCATGTGTTTAAATAATCGTATGTGTAAAACATCACTGCAGCCTGTGTTTAAAAGAGGGACATCAGTTAAAGTATCAGACCACAGAGAAGCTTCAGCAATCACACACACACACACACACATACACAAACACGCACTCCCGCCCGCATGAACACAAACGCACATGCACGCACATGTAAATGATTGCAGTTGCCCATGGAGGAGAAAGTCCTTTCCTAAAACAGCCTAATTTTAATCTCCCATCTGCTACTGTAATCTCTCTGGGACATCAGTCGTCTCCAAATATTAGACTGCATAAAAGACTGTGTGCTTTTTTAAAGGTTTTCTTTGATTTTTGTGTAGGATAGAATCGTTTCATGTGTCTTAGCAGCATTAATTAGCATTACTGTGTGTTTTGAACTGCATGTTTTAGTTTAGTTAGTGATTTTAGACTGAATATGTCCAACTTTATTAGTCCAAAAAAAAGGAAGCATTATTAATATTTAGTCACATTCTGAAAGTGCGTGGGCATCTGTGTTAATGTTAATGAAAAATTAACTGTTTCTCCACATGTGTGAGTGTTCTGTCAGCGTGTCTTTCACCAGCATGTCTTGATATATGTGTGTCTGTTACCAGGGACAGCAAGCTGACCATGTTGCTAAGGGAGTCGCTAGGCAACATGAACTGTCGGACCACCATGATTGCTCACATCTCCGCCTCACCCAGAGATTTCTCGGAAACCCTTTTTACCATCCAGATCGCTTCTCGTGTTCTGCGCATGAAAAAGAAGAAAACTAAAGTCACCGTGGTGAGTTTGGCTCAGAGCTTGCTAAGGTTGGGTAAGACAGCTTGACAACCGCTCTCCATCGCCTTGATAGAAAACTTAAGGACAATTGCCTGGAGTAATTTGGCCATCCTCCTGAGTCTTGAGAAAAAGACAGAAAAAAATTGAGTTTTAAATCGGTGACTTTACCTCCTTGGCTTTGCATTGCTTCAGCACAGACATTTTAGCCCCACCTTCTCTATCTTTCACACCTCGCTTTGGTGTGAACCGTCAACGAAACTCTGAAAAAATAAAAAAGAAGTTTAGCAGATCTAAAAAAAGAATCTTTTCTCTCTTCCTACCCGCCTCATCCGCGTCCACTCAGCAATACACGTCCAGCTCCTCCGGAGGAGAGAGCTCCTGTGAGGAGGGTCGCATGCGCCGTCCCACCCACCTGCGGCCTTTTCATCACCGCGGTGACACAGATTCGGATCTTCCTCTGCTTCGGCTGTCCAGCGACCACGACGAGTACTCCAGCAGCGAGCAGTCATGTGATACGGTGATCTACGTAGGCCCGAATGGGGCCGCGGTGTCAGACAGAGAGCTGACAGACAACGAAGGACCGCCGGAGTTTGTGCCAATTATCCCTGCCTTGCTTCGAGGTAAAGCTCCGGAGCAGCAGCAGCAGCAGAGTCAGCCAGCTGGAGCACAAATCAAGGTAATTGAGGGAGGTTTGTGCTCGAGTTTGCTCTGGACATCTTTTTAATGACGTGTAGATGTTGGCTTCACGGTGCGTGTTGACAGTCATTATTCCCACAAACCCACCTTCATCTGACTTATGCCACTTGTCCATTAACAGGGGAGTTCTCAGGCTGACGGTCAGGCGGGGGCCACCTCTCAGCCTCCCTCTCAGCCTTCGCAGTCACTTCTTGGCCAGCCGTTGGCCACGGTTCCTGAGGAAGGGGCTGAATGCCTGAAATGCAACACCTTTGCTGAGCTGCAGGAGCGGCTGGACTGCATTGACGGCAGTGAGGAGGTGAGATCGATTTCAATGTGTACTCAGAACTTGGTACAACAAATTGGATCCTCTGTGTTTTCCAATGGAAAATAGACTCACTGCTGCAGTGATTTTGTAGCAAAATTCCAATTAATTGTACTAATTACTGTACACATTTAATTAGTTTGGAAAAGTAAAATGTAAAGATTAACTATATTGTGGGCAATTAAAATAACACTTTTTTTTCTTATGTGTAAAAACATTCTGGGGTTTTTTTTCCTTGATTCTGCTGCTCCAGGTTGCAAAGTTCCCATTTGAAGAGATTCCAGCAAGAAAACAAGGTGCCAAACAAGAACCATGTTGCTCCTCGGCCACCGCAGGATTAGTTTCCGCTTCCGGCTCTGCTGGTATGATGGAAAACTAATCCCTGATGACTTAAATAGGAGAAAAAACTGTATCCAAGTGTTTTATCATTTCTACCATTGTGAATTCACATTTAAGTCAGCTCTGATTTTGAAGTTCTGTTCCATTTCTTTAGGCTCTGAATCTGCAGAAGGTGCAGCGCCGCCCTGCTACTCCTCAGCAGCAGCCACCAGCAGGAGAACCAACGACCAGCAGCTGCAGGAACTCAAAGATGTGGTGGAGGAAGCAGAACTGGCACAGACGATGATCCACAGTCTGGCTCAGACTTCTGGCTGCACTATCGTCACCAACACCAGGAGCGTGACCGGAAGCAGCAGCATCACATCCAACCCCCTGCACAAGGCCAGGGGCTCCCATCTGAACGACAGGTGAGCGCCGAGGCTTCTTTTCAACGTTGAGAATTCCAGTTTGCGACACTAGGAACGAGTTATTGAAAAGCCTTTGATTCACTTATCGTCTCACCCAACAGCCGGGAAAGTCTGTGTGTGGACGCAAAGACACGCCCGCTCGGATCGCCACGTCTCGGCATCGCTAGTCTGACCAAAGCTTCAGACTTCAGGTACATAGCAAACACACAGAGCAGTTTAAACGTGTGTAGCGGCAGCAGCGGTAAAAGTCAGCGCCATAAATTTTGTCCCCCACTCTTCCTCAGGCCGCCGTGCTCTCCCTCCCAGCGGTGTAAGGTGCACACTCAGAAAGGCGTGATGCCAGCAACGCCACCGCTGTCCTCACACACGCTGGCTCAAGACAGCCAGGCCACCGACGCTCTGACCTCAGACAGTACGCATCTTTCTGACCTGTTTGGGCTTCAGAATTTTGTTCAAAGTGAAGAAAATGCATAAAACACCAAGCTTGATATTAATATTATCTTATAAAAGTGGCGTCAGTGCCACTTCTAATATCCTTATTATGTCCTGCGTGAATTCTCTGTTCTTTAGTTTCCTTATATAAACCTTTTAATCCTTCCTGCAGGAGTTGCTATAGCTGGGTTTTGTGCCAGTGGCTGCAAAAAGATATAACGGGGTTCATGTTCCTCTTGTCAGCCAGAAACACAGCCTATGCAGAGTCCAGATTGGCAACACTGTTTTTTGCACAGTCACACGAACTAAGACAACAAATGTGTGTCTCTGATGGTGCAGACAGCTTGGCTGCAGACAGCGGCCGCTCCTCCACGGAGTCTCTGCTGTCCAGGTCATCGCCAGTGGGCATGAGCCTTCAAGTACAAGAGCCAGCTCCGTCGCTGTCCGCCAGCTTGGGCTCAGCCGAGACGCTCTGTGATGATGACGTCCCGCCAATACCCTTGGACACATATAAAGATGGTGAGGCGCAGTCAGACACTGCTTGTTTGGTTCACAGAAAGCAAGTCAGTTGCAAAATGTGAGTCAATTCCTGTCTCTTTCTTTCTTTCTTTCCTTCTTTCTCGCTCTGGAAGCCTCAGGCGCTGCACTATCTGTAGGAATAGTCGGACCTCTGTCACTAGGGGAGGATGAACTAGCACACCCTAAAGGTCCCGGAGGTGTAAAGAACTGTGATGCCACAGCTCCAGTGGAGATCCAGGGTCCAATATCTCATCCAAAGAGCATCATTAGCTTCAAAGGCGACCAGCGCTGTGCCACCGTCCACCCCTCAGGTTTGCCCACAACAACGGCAGGGGTGACAGAGGTGGTTGCCATGGCAGAGGTTAGTGTGACTAAAATGGGATTTGCAATCACAATCATTCTCTATCTGTATCAGAGTGAACCTACAATCACAGAGTTGGTTTAACCATAAGTGAAACAAAGAAACGTGTTTGGATAAAATCCACCTATTGCCTTTTTTTGTTTGTTTAAAAAAACAGAATAAGGAAGCATTGTCTTTTCCCTTTCAAGATGCCATAAAAGCTGAATCTGTTGTAGGTGGCAATGGCCAAGCTGCGGATGGACGGTGAGACCTTGGCCACAGCCATGTCCAACTATAGGTCCCCTGCGTCCTCCTGGATGAGCGACCTCAGCATGGGCAGCGACGCTGACCAGTCTCTGCACAGCTTCAGCCAGTCCCGGAGCCAGCAAGGAGAAGCCCTTGCAGATCCTGGAGCGGACATCAACCTTTGCTGTGGGGGGAGCGTGGAAGGAGACGCACCGCTGTCAGAGAGCGGGGGTGATAGGGCAGCTCCAACCAAAGACAGGCTGAGGAAACTGCCTCCATCCATGGCTAAAACTAATATACAACTCCTCGGAGCATCTGGTAGCTTCTCCCCCTTCAAGAACACCATCAGTGTCCACCCGTGTGTCGCTGTCAGGCCCATGGTTATACAGGAACCAACAATAGCCTCATCGCCCACTAAGACCAGCCTAGTGAATGAACTGGGCAAAACAAATCCACCTCTTTTAGCCTCTATTTCCAGTGAGATGAGCTTTGAAGACCCCTGGTTAAAGCGTGGCTTAGAGGAGGGGAGATCAAAGGAGCCGGTGTGTGAATTGAAGCTGGAACAGAAGGAGGCGGAGCTTGCAAAAAGACTAATTGGAACTGGAGACCGACAAAGCGTCTTGAGAGATGGTGAGCAAACAAATGATGGGACGGAGGATGGGAAGTCGTGAAATGCAATCCGGTGTGAAAAAAACCACCTCATAGAATCAATCAATATATATTTTGTTCATCTCCAGGTGGAGATCAAGGCAGCTCGGGTTCAGGTGGAGACACGGCCTCATCTCCGGATTCATTTAAACGAGTGGTGGATGGCTGTGAGATGGTGGCTGTGGTCGCCCCGGGAGAGAGCATCTACAACCCAGATATCCATCGCACGGGCAGCCTTCCCCGCGCCTGGCACCGACTCAACCGCCACGACGGCTTAGACAACGGGGCTGAGTATCGGAATCTAGGCGTGACAACGTCGACTCCCTGCAGTCCTCGAGCCACCCTGGACCGACGTGGGTCCACCGGTAGACAGGGCTTCTTCTCACACAAGAAGGGGGGAATTCCACCACTGCCCCCTGTACGGAAATCTAGCCTGGACCAGCGGAACAGAGCTGCCAGTCCTCTGCACCAGTCTGCCCACGGAGTCTTGTTACTGGGCAGCTCAGCGGATGATGCTGGGATGTCTGGGTACGGCTCCCCCGCTCTCAGCCGACAGCGAGGCTCCAGCATAGACAGCAGCAGACTCTTCAGTGCCAAACTGGAACAGCTTGCAAACAGAACCAATTCTCTAGGACGGGTCAGCAGTTCCCAGAATGGCTCCCACCATTATGACTGTTTCTCCCTGGAGAGGGACGGCAGCCTGCGAGTGGGAGGAGCGAGGGGGGAGAGCACCATGCCCCGCATCGGGCGCAGCCTCACCCGTAACGGGTCGGTGTCCTCTCCCAGTGGGAACCCCGGCAACCCCAGCCTCAGTGGGTCCAACAGTGCTCCACAGTCTCCAGCCAAAACCAGCAGCCAGTCAAAGATGTCAGCAGTCAGTAAGCTGCTTCTCACCAGCAGTCCCAAGGCCAGGAGTCTGTCGACATCCAGCACCAAGACGCTGAGCTTCTCTACCAAATCCCTGAGCCAAGCCAGCAGCCGCAGCTCCAGCCTTCCTCCGAACGGAAAGGTAGGAAAGAACATTTTGGCCTTCTCCTTTCAGACCCTTCTAAACCCTTTTTCCTCCTTAGAAACTATAAATCAAAACAGCCATGACAGCTGTCTGTGTAGGTTCTCAGTCATCCAGATCATAGTTATCCGAGAAAAGATTTTGTGTTCATCTGGACTTTTCAATTTTTCATTTTGGAAAACGTTTCGCCTTCTATCCAAAAGGCTTCATCAGTTCTGATGAAGAAGCCATGACAGCTTCTTTTTTTTTTGTCCTGAAATGTAAAACCTGTGTTTTGACCTGGACAGAACCCTGGACAGAACCCTGTCCAGAGTCCTCTGCAGCAGCAGGCACCTTCTCCTGGGTCTTGGTCCACACAGTCCTTGAGCAGAAGTCGCGGTGGGAGCCTGGCCGCCAAGCTGCCTCTCCGGGCCGTTAACGGTCGGATCTCAGAGCTGCTCCAGGGCAGCACGGGCTCCCGTTCCAGGAGTCACAGTCAAGGAGGAAGCCCGGATCCAGCAGAGGAAAGAGGAGCTGGAATAGCGAGGTTGGTCACCCCACATACAGACAACAGCACTATTGTTGCTTGATTAAAGATAATATAGATGGAGCTTAAACACGCAGGGATGGGTGGGGCTGCAGCAAAGTGTCACTTGTGTGTTCACCGTGTTTCAGCTGTAGCAATTTAAAAGGTAGAACGTTCTCATTTTCACCATAGTTTAAAATCCCATCAGGAACTTTCAAAACTACTTCCATTAAGTTAGCCAAGTTTAAATACTGTTCCTCCATTTTACCCTGCCAGTGGAGGAGTGTCTGCCTCAGCGGGTGGCGGTGGGTTTGGTGCTGGAGAGGAGAGGTCGACAACGGCCCAAACGTTGCCCTCGCCCTACAGCAAGATCACAGCCCCCCGAAAGCCCCACCGCTGCAGCAGCGGCCATGCGAGCGACAACAGGTAAAAGCTGCAGCTCTCTGAGAAAAATGCTGACCTTTATTGCAGAAATCTTTTGTGCTGTTCCAACGGTTTTGCGCTTCAGTCTGACCTTTAACCAGAGTGGCTGTTTTCCTTCAACAGCAGCGTGCTGAGCGGAGAGCTCCCCCCGGCCATGGGCAAGACGGCCTTGTTCTACCACAGCGGCGGCAGCAGCGGCTATGAGAGCATGCTGAGAGACAGCAGCGAGAACACGGGCAGCACGTCCTCCGCTCAGGACTCCCTCAGCGAGCACAGCTCCGTCACCACCTCCTCCAGGCGGAGCTCCAAGAGCAGCAAAAAGAACCGCAACAACGCAGGTCACGCTCACACCTTTCACCTTGATTTGAGCTGATTTTTAAACGTCTGCGCAAATCTAAAATCATGAATCGTCAAAAATAAAACATCCTCCATTGTCAAGAACCTATAAACCATAACAGCAGCAAAAACAGCATCAGCCCACAATATGTTTTATATATATATATATATATTTATAACCACATCTTCCAAATTTAGGATGCAGATGATAGAAACTTGGATTTAAAAGGAGGAGCGTCGTATTACCGAGATAAGTGAAGCTCTGCGGTTACAAAGGGAGCCCGGACACTAAGGTGACCCCGAGCAGCCATCTGTGAAATGGTGAAGGGAATCTGCTGCTGCTGTAATGAATATCGCTCCAACTCCACACCCAGAGGCTGCTAATGACACTGAGCCGGATGAAGAGGAAGATGTGGCCTTCGCCTTCGTACAAAGCCTAACGTTTATTCCTAACTATCCCTGACGTGAAGAGAGAGTAACTCTCACGCACAGAAAAACATGTCCAAGTCACTCCAGACCGATAAGAGCGGATGTGCCACAGGCGGAATTAATCTTCAGCAGAGTCTCATTCTGTGCTTGATTTCCATTGGATTGGATTCATGAGCTCTTCTTTTCTCGTCCACGTCCCCACCTCTGTTCATCTTCTCTCATCTATTCCCCTCACACACCACACACCTCTCCTGCCTGCAGAGCCTTATTCCACTTACCGCTTCCTAATGAAATACAAACGTCTCTGATTGACCTTTCTGGGCCTCACTGATCCAAAAGATGGCTGCAGTTATTAAACTGGCCTCATTCTTTATCTCCTCCCTCTTACACACTTTGTCTCTCGGCAGTGATGTGGTAGCATGTGTGTGTGTATGTTATGAGTGGGTGTCTTCTGTCTTCAGTGATCTTTGCAACTCTTTACTTCCAATCCTGCCACAGTATAACTTTAGTTGGTATAATTCTGCAAAGGAAAACCTGTTTTTATGGTATTTATGGTACATTTTACTCATTTGCTCACTGTTGTCTCGTAGGTCTCCAACGCCGTCGTCTGATCCCGGGGCCGACTTTGGATTCTGCCCCCTCCTCGCCTTCTCATCGCTCCTCCAAACAGACCATCACTTCCTCTTCATCCTCCTCATCCAGCCCCGGTGCATGCTGGGTAGATGGCCCACTGGGGCCCCCAGCTCCCTCCAACCTCCGAGGCGCAGCGGCGACGGCAGAAACCTTTGAGATCAAGGTTTACGAGATAGATGACGTGGAGCGGCTGCATAAGAGGAGGGACAAAGCAGGGAACAAGGTGAGGCAGGAGGAAGATGGTGAGGGGATGGATGGATGGATGGATGGAGTATGGAATCATGAAAGGAAGGAGACCCTGCGTGAGCAGCATGCTACAGTACAGGCAGACTGATGGAGTAGAAGAATAAAGCTGGAGAGAGGAGAAAGAGACCCGCAGGGTGGTGAGTTAAACTACTGTAGCTGTCAGTGAAATTGATCTGAAAATACAGGAAGATGTTAAAAAGCCGAGCACGCTCTGTTAAAGTGTGGAGAGGAATGAAGACGAGAGAGAGGAAGCACACAGTTTAGAAGATACTACAGGGGCAATAATTCAATATTAGCTCTCAGTTCTGTGGGAAGAGCTGTGCCACCAATAAATCAACATTCCTCCCTGTGATTAAAAGATCGTCATTAAAAATTCCCAGGATTTAGCAGAACGCTGCGTGGAAGAGTACAGCCGTGCATTCATTTGCATTTCCGCTCCTAAAACTCTGGCTTATTCAGAGGAGCCAGCGGTGCATGCTCCGGAAAAGAGAAAAGCGTGAAGCAAAGATTTTCTCTGCAGCGGTCTCAGGAAAGCCACTTAACCCCCGACCGCTTGAGTGAAGCTGCTGGGTGTCCGACGGCCCAGCGCGGCTCAGGCTCACCGCGAGATTACAGCCAGCTGTAAGCATGTTGGTCACGCCGCAGCCACGCGGGCTTCACGGCGCACGAGCAGCAGCAGGTTTTTAAAGGTGAATTTTAAAAAAAATCTCTGCTTTTCTTTTGCCCGCGCATCAGGAGGGGGTGCACGTCAGCGCCAGGCTTCGGCTGATGGAGCACCGGCAGCAGAGGATCAGCGAGGTCAGAGCCAGGTACCAGAGTCTGAGGACGGAACTGGAGCAAACCAAACAGCACCTGATGCTGGAACCACACAAATGGATCGCTGAGTGTAAGATGGACGCTGACACATCCTCTGAGTGTGTGCTTTTCCCTCTTCATTGGGAGGGGGGGGTCATAGGGGCCAAATAAAACAAAAACCTGAAAACCTGAAATTGGATTCCAAGTCTTGATCATATCGTTTACCATATTTTCTCTTAGATATAATCAGATGAGAGAACATGATGCAGTTAAAGGATGAAGCTACACTAGTTAGAGCTGTAGTTAGTCCTTAAAGGCAACGGCTAAAAGAACGGTAATTAGAAGAGATTAGTCTACCAGCATTTATCTCAAATAATACGCTTTATTCCACTAGTATAATTGAATTGGCCAAAGTTAAAGTGATTTCCACGCCACTCACTAAACCACAGTATCTGTCCTAATTACGCTTGAAATGGGCTGTAGCAATAATCTGCAGCTGCTGAAGACATAAAAGAATCTGACATAATTATTTTCATAATCAGCGCCTTCTATGTGCACGAGGCTTTTGCAGGCGGGTCAGTTGTCGTCTGCACCGAAAACATCTGGAACCACACACACGATATTAGAAATACTGAAAAATGGGGATTCTTTTTTTGCTTCTTGTTAAAATCTGCCTTAAAAAGGCCTCGACGCTGTCAGTCTGCTGCTGCGTGCTTAAATCTCAGCAGAAGAGTTTGTATTGAGATTTTTTACATCATTATATCATGTTAAGGTTTTTTGGTGAAATGGCTGAGAACCAGAATCATTCAGGTTCTCCTAATGTTGTTTTCTGTGTGTCCACAGTTGAGCTGCAGCAGGCCTACGAGGTGGACTCTCTGGAGTATCTGGAGGCCCTGGAGACCATGACGGACAGACTGGAGACCAGAGTCAACTTCTGCAAAGCCCACCTCATGATGATCACCTGTTTTGACGTGTCCTCCAAACATCGATAGACAGATGGATGGACAGAGACATAGAGGATGGACCCCTCAGAAGCCAACGTTCAGTTCTGGATTTATCTGACACCTTTAAAACTTCTTTTCCTCGGTTATTTCTTTTCTGTGGATGGAAAGATTCAACTCGGTCTTGATGCTCTCCAGACAAAAATAGGAAGGAGCAACGGATGACATCTTCAGAAACACTCTTCTTGTAGATGGCAGCGTTGATGTATGCTGAAAAAGAGCAAGAAGAGTTGAGTACCTACAGTCCTGACCTGAGAAATGACCTTTTGTTGGCAGAGGTGCGCTTACAGAACCAGACTGATGGAGAGATAAGTGCCTTCTGAAACATCTGAACAAAACTGAGACCAGTTGGAGTGTGTGGAGATGCAGTAAACAAGGTGCTAGCATAAAAAAAACAAAACAAAACAAAAAAAAACAAACAGAAAAGATAGGTATTGTGAGGAAAAGTCTGAGTTCATAACCATTTCTGAATATGATGTTTTGTGGTGGGTCAGTATTTCAGCGTGTCCGTCAGCTCCACTCATGAACTGGATCTGTAAAAGCTTCTGTTTGGGGCCACACCTGCTGTTAGGACCAAAGGGGAGATTCAAAGGAAAAACGAAGCCGTGTGTGTGTGCATGTGCAGCAGACAGAACTGCTCGGGCGTCCACATCCAGCCTTTGTTCTTTCACAGCGGGAACTTTTCCTCTCGGATCCAGTGTGGAGTCCATCCATCAGTGCCGTCCCCCCGTGTGACAGATCGATGTCTGCTGTTTGTATTTGTGTTGTTTCGCCCTGTTTGAAAAGAAACTGAATGATTTGTCAATATGTATGTTTTATATGAGTCCTTTTTTGACTATTATTTGAGTCCAACGGGACGATGTAGAGACGATAAATGATTGTATTGGGTGGGGACTTCAATTTGGAAATAAGTAATAATAAGTAAGACAACAACACTATTGTTTATTTGTTGTCGTTGTTCTTGGGGTTTTTTTTTTTATTATTTTGACACAGACGTGAATTAAGAATCACAAATCTGAAGAATAATGAGGGAATTTTGAAAACATTGTAACAAGAAGAGGTGACTATCTCTGCCTGGCTCCATTTTTCAGAAAGTAAGACTAATTTGTGAATATTATCCACGGTGCTTGAGATGCTTCTGATCTAAATGTTTGTACAAATAGAAAGGAAAGAAATGGTTCCCTCCAAAATGGAGCACAAACCACAAACCCTTCTGACTGCTTCTGCACCGCTGCCGTCACATCTCCACCCTGTTGTCTGAATGACAAGTGCCCCGCACGCAGGGGGAAATCTGGGAATTCACAGATTGTAACGCTGGTGCCAAGCTGTCAAACGTGCTGCATTTATCCAAAAAGAACAAAGTGGGGTTTTTTGTCGTTACACAAATGCAGTGATGTTCTCCTGGCTGTGGACACAGGTGACAGTGATTGATCAACTGTGTGTGTGTGTGTGTGTGTGTGTGTGTGTGTGTGTGTGTGTGTGTGTGTGTGTGTGTGTGTGTGTGTGTGTGTGTGTGGTACCTGCAGTGATAGCCAGAGGATCCAGCGAAGGACTGTCTGGAGAAACAAAGCTGCTTTTGACACATCGGACCATCAGCGTGCTTTCACAGCAGCGTTTCTCACCTCACCCTTACGTTCACAAATGTCGCTTTATTTATTCACCTTTTTTATTTATTTATTTAGACCACATGATCTCAAAGTTACTATGCATTAAAAAAAACCCAACTGTTGATACTTTCTCTGAGCACACGTCACATCAATATCTAACAACATATAACACAATATCTAACTTTTTTTTTTTCTTAATTCTGATTTTAATGTTGGATTTTAGTTGTTCCAGTTGAATCCAGAAACACAAGGATGAACATTTTTCAGACTGTGTTCAAGGACCAAAGGCAGTTCACGCCCGAGTATTTAACACATTAAAGTGATTCAACAGTCGAGGCTCTGTAGGTCTCATCTGAACTGGTTCCCACTGAAAGCGCTCTGTGGGAGGACTCTAGAAGAAGACTGAGGCCTTCACCGCCTGCTAACGTCTGCAAACCAACCAGCGGTGCCAACAAACAGCCTGAGGCGTGTCTCGCCCCTCACTGCTTTATCGCTCATTGTGATGTCAAGTAGTTCAGTTTTACTGGAGGAAACCAAAAAAAGTGTTGAAAAGTGAAAGAGCAACAAGACACAAAGTCTCGGGTGTTGGCAGCCACTCTGTAGCCTCCTAGCGAGGCATTTTCTGGTGTCCTACATCGAACATCCTAATGTTCTCCAGGAGTTTTGTGTGTCAGTGTGAAGGTCAGACCACATTTTCCCTAAACAGATGAGATATTGTGTTAAGTATTGGAGAATGGATGGATGGATGGATGAATGGATGGATGGATGGATGGATGAATGGATGGATGGATGGATGGGTCTCAAAATTATTTTCTGTTTTCAAAAAAAATGTGTTCTGACACTTTCTGCTGATCTGAGGTCGGGATGGAGGGATGTAAATAAAGAGATGTATTGAAAGTGTGGCACCTAATTCTTCACTGCCATCAAAAAATGGCCGTCCCCATTTTCAGTTTAAACCAGACATGTAAACATCTGACGCGCGTCTTCTGGGGACGGCAAGTATTTTTAGAAACAGAAATATTACCTTCTAAATGTCAGCAGACAGAGCTCGACGGTTTCCATCTTTTAAAGAGGGTGAAACACGAAATTGTGTCTTTATCCTGTTAAACCACACACATTATCATAAAGCCTGTCATTTAACATGCTGACTCGACTTTTATTTCCCGTGTCTGTTTTCTAGTAGATACTCTGCTCAGCTGTGTGTGTGTGTGTGTGTGTGTGTGTGTGTGTTTGTGTGGTGTTGTGTGTGTGTGTGTGTGTGTGTGTGTGTGTGTGTGTGTGTGTGTGCTCCACTTGATGTGGGCTAGCCTGTGTGCAGATGTCTGGTGTGACATGGCTGCTTGGTGATTGCTCTGTGATCACCTGCACACATCATTGAACATGATTGAGTTTGAGACACTTGTGAGATCAGATGATGAGACATGAGACACACAAATGCTGAGAGAGAGAGAAAAAAGAAAGAGAGAGAGAGAGAGAGAGATGCAGAGATGAGCTGAAACAGACAGAATGCTGAAACCGCACGCTGAACGTGCTGGTAAACCTGTAGCCCTGTGTGAATAATGTGTGTGTGGTGCATATGTACTGTCAACTGATTTACATATATATGTGTGACTGGTGTGTGTGTGTGTGTGTGTGTGTGTGTGTGTGTGTGTGTGTGTGCGCACGGAGGTTTACTAGCCTGTAGGCAGATTTCTTGGTGACATGTCGTCTTGTTGAGTCCGCTTTGATCACCGGCACACAGCAGGGAACAGGAAGGAGTGGGATAAACTGGGGAGAGCAGATGAGGAGACAGGAGATACACAAAAGCGGAGAGAGAAAGAAAAAAGAAAGAGAGAGAGAGAGAGAGAGAGAGAGATGCATAGAAGAGCTGAACCAGCAATAATTCGGAAACCGCATTCTGAACGTGCTTTTAAACCTGGTTCCCTGTGTGAACTAAGTTTGTTGGTTGTCAGTAGTTACGGTTCAACTTATTTTACTTAAATATGTGTGACCTGGAACAGCTCCAGCAGCAAAGGTTCTAGGTCTTTCTGTGTGGACTTTACATGTTCTGACAGCTCAGGATGATCTGCTGCCGTTTTTGTTTACAGGGAATTTGAATTTCAGTCTGATTTTGATGACAAAAAATGAACACAAGAAGAGCAGAAGGAGAGGTGGGCACAGGACTGCAGATATTGCTTTGTCTCGATTTTTATTCAGGCAAGACTGCTCACAAATCCACCATAATACGCTCGTCACTGGGCCCTCAGAAGGAGGAAGATAATGGAGAAACGATTCTTGGGATAATCTGATGTCTCCGTGCGGATGAGAAATGGGAAATGTGTGTAAAGAGGAAGAGAACACTGGTAGCAGGACAGACTAAAAAGGTGTGAAGGTGAGAGGGCACAAACAGTTTCTTCTCCCGAGCGGCTCAGGCTGCCTTCACAGGCTGGATTCAGGCGTCTCCGCTCAGAAAACAGCCAGAGCAGCTGGAGCGACGGGAGGTTACAGTAAATTGAGGTGGTTGACTGCAGAGGAAGAGAAGCAGCCAAGTGAGTAATAGAGATAAGAAGAGCCGCAGAGATGCTTTCAGACGGTTTGTCCATTCCTGTCTGAACCTGCTTCCATCTTTCCTCTCGCCAGCCATCAAAACCCTTTATTTCTTTCTCCTCACACATCAGTCCGTGTACTCTCTGTTGCTCGGTGGCAGCGGCGTTTTAAGAAGCATCTGAGCCTCGCCGCTGCTGGGATGTGGCAAAAGCATCCTAATCAATCCTCCTCAAGTGGCCCCTCTCGAAACAAAGGAGGAGCCGAGCTACTGGAGCTTCACGCCGAGCGGAAACCATTCAGAGAACGTTCTAATGATCTGCTGCTCCGCAGTCGATTCGTCCTGTCTGAACATCCCACACAGCCTCACTGGAGACCAACACTGAGGACATTCTCCAAAAGTCAGCCAGTGCGTTCGTGCATGCGCCTCGTGCACAGAGAAAGTGGGAAAATAAAGAAAACAAGGAGATTCTGATTTCTGTCCACAATAAAGGGTTCCAAAAGCACGACTGGTGAAGTCAGAACATCGGAAGAGACTTCAACAAGCAGCAGAGCGCAACCTGACAGTCAGGCAAAAACCAAGGGGGAAGAAACACACACACACACACGCTTCATTTGACAAACAATGCTGTCATCACCCGAATTTTGGGATTATTTTTGAGGCGTGTGAGAGACACATTAGCACATTCCATCACTCACACACTCTCTCGGCTTATCATGGAAGTCCCACACAGCAGCGGGGATTAACATGGGAAGTGTGTGTGACGGATCTGCATACAGGCCAAATGGATGTTTTCAAACCCTGACTTGACTAAAACAACCCAGGCATACACACACATCCACCATCCATCTGATGATGCACAGGTTCCACCAGAGCCAAACCATCCACACGGCCACAGCTCAGCGTTCCCGCATCCCGACACAACTGGGAAAGCACTGGGAGAGCTGCCCTTTTTGTTGGTACATGCTTTAACCCCATAACAATTCTTGTAAAATTTTAGTAAATGAAATTAAAAAATCAAGAGCAAACTATGGACATGCTGATTTATTGACTCATCATGTGAATCAAAAGGTAAAAACGTTCAATTTCATGTTACGAATTTAAAAATAAAATCACTAGACAGTCAGAAGAACGGGCCAACTACACCGAGACTTCTTCTTCCATGTCTCAGCTGGATGACTGCTGAACCATCTCAGCGCGACATTCTTCCATCTTCATCAACAGATCCTTGGTGATGGGATGCTCGTTACCGTGGGTGACCTTTAAAATCCCATAGGCCTGAGTGAGGAGAAGTCAGCAGAAGAGAAGTTAAACGCGATCGCTTCTGTCAGTGGATCACACGTTACACTGGTGAAAAGTGGCTCACACACTTGTGTGAACGTGTCCAAAGCCTCCTCGATGTTTCCCAGGAGATGTTGAAGTTTTCCAACCCTCACCAGCTGGACTCCATGGACCGGGTGGGGATCAGGGTAGTACTGCCTATAGAAAGGAGGATTATCCAACGTGTTTATACACATCTGATGAAAATGACTTGCAAAAAGGCTGCTGCCTGGTAAAAGCCCCGACATCCTCCTGACAGCCTGTCATGAAACTGAAACCACCTCAGGTTGGTGCAGGTCTCTCTACCCCAGCGGCCAGGTTAGGTTCCTGCTCGTCTTCGTCAGTCAGTTCAGGAGCAACCAGCAGCCAAAAAGTCTCCACGGAGTCCGATGCTGCTTTATTTGAATGAGTTAACGAGG
>CAAE01015026.1:193609-200882 GCA_000180735.1 Tetraodon nigroviridis | reverse complement strand
TGCTTAGAGTGGAAATTCAGAAGGACGGCCAACACAAAAATAATATAAAAAGAGGGAAAAAAACAGGGTAGAAAAGAAGAAAAGAGACAGGACAGCAGGGGAACGATGCAGGAGAGCAGCAGGAGGGAGAGAACAGCGCCGTTCCTGGATGAAGGAGAAGATTCAGCAGGAGGGACGGAGGAGAGTCATTAGTGAACTTGCTGTACGTGGACGTTAGCACGGGGGCTGAATTAGAGAAGAGCACTCTGGGAACACACCCTGCACACATATAAGTGGAGGAGAAGAGGAAGACAACTGGCCTGAACTGGTCGTCAGGCACCTCCAGGTTTCAGCAAGACACAGTTAAGAAGATAGACGGAAAATTCTTTTTAGAATATTTCAACAAACAAAGACAACATTTTCTTCACGCACAATAAAGTACTTGCTTTAGTACTTGCTTCACGCACACACACACACACACACACACACACTACTTTGTTTCTTTCTATGCCAACTTTTTTTCCCCAGAGCAATGAGAAATATGCCTAATGGGCCAAAAAAAACCAATTATGTAAAACAAGAAAGGAGGAAATGAAGGCTTTAAGAGAAACAGTTTGGTCAAGTGGACATTTGGTGGTCAGGTCACACATGAAGGAGTTGGAGGTGAAGATAAAAAGAGAAAGATATCGTTTTCTGAAGTATTCTTTACAGGAAATTGTTTTTATCCGCTTGACTTGTCTGTTGTGGGCTTAATCACAGGGTCTTTACGGGGGACTGAGTTTTCCTCCTTTCACAGTAAAAGGAGAGAGGAGTCATTAGTGAATCTAGTTTTTTCTGTAACATCACAGAGCACACCACGGATCTATTAAAAAAAAGGTTTTTTTAAGTGTACCATCTCAACAAACACATTCCCCCTACAGCCCAGGTTTCAGGTGGAATATAAAATTGCTTTAAATTTACACAGACACTATAAACCACCTGATCTGTTAGGTTTTATATCTGTACACATCTGTCCTGGTGTCCCTCCAGTCAAAGCAGAGTTTATGTGGGGATTTATTAGGAAAACCATTTGCCACTTTTTAAAAAAGCATGTTAAGGATTGCATAACTGAACAGCAAAGTGTTCAGTATTTATTTACTGGTGTGTTGTCTATAGAAATGTGTCCCATTCATCATTCACACACACTAAATAATTCATTTATTTGCAGAATAAACACAACAAATATGACTAACCTCTTACTGATTATTACCCAGGGAGGGAGAGAGAGAGAGAGAGAGAGAGACAGGGAAGACAATGTGTAACACACACACACACACACACACACACACACACACACACACACACACACACACACACACACACACACAGAAGTTAATTGATGAAACTCAATGGATGATATTTTTGTCTGGGGAACAAAACAGCAGCCCAGGGGCAGAGATGACAAGTCAGATGGAGAAAATTACAAAAAGAAAGCGTCAAAAGGAAAAAAGAGAAAGCAAAATCACAAGATAATGGAGAACGGGAGGAAAATAGATGCCAACCGAGACAAAATACTAAACTAGAACAAATTAAAGTTGAGGAAGAAAAAAGAGGTATACGAGAAAAAAATAAAAAATGACAAAACAGTTACATAATATAACCCAAAAAGATCTACAATCATCGAGCTGAGTGTCAGACGGGAGCTGGGAGAGGACAGAAACGGACAGATTTAAGGAGCGACTGCAGAGGAGAGAGATTAACGGTGGGTTGGAGATCTGGTCCAGGATGGAGTTCTGCCTGAGAGGGAATGAGCAGCGATTTCCAGAAGATGGAGAGCTAAGGACAGTTTTCTAAATATAATTCCTCCATCACCGTGGCTAATAAGGGATCAACAGCAGCTCCACTCTTCAAACACCCCCTGTAATAACAACGCTCTGGACTGGATGCAGGACGTGTGGGCTGCATTTATCTTCTCCAGCAAACTCATCAGGGGTCCTCTCTGCCAGTGAGACGCTCAGCGCGCCTCAGAAACAAACCTCTGCGGTTCTGTTCCTCCACCGTTCTTTTCGTTTGCTTCCAGAAGGTTTTAACAGATGCAGCAACGCAGCAGCGAAGTCAGAGGTGGAGCGAGGTGGTCGCTGCACCTCTGCAGGGCAGAAAGATGCAGATCCAAGGGGCTTGGAACTACCAAAAAAACCAAAAACCATAAAACACACACTCATACACAAGTCAGGGGGGTGAAGTCAACAACAGGTGAGTGTGTGGAAGCCAGCTCAAGCTCTCAGCAGCAGCATCACACAGCACGATGGCAAGATCAAACAGACACACACCTACACACACACAGAGTCATTGTCCTTTGCTTGTGATGGTCAGACACTCAGTCACGGCTTCCACTCTCCACAAAATACGACAACAGATCTCTCTCTCTCTTTCCTTCTCTCTCTCTCTCAAATGCTGACATGATGAGAGCATCTTTCAGGTGTTTGAAGGTCTGCCTGCAAATTAAACCTAATGAATATCCAATAAACGTTATAGAGGTAAAGCAATAATCCATGAAACAACAGCCAAAGCAACAATTCTGTCTCGGAGTCCTAGTAGACGAGAGCAGCATCAGAACAGATGGAAAAATGAAATGAGAGATGAAAAGGAATGATTAAAAATGAATATCTGAATATCTGATGTGTGAGCGCATGCTTCGGTTACTCGTCCATTGATCCCCTCAAGAAATTTGACACGAATGGCGACTAACAGATTACAACGACGCGGTGTGCGATTAACCATTAGAACTGTGTTTATTTCTGAAAAACAACTCATTGACTGTCCATAAAAAAGGGCTGCGGGGACCAAATGAGTGGAGGGAGCCCATTTTTGTTCTGATGTGGAATAACAAATCTCATTTCTGAGGCGTCAGCTTAAATGGAAGGAGAGCCGCACCCACGGCCACAGTCAGAGGTCCTTTCATGTTCACCTTAGAGGATTTCACCAGCTCAGAACCTCCACAGATCACTTATCAGCTGATGTTTGCCAGTTTTCCTGGCAAAACTGCTTCTCGTTTTCATGGCAAAATGATTTAAAAAAAAAACATTTAAAATGACAAGGCTGCACCCAGGCACGATGGCAGAAATGACGAAGTCATTCAGGCCAAACAGCTGTGCTGCTGCTGAAAACATAAGAAAGAAGGGTGTGAACCAGAAGACCTGAAACATTCTCCCAGTCCTCTCCCACTCTCTCTGATAAGGGTCTAGAGTCAATTAAAGGGGTGTTCCGTCATCCCCGTGGGTCCGCTGGGATACATGAATGTGTGTGTTTGGCCGTCCTCCTCCTGTCATCTCCACCCCCTCATCTGTCTGCTCTCTATCTCCACCTTCTCAGAAGATCAGACTAATAAATGTAAAACAATTATGTTATTCTAAAACTAACCACAGGCCACTTTAGCCACTAATCCAGGCATTAATTCCAGTTTTCAGTCTTAAACACAAAGAAAAGGACAGGGCACCATCTAACAATCCATCCATGAGACAAAGTGCAATAAACCATTTTAATCTATGTGTGTGTGTGTGTAGATTGCTGTTGTGAGCACGACTATCCACAAATATCCTCATTAAAGCACTGTTGATATGTAAGACAAACACAGCTCTCACTGCCCATAATTCTTGTCATTAGAGATGGACCAGAGTGGAGGAATCGAGCATAGAACAGTTTCACCCAACATTTACGAGATGAACCACAGGCTGGGGTGTCTGTGCTGTCACGCACGTGGTTACAAGTGTGAAACCGGGAGTGTAATTGCTGGAAATGCAGGAATGCTCGTCTGATGACAAAAACCTTTACGGTTATTATGAAGCCTGAAAAAGCCCTGATTGCTGGACCATCTCCTACACATCAGAACTCAGAGGTGCACAGACAACACGAACAGGTGGAATACGAGACAGAGAGAATCCAGAAGGAGCAATGTAAATGACTTACTATAAATGCAACCACTCAAGTGTGCCGTTAGAAAGTCTATATTTTACGCAGAAATGAATAAATGTTTCATTTTTTAATATTGGGGATAAATTACAATACATTTGTGCGAGCTCAGCCTGAGTGCAATCATCAGACATTCAGTATAGGCAGGAAGAAGAGAGATAATGGAGGGGAAAAAGAGCGCAGCACACAGCCTAAGCAGGAGGTGAAATAAATATCCTTTCACCAAAAAAAGCCTGGAACTCATTATTTAAACAATGCTGTGGCTGCATTCATCTGAATTAGGTTTAAAACACCACCTCCCAGGGGGCCGTGTTCTAATCTCATAAAACCTAGTAAGTCCTGAACATGTGAAAAAATAATTAGATGTAGGAGGGAGGACGAGAGAGAGAGAAAGAACGAGAAAGGAAGAGAAGGGCATCGTGAGGGTGACAAATTGTTCGACATTACAGAAACGAGCACACGTGTGCAGATTCTCCGCTGAGGCCCACCGAGTGTCCACAGCCTCTCTCTGCTCCTCCCTTCACACTTATCTCAATTATCCACAGCCGCCATTTCCCTTTAATCGTCCATGCTGAAAAGTGTGGCATCATCATGCCAGCCATCATCAAATAAACAAGATGGCATTTTCCAACTGCTTCCAGTCCGCCTGCGACACGCGAAGCTGTGGTCAGCGCAGAGAGATCCGTCACGCTGATAACGCCGTTTAAAACCAGTGACATGCACGGAACCAAACATCTGGGCACAGGTAACCCAGTCAGTCCAGATGTTCCAACTTTCACCTTCTAAACTGGTTTGTTTAGGGGGGAAAGGGTCATTTTATACTGAATATAGTCTATCTAGTACTGTCTGAGTATTAACACCAGTAAACAGTTTATTTAAAGAGGAATTTAGTTGGAAGTTTTTGGTATGTGTTTGTACTGTGCACACAATAGGTTTTTATCTTTGCACTCTTAAACTTGCTCCTGTTTCACAACTTTATGTCAGAGTCAACTAAAACCACTGTCAAAACCTCTATTTATCCTTCGTTTGGGGGTAAAGAAAGCGTGACGGGTACGCCAGCGCCTGTGGTAATTGCAAGGGAATGTCAGGATGCATGCCAAAGCTTGAAAATAGTCACAAACTTTAATTGTGTTTTCCTACATGGTTACAGGAGTGTGTTCATGTTCCTGATGAGCTGATGATGATGTTTAACAAGAGCAAGCACAGCATGGACGCCCGCTCAAACGGCGGCAGAGCCATGGGGATGGGGCTTGGGGAGGAGCAGTAATGTCTGTGGCCGCCAAGAGAACAGTCCCGTACACGCTGAAAGCCAAGCAGATGCGTTCGTTTACCGGTCCTGGACCCTGAAAATAACCCCCTTCCTAACGAGGTGCAGCAACAGGTTTGTGGAGGATCCAAGTTTTGAGTTTCAAACACCAGGAGAACTTAGGATGAGGTGTGTCGTACTGTCTGAGAGCGGAAGGGAAGGTTGTGTGTTTGGCTGTGGTTAAGGAAAAGAAGAGGGGACAGACCCAGGGGAACCTGATAAATATTTAGAGACTGAATAGAAAGACTAAAGGTAAAGTGCTCTTCAGCCAGATACTTCCCAAGATGCCCTGTCTGGGTTTCCTGGAAGCTTTTCTTTTCAGGATAATGACCTACAGACAGCAGCAGGAAGGGAGGACGGGAGGGAGGACAACCTTCAGTTCTTGGCTGTGTTAGTTTTTATACCAGGGTGACTATTAAATGAAAAACAAAGCTTGTTTGTAGGTTTAGTGGCCTTTCATAACAAATCAGTGTTTCTATTAGGCAGGTCTGGAGAAGCTGAACTTTACCCAATGGACCAGGTGAGAAGATTGGAAATGTCTCATTCCATTTAATTTTCCAACCATTAGGATCCAGGCGCACGTGTGTGTGTGTGTGTGCGTGTGTGTGTGATGCAAATCCATTCCATTCATCCAGGGTTAATCTTCCCAGATCCCCCCATTAACGGTATGCCTGCTGAAAATTCTAGAATGACGACATGACCATACAGCAGAGAACAGACTGGATGGATATATGCGTTCCTATTAACACACACACCAAGCGCAGAGGCCAAGATTCCATTCAAATGAGAGTGGTCCTCTCTTCTGGATTGAAGGGTCAGTATTAAACGTGATCTGAGCGAAACGTGCGTTCCCCGTCTGATCATTCTGAATCATTCGTTTTCTCTCCAAAAGGCTGCTGAGAGACATTCAGTAAGTTGGACAAGGTGCAGGAACGCGTGCATTATCATTCTGTCTCTGCTTCCACTCCGAAGCCCCGAAGAACAGCAATTAATGCTGGTGAGAGGAGCGAGCAGAGAATGGAGATGAGCATCAGGAGAGACGGCAGCCAGTCAGCGCTAACACCGCTCCACGCTACCGCGCAGGAAGAAATACGCAGAAATACTCAAACACACATTCACGCTGCTGATTCAGACACTTTAGAGGATGAAACGACAGCACCCTCGCCAATTTATTCAGAAAAGTCCCTCCTTAAATCCATCACCCGCATGTGCGAGCACACCCTTGTTGTCGTTCATTTGCAGCCATCTCTCCACTCTCTCAACACTCTTCTATTCTCATGCCCTTCGTGACGGCGTGCACGCGCGTTGTTGCCATAAAGCGCCGCTACTTCTTCCAAATTGCTTCCATCTCTTTCACCTCTTGCTCACCCTTCTCTCAAGCTGTTTTCTTTATCCATTATTTCAAAGCTCAGTTCTGCATTTTTCCAGGCCCACACCCCTCACGTGCACCCCCGAGCCCACATACACATGCAGCTAATCTCTGTCAATTACACAAATGCCTTTTTCAATTTTCTCGCCCTGCTGTATTGTCTGCCACTGCATTCATGATGGACTTAAAGTCGTTAGGCTAATCTAAATTTGTCACTGCACGTGTGTTTTTTTGTAAACCTGCGGCTAATTAGCCGCCGCCTCCAACAATGGCAGCCTGGGAAATGTTGGACAAGTCAGCACGCTGGATTTATTGACTTCACATTCATTAAAACACAGGGAGGCACGGAAACATACACGTTGGTTCCCCCTTCCAAACCATTTAAAAAGGTACACAACAGGGGTTTTTTGGTTTTTTTTTGCTTTGTTTTTGTTTTTATTGTGCAGGACTATAACTAATTGGAGACAGTTAAAGGTCTCTTTGGGTCGTTTTTTTATTGGAAGAATTTGTCACTGTCAATATGGCTGCTGCGTTTTCATATAAACCACTAGAGGAGTCTCTGCAGGTGCAGTACTGCTTGTGTTTTGCATCCAGGTAATCTAGAGTAAAGGTGAGGCCTCCGGCTCCTAATCACCATCTGGAACGCTGTCGGATAGGACCAAGATGGTTGG
>CAAE01015026.1:148609-188609 GCA_000180735.1 Tetraodon nigroviridis | reverse complement strand
TGTTGTATATGGGCTGAGGTCCTTGAGGCTGAGACGTGTCTCCAAAACTCTTTCTGGCTTCTGTACGTCTCTCCTCCCCCCACTGCCTGGTTGGCGATGGTTTTCCTGGTCTAAAGTCTAATGCTTACATTCATACTCTCAGCCTCGGGATGAAAACACAGCTTTTGCTGTCATTCCGAGACCTTCACAGAAACGAAGAAGCCACCCACGGTTTAAAAACACACGTCTCCACGTCGGTTGTCCTGCACAGCTTCACCCGGCGACGCAGGAGGAAAATAAATATCTCATCCTGGTAAAGGTCATGTGACCGTCTCTCCCTTGACAAGAACGAAAACAAAACAGCCGATATGGATGTAGAGGCAGAATCTGACTGTTTATTCTTTTGTCCGTTGGGGATTAAGCAGCTCGGCAGGAGAAGCTACACACACACACACACTGTACATCTTCTATACATTATTTCCTTTCTTTCTTTCTTTCAACCTTCAAGCCACAAAAACACATCACTGCTACCACCGAGGATGCAGTCCAACAGAATAAACAAGGCTAAAAATACACCTGGGCCACAAAGAGAAGGGAATAAAAAACAAACCCTGTTATCTAAATCACCCTGTTTTAGAAGACAGCGTCTTCATCCTGAAGCAGGTTATAACTCTTTGTCATCATCTGTCTGATCTCAGCGTCGCATCCTTGCGTTCTCTCCCCGTGCCTCCTACACGCTCTTCTCTTCCTGACATATTTGAAGAAAGCAGGGCCGTTGGATGCTCGGCCCCTGCCTGTACGACTGGCAGGGTCACTCATGAATATTATTAGACCAGTTTAGGGAACGTTGAGTTTAAAAAGGCGGGTCTGTCGTTCTCCGTCTGCAAACCTGGAACACAGTCGCTGTCAGGCTGGTTCTTTTCTACCTGACAGTCGTCGTTGCCTGAGTTTATACCTGCTGTCACTCTGTAGCGCTCAGCAGTGGAGGAATAACGTTACAGACCTCTCCCGCCGACCATCTGAAGCATCAGACTCCTCTGAGCGGAGGGAACCCTGCACCAATGTGGAATCAGCCGGTTCCGTCGAGATGCACAGTGCCAGGAGCCGCCTGGTACCGACCCTGGGCCTGCTGGAGGTCATTAGGGTTCTGGTGGAGCTCCCCAGCTCCTTCCCGCACTAAGGAAAAGTGGTCCTGTTGCTTTGTGGCTTCCCTACAGTCCCACCCCTGGTGCCCTGGCCTGGCGCAGCACGAGTCCGTCCATACGGGCCCCGGGGGACTCCAGGGGTCCGTCCATACGGGCCATGGTGGACTCTAAGGGTCCCGTATGGACGGACCCCTTTGTTACGTCTGCACTAGTGTAGCTCATTAGATCCAGCTCAGCATATCTCTGCCCTCTGTGTGTGCGTGTGTGTGTGTGTGCGCGCATATCTGTGTGTTTTAATAATCAGCGCGGATAGTCTGGTCATGCGTGAGTGGATTTTCTCATTTCTAGGCTGAACGGACAACGCAGCATGATAGCACTCATTCCTAAATGACAGGTGGTGCGTTCACGGACACGTTCGTGGACGGCAAATGAAAAATGCCAACACGCAGGAAATCAGCTGAGTGATCCTGACACCTCCAGAAATGCTTGACAAATGTGGGAATGTGAAAAAGGAAAGAGATGAATCAACGAAGCCGCGTCTGGTCTGAACGGCGTTTGCTCTCCGTGTGCCAGCAGCCGTGCGCGGCAGCGCTCCGGGAGAAAGAAGGGATGTTTTCCCTTTACGACGTGTGGGAAAGGAACCTCAGGCTTGGGCTTTTCTGGCCCCCAACTCCAAATGACCTTCATGTGTGAGCGGAGCAGGAGAACCTTGAGAGAAGTGTGCAAAGCAGCTCGTGGTCGCACAGAAGACAGGAATAAATGAGTTCAACAAGAAAGGGACGGGCTGACGGAGGAGTGCGATGATCTGAGAGCTCCTCATCATCTGACGTCGGCCCCTTTTCCTCATTTGATGGACTCCACTTCCATCTGGCCGACTTTGGCATCAGGCTGAAAATAGAACAGTCCCCAGCAACGTGTTGATATTTCTCGTTCTCTGCAATCCCGGAGGTCCCCTGGAAGTGTGTGTTCCTGACTTTCAATCAAACGTTTGTTGTTCTGGGCCAGAAGGTTCTGATGTTTGCTTGTTTGTGCTGTGGGCTCCAAAGAGACAACCACTGAGAGATTGGTGTCAAACACAAAAGGCTTCATCTGACATGAGACGCTGCTGCCTTACCCCTATTACGTAACACACACACACACACACACACACACACACACACAATACAGAGAAATGCACCTAACTTCTGCCTTTATCTGTCAAACCATAGCAAAAAAAACTTATCAAACTCACTAAACTGTCTGTGGGTTTGCATTGTGTGTGTGTGTGTGTGTGTGTCCTTTCTTCTATTTCTGTCTCTTCCTCCTCTCACAGTTTGTAGCATTAGACAAGTGTTAAGTAGACGAGACTCAATCTGTTCACAGCTCACACGCAAACATATTTAGCACAAAAGTGTTGCCAACCACCAGCACAGCTTGCTCGCTCGCTGATGTTCCACATGATCTGCTGATCAAAAAGCCTCAGGCTGCCTTCACACCAAGCATCCGTACAGCTCAGAGCTAGAAGGGACAGAAATTCCATCCACTTCACGGCGAAGCGCCATCAAGCAGGCTCGGATTCACCCACTCACCACTCCTGAGCACAAACCAGACCTAACCCGTCTGAGGTGGCATCGTTGTTGTATTAAACCAAGCTCTATGTCTTTATCTATACACACACCTACCAAACAGTGCTTCTGGTGTTTGTCGACACAAACAACAGCCTCGCCACCTCCCACTAATCACAATCCAATAAAGGATGTGTACAACACGCTGATGTGCCAGTCACGAGCTAAAAATCTGCAACCAGGACAGGTATTCAATATCTTAACATCCTCAATCCAAAACTACCTGTCACACACACGCGCGGGCACACACGCACACACACTTGCCCAAAGTGAAAACAAAAATAATGTGTGCCGTGGAAGCACAACCTGGCTAAATTAGTATTGATTTTTTTTTTCTTTGACTTTATCAGGCGTGAGAGGGTGGACGTATCTCGAGCTATTGAGTAGATGTCACATAATAATATCACAGAGACAGATGGAAGCCGAAGAAGAAAGAAGGGAGGCAAAGATGGTTCAGCGCTGCAGAAATGTCAACATCCATCAGCACGGCGGCGAGAAATGACGTTTACCAAACAGATATTGACAGCAGGAGGGCAGATTAAATAAATTCCACACCTGTGGGTCACAGATGTGAACAGCTGTACTGGCCCTGGTCAACTAGGATGTTACCAACGCTAACCAATCACCACTGGAGACTCACAGACGAGAAGAAATGCCTGGAACTTGTGCCAGATAGACATTAAAGTGATTTACTGCACAGAGGTCTATCAGGTCATATCATGGTGAAGATATTCAGCTGCATACAGATTGTCAACCAGGAGTCGAAGCTGTATTTCAAAGGGATGAAATGCACCATCCTGACCCAGGCAGCGCTGAGCAACACACACTCGTCTCCTCCATTTGCTGGTGATCCATGGTCCTGACTTCCTGCATGGGCCGTTGAGCTGCAGCTGCCCGTCACTCCTCAGGGGCAGATTAACTGCAGATGACACATTTTAATCTGCTGCATACAGGTGATCAATGAAGTCATCCTCTACACCCCTACACCACACTAAACACTCGCAGGATGTCCATGTGCATCAGGGAAAACCAGCTTTTTTCTCTTCTCCTGCAAGCATTTTTTAGAAGTAGAACTAATTTTTTTTAGGTTATTGTATGTGTATTTGGGATTTGTGTATCAGACCGACCGTGGTTTATGTATGATCTATCAATAAAACCCTGTAAATACGACCGCGTCTATAAAAACGGGAAGCTTTATCACTAAATAAACCCACATCGCCGTCTAGCGACCATCGAGAGCATTACACGAGATACGAGCGCTGTTGACAAACCACTGAACTAGAAAGAGTCTCTGCTTCTAAAACTCGCCATTTATCAAATGTAGGTCACCCTTGTGGTTTTATAGCTTACAACACAACTTTGCGGAAAGCATGCATTCTGAAAGCAAGCATGTAAAAGGACTGTTCCGGTCTCACCGTGTGAAGCACTGGTGGCAGACGTTCCTGCTCTGCTGGCCGGACACGCAGCTGGCCAGCGGCTCTGCGGCGTAGACCAGCTCGCCCGGCCCGATCCTGGCGGTGGCCCGCAAACCATTACCTTTACCGGGGCTGACGAACCGCTGCAGCTTCGGGGCCATGACCGCGTCCACGCGAGCGCCGGGCGCTGTTTACATCCGTACGTACGCGTACGCTGCGTCGTGACGTCACATTGACGCACAGACGTGCGGCGTTTAAAAACGCCTTTTCAGTCTAGAAACATAGGAATGTATATAATATATGTAACTATGATAATGACTGTAGCCCTTGTGGATTTAAGTGTATATCATTAACACCAACAGAATATCGACGAGCGGGCTGATTTCCAAACTGTATTGCTCTATGTGATAAACAGTGACGCCCAAAGGAAACGCGCAAATCAGTAAAACATGAAAAATCAAGATGTATTTTTCTTCTTTAAGCCACCTGTATGCATAAATAATCATTAACAATCATCAATATGCACAAGTATCATCATCTAAAGTGTAAATTGCTTTTAAATCATTATCTGAACCAGCCAGACAACATGTGCAAATAAAAATATGCCTGTCTGATATTGTGATGAACAGGGGAAAAACAACTGCCTTATCCTAAATTGTTGTAAATGAAAAAAAAAAAAAAAGTAGTTGTAGTTAAGACCTTTAAAATATGAGGTTTCATTTGCTGCCACAGCAAAACAATTTACAACAATCAGACACTGGAATATGCACATGACACATAAAAGCACAGACGTTCAGCCAAGGCCTTAAAGAAAGTCAGTGAATAAATAAAAGATGTAACACTAACTTGTTAAGAGTGTGAGAAAAAGGCCTGGTTTTGTTGACAGTCAGAACTTTGTTCTAAACCAAAGTTTTAGAACAATTAGCATTAGATTACATTTCACACAGGTAAAGGTTTAAAAAGTGACTTTTCTTAAAAGTTAGCCCAATATTAAAGTCTCTTTTTTTGTCCTAAAAAATGCCATTAGATCATATTATGATCTAATGTCTATTAATGACAATAAAACAATAAGATTAGAGTCCAAAATGACTAGACGAGCCCACAGACAGTCAGAGCTGGACTGGTTTATCCTCTGAAATTTTTGTGATTTGTTCTAATTTGCATAACTCGTGTTTACGAGTCCATAAATTCATCTTGAATCTTAAAACAAAGCATAAAAACACGAGAATTCATACAGACGTATTGCAATATTCTCTAGAAGCAAACAGAATCAATCCTTTAGGTGTGCAACATTTTGAAACATTCTCCTGATAATAAACAGAGGTGCAGTGTTGCAAAAGAAAGAATAAAAACCTCCAGTGGCAGTCAGACCAGGAAGGCTCCTCCTGCACGTGAGACATGTACCCTCAGACACCTGTGGATGAAACTAGGACAAGATCGCCCCATCAGACACGCTCCACGTTTTCCGACGTGGCAGAAATGCCCCAAGGGACAAGAAGAAGACTATTCCTCAAAGCTTCATTAAGACATGATTCCAACTTTAAAAATGTCATCTGTGACAAAGAAAACAAACTAAAGCTACACTAGCGGCTGTAAAGTGCCATCAGAACACTTTGCGTTCATTTGTGTAGTGTGTGAGGACAAAAGCATTGTTACATTGTTTCCATCCGGGCAGGTGGTAAATGCTAGAATGTTCTCACCCTAGCTCAGGAGCGGTCCTGGAGGAAAGCTTCAGCTGGCAGACGTCTGTGCCAGTGGGAGCTGACTGACTGTTACCTTATTTACCGGCTGGCAGGGTCTTTGTGGGGCGGTTTCCTCATTCAGTTTGTCAGACTGACATTAAGCCTGGGAGATCTTGGAGTTCTTCCTGTTATGCAGTTTGCATTCTTCAGCTGTCTTCTTTTCCCCTAAAAACCAGCCTCATGAAGCCCTCTCTGACCTCTGACCTGTGATCTGTAGCCTGAAGGAAACTGGAACTGCATGAGCATTGTAAACCCGCTCTAAATGCCCCAATGTGCTGATACAATCATTCCTCTGAAGCCACTTTGGCAGTAAAACAGACACTTGGTGCAGCTGCCTGAGACCGTGACTGATTTAGCAGAGGCTGTTGGAAGCTACAGGGACCGGGGGGCAAACTGGTCCTGCTATGAGCCAGGGCCAAACCAGTGCTGGATGTGAGATATCCCACGCTGGATCTGGTTCATGTAGAAGTCTGCATTTCTGGAGAAGTCCTGACAAACCGAGGAGTGGACGTCACCCAGGGCACAGTAAAGGGCAGTGCCACCCAAACTGATCACAACTGTCACGAGGCAAAGCAGGAAGAGTAGCAGGCAGGAGTCTCCACCACCAACATCTACAGAGAAACAGAGGAAGGTGCAGCTGGTCGGAAGGTATTCGCTTCATTCGCCTGCTCTAAGGAAGGCACTTTTACATTGACCCTTAACCGTGTGACTTTGTGTATTCGTTAAGCAAGACGGTTCATTAACTGCAGCGTCTGATCCGTGAATGCAACCAACCCTGCTCGTAGCTGTCGTCAGGGAATTTAAACCGGACACGTCTCTTTGTGGAAGCTATGCTGGATCGGGTCACCGTGATCACAGGAGCACTCTCTCTGTCCACAGCTTCAGTTCGTCTTTTCAATATGGAGACCAGGCCAGAAACGGGAGATATCTAAGAAAAGAATACTTACACACATTAACATTACTCGTGGTTACAACAAACACAACATAACAGGCAGGACTGAAACTGTGGATGTGTTTATCAGCAATGGCCACCGGGTGTCAGATGGAGTCCAGTACTGCTGCTGCAACAGACCTGGGCTGTCTGGCTCAGAGGTAGTGCATCAGCTGTAAAAACAGCGTGGAACTCTGCTAACGTCATGTTATTGTACAAGTCCGAGGGAAATCTAAATGGAAATCATGTTAGTGATTCCCAACAATACCATACAGTTATCAGTCCTGCTACATTATCTTCAGATCAGGTCCTAATAAGTTTAAGATGGAGCTTCAATTTAAAGAGAGTTAATATTTAACTAATTATGGCTCATGATCATTTAAATAACATTTATATTAATTGATCTTTTTAAATTGACAGCTGTCTTACCCGTTTCAAATATTTCAATAAAAATGTAAATGGAAAAATACAGTAATGACGTCTTTTTAATTTGCTAAGTTGAGAAAAAAAAAATGGCACCAAAGGGAATGGAAAGAGAAGATGCACACACCTCACTCTACAGTGATGAGCTTAGCCAAGTCGTCCAACGAGGAGGCCTCTCGGATGATGTCAGCATCTTCTAACTCGTACTCCTCTTCGTCCAAATCCTCCTGCTGCTGCTGCTGCTGCTGCTTCATTTCATCATCCGAGGGAAGGCTGGCCTCTTGTTCAACGAAGCTTTCAGAGCTCTCCCACCACTGCAAAATAAGTGGTTATAGCTCACGGATCAATGTTACATGTTAGGTCTCCCGTGAGCACTCTGAAGACATTCAAACCTCCTAAATGTGGCGTTCACCTCTAATACAGAAAATGTTCACTAACGTTACAACAGCAACATTTTTAGCTAAATTCTAATTCAAATATGGGCAGATGAGTTGCAATTTCTGGTTTCTGTCTTGTCGACTCAGTTTCATCGAAGCAGGGCAGCAAACGTCATGTCAAACCTCAGAGATACAAGCATAACAAGCCAAATATTAGTATAATCTTTGAAAACTACACGTTCATATCTTCTCTGATAACTGTGACATGCATGTACAGCAGAGGTTGATGTACTGATGTACACAACAAAAACAGCAGGTTCTGCGGTACCTGGCTCCTCTCAGCTCGGGTTTCCGGGTGTAGCGGCTCTTGCTCCACCTCCGTCCCACTAACGATAGTCTCCACTGGCAGAGCTCTGTGTCTGAGCTTCTCCTCCTCTTCATCTTCTCCTTCCACATCCATCTGGAAGGCACCGGCTGCGCGTTCCTCGCCACTCTCCCCTGCTTCCTTCTTTGCCTGCTTCCCCTGGGCGAGACACAGATCTCCTCCCTGCTGCTCCACAGGCTCGGCCTGCTCCAATGCAACACTTGCGGAGGGGTGAAGTTCATCTCTTCGGACTGAAATGGTGCATCCCACCGCTGCTCCAGCCTCTCCTGCCCCTCCGTCAGTCAGCTGGGATCTGTGGAAACCCTCCCTGCTCGCTATTTCTTTTTCTGGGTCTTTTCGTTTCATCTTGCTAATGTCAGGGGAGGAGTCTTCATCTCTGGCTTCCATTCTTTCATCAACCTGGTCATCTTTGATTAAAAAGAGAGAAAGCAAGTGAGGAGCTGGCATTTATTACCTTTTTTACCTATTTTGGAATCAACTTGAAACACCATTTTCCCTTCTCTTCAGCCCACTTCAGCTCTCAGTCAGGTACACACTCACCTGATCTACGTGGAGACGGTTCCCCACCGTCTTCTTCTGCAGACCTCAGAGCCTGCAGGGAGACACACTGAGCACACAAAGTCATAGAAATGCCCTCAATCAAAGTTCACAGGGGCTTTAAAGCTGTTTCTTGTTTATAGAACCGAAGCAAATCCTTTTTACAAGTGTATTTTTTTTAAGTCACACCAGCGCACAACAAGAAAAAGAGAAATATCTTACCGCAGCATCTTTAGCTCTCGGCCTAAGAACAGAACAGAGAAATGGACAGAGTGAGAGGACGGCAACGTTCTAAGTCTGCTCTCAGATATAGTAGATGACGCAGAGAAAAACAGTTTACCTCCACCTCAGACCTAATATTAGCACAGTTTTCCTTGACATTAAAACTTGAGCAACACTTGCAACGTGCGTGGGTGCGTGCGTGCACGTCGGGGGTGGGGGGGATGAAATACGTGAAGTGAAACCTCAGCTGTGTGATGGCTCAAATTTCGTGAAAGTGCAGCAACAGCAAAGGACTCCACTGAACTCGGCTACCAGAGCAGAGCTGACCACACGACACTTCTGTCATTTTCACCACTTTATCTCTATATATATCACAAAAAACTGCAGACTTTCATATCTTCATTTGAAGTTTTTCACTAAAATTGGATTTAACATTAAGGACAAACAATATTGTTATTTACTATCATCAATAATAATGATGACACACAGTTTAGCAGACTCACCGGCTGTGTGTCTGGCAGATGTGCTTAAGACCGTCCAGATGTTGCGCTGCCAGCTCAGAAGCAGTCGGTTTGCTCCGACTCTCTGGAAGACACAGAGACACAGACAGTTCACCACCCCGACGGAGCAGCAGCAGCAGCAGCAGCAGCCAGGCCGTCGTTTTAATGAGCGGTGGAGATTGCTGTCACGCTGTCACACCACCGTGACACAGGCACGCAGAATAACCACTAAATAGGAAATTGTGATGTTCTGCTTCTGAAAAAGTTGAAAGAGCAAGAAAGAAAACCACAGCCAGTAGAAAAAAAAGGCACAACGAGTGACTGTCAGACTGGAGAATGTGAGTTATGTGATCAATAAGTTATCATGTAAGTACAATAAGTTATCATGATCATTAGAAAAACCATTAAGTACCAGATAAAGTGTGTGTGTGTGTGTGTGTGTGTGTGTGTGTGTGTGTGCACGTGTTACCCCAATGTTCTTGCAGCACCTGCAGGTTGTCCAGTAGTCTCTGATGATAGAGCCTCTCCAGCTGGAGGCACCACAGGGCCCACTGAACTGAACGGCGCAGGTTAAGGACACCTCAGAAACAGCACATCCCAACCCTCCGTTTCCAGGTCACATGTTCACACACGTGAACATGTGAAGCTGCAACCGTCTCCGGGCTACACCGTCTCACGTTGATGGACAGGAGCTGCTAAATCTCAATCCTCTGACATGGCTCGGTGCTTCTTCTTCTCTCACAAAGAAGCTGATGCGGATGCTTGACGGAGCTGAGCCTTTTCCACCATTCCCTTTCATCCGTCCCATCTTTGTTCAGATTCTATGTCTTCATCTCTCCCTGACACAACTAGCTGCTCTGTGTTGTACCTGATCATTGCAGATTCCGTTTAAATAGAGCAACAATAGCTGTTGTTGGACCTGCTAACTGTGCTCTGATTTAAATAGCGGTAGGAGCTCTGATAAGAGCTCAGTCATTAACCCCAGAGTCTGGTGACACATCAGATTTCTTTAGACCTTTATGGCCTCACGATTATCATCACTGCTTACTCAGTAATATTTGAATATAGTGAAAAATATCTCAAAATATATAATATCTCCATTCCACCATCCCAGACGTATGAAAAGGATACAGTTTTCCTTCAAAACAAAGGCCTCAGCAATCTGTGGAGAGAGAAAGGTGATTTAGGGAGAGTGCGTTTCTACTGTGACAAACCTGCATAAATGAGTAAACTAATGGGTTGGATGATGTAAAGATACACAGATACTGTCAATACTGATGCTTGTATAAACGACTACGAGCTTTCTGACTATTCTGATGAGTACTAAAACAATATTCCTGTGGGGAAAAAACACCCTGAACCTTCATGGTTTGAGACATCACATGAACATGATTTTTAATAGATTCTAAAAAGACAGACACACCCAGCGATGGACACGCCTGTTGCAGTTAATAAGCATAATGCAGGTGTGTCTGCTGACATTTGTGCAGCCGGCTGACAAATATATTCGCAAATCCCACAACACACACACACGTGTGCAGTCTTGTTACTAGATGGGAGACACCCAAGCCTCGGGGGACAAGGTGCCAGGTTAGTTTAGCAGAGCAGGTGACGGGGGATTCCTGCCTGACTGACACATCGCGAAGGTTACCTGGTGGAGGTGCTGCGGAAGGAGCGCCTCGTCTCCTGTCTGTGCTAACGCCTCTAGAGACTTCATCAGGTCCTGCTCTGGAACAGGCCCGGTGGCACACACCGGCCCTGAGATGTCCTCCGGGGCTCCATCCAGGCGGAGGGGGAGGGCGGCTCCAGAGGCTGCAGACGCCGCGCTGTCGGCCATTGCTGCAGGTGAGGTAAAAAGCTGTCTGACCGACGGCGTAGACAGGTCCGAGTGTTCTGCCATCCATGTGCGGTCAGGTGGGCAGGGAGAGCTACAGTGTGAGGTCGCTGTGGAAGGCTCTGCAGGCCAGGTGGTGAGGCTCTCCAGCTCCGGAACAGAACCGATTCTGGAGGAAAACGACTCGGCGGTGGAGGTGAGAGGCTTCACGAGGTCGACGCTCTGACTCGGGGATGCTTGACCGATGGGACGCGGAGCTTCCGGAGTGGCTGTCGGGATCACGGGAGAGGTAGGTTCTGGACTGGTCCCTGGGCTGAAAGGACAGGGAGTCTCCAAAAGACTGGCTGCAGAGATGAAGGAAGAAAGAAGAGTGGATGAATAGGTCCAAGGACACGCCCAAACACGCTCGCTCCAAATCAGCTTCAACCACACCGAAAAGTCTAAACGCCAGCCTGGAACTATCATCTGGGCAAGGTTCTGCGGGTTAGATAGGCCACTTCAGAAATCAGGACCAACATGTGCGTCGCTCGTCCTCAGGTTATCCATCTCTTCAAACTCCTCCTCGACCTATCATCCTTCTATCCGACCTGCCTGACTGTACAGAACTTGGGGGATTCTCATGCTCACACTTCTGTCTGCATCATTTGTGAAAAGAGACACACATTCACACACACTGAACCACAGCGAGGCTCCTCCTCAGTGCTGGACATCTGGAAACTGTGTGTGTGGTGTGTGTGCTGTGTCGTGTGTGTGTGTCGTGTGTGTGTGTGTCGATGTGTGTGTTTCTCCTGATCCTGTTTCGGAATAAGAGGAATCTGTCATGGGTGTGTCCGGAGACTGACAACAAATTATAGAGCCTGAGCCCTCTGACACATCCTCCTCCTCTTCCTCTCCTTCCTTCATCACTTCATCGAGATCTTCTTCCTCTTCCTCTCCGCTCCCTCCTGCATTTCCCTCTGTGTCCTCCTCCTCCTCCTCCTCGTTCTTGCTCCCGCCCGTGTTGGAAAAGGGGGCAGTATGAAAGAGCCCTTGTCCTCCGCTCTCTCCTTTTTGCAGAAGGGAGAGATTTGGACTAAGTGAGCTTGTCTGGTTGAGATTTGCAGGTGGGGCAGTGAGGGGCTCCGTGGTGGGCAGGTTGTCACACGGGGGGGCCCTGCCCTCCGGCAATTCAGACATCACTTCTCTGTCCATCTTAGAATGACCTGCACAAGGAATACGGTCAAAAACATTTACGGTACAAGTTTAATCAATGTTCTGTTCATTTTACTGAACTTAAATCAACTGCACACACACACACACACACACACATACACACACACACACACACACACACACAGCGTTTTCACTCACCACCATGATCCATCGGACACCTCTCTCAAGGTAGGACCTTCCAGCCTGGAGCGCTATCCCATGAATTTAAAAAAGCACCTCTTTCGGCCTGCAGAGAACGAGAGAAACACAGAAAATGACAGACCAGCAGGAGCCGTCAGCGACAAGCAGATAAAGTCGGAGCAGCAACGTCAGAAACGAGGAGTGCAAAGGAGGAAAAGCCAAAACGAGTTTAACGCCATTCCCAAGCCAACAAGGTGTCTGATCCTCAAGGGTGTCTCTGTTAGACACGCTGAAGAGGCAAACAAAGAAGATAAAGTAGGAAAAGACTTATTAAACGCTATTACCAACTTTGAAATCTAGCAAATGATCACCTTAAAGCCAGAAGCTTTCTGTCAGCAACACTGGAGCTAACGTCTACCACCTCCTCCTGCATTTCAGTAAAAAAATAACCTAGACGGGCGGCGTTAGACGCAGACGGACACACAAAGTTATTAACGTGTTTGTTTTAATATGATTCATGTTCAAACCCTGTCAGAAATAGACCTACCGGGGCGAAGACTCAGTGTTGTAAACACATTTAAAAAACAGCAGCATCAAAACACAACATCTGGCCAAATGAATCGCTGGATTACTGCGGTACAAGTTGACACACTGGTTACTGTAAACCTGTCACAGCGATGACAATAAAGTCATCAATCTTGTAAATCAGTGTACAGCACACATCTATATCCTGCCACGCCGCCTAAAGGTCCTTCCCAGCGCTCACAGTCCACACGGGAACAACGTGAGCACACACACTCGGAGCTGCTCTCTACCACTCATTTCTGCACACGTTCACACTGTTTAAAGGGGAAATTTTCATACAAAACCTGGAAAGGTGGAAAAGTTCCGAAACTCCAGGCTGCAGTCTGAAATATCTAAACAAAAAAACCCTCTGTTCGAATTTAATCTGGACTTTATAGATTCTGATACGCACAAACGGCAATTGTGAAGAATGTGTTGGTGTGTTGTCATTTCGTTACCACGATCAATCCAGTAGTGTGCAGACGACCCTATGATCGGCGTCGGGGCCTGGAAGGGTCTCGCCTGCAGGCTGCTTCAGCCTTGTTTGTTTTCCTGAGAGTGTTTCTGTCCTCTCACCTGTCTCCCAGGAGGATTCAGGCCGGGGCCACTAACACCTGAGACATTAGGGCTCCTGCAATAACACCTCCCGATTACACACACGGATATTATTAGATCAGTGGTTTTGGTTTTGGGTTTTTTAGCTCATCCTGAACGTTTTTCAGGTATCCACACAAGCATCCATCCTCTGTATGACCGGAAGCTCCACGGGGGCCATAATTAACCATTTGCCACAGGAAAGAGACACAAAAGGTCATCAAATAAACGCATTGCTCTTGAGAGCAGATTACACACGCTGAATGTATAAAAACTAAAGCGTATGTCTTAAGTTACACCTATTCCGAGTAAACGTGGGTTAATAACAGAAAGTGTCATAAAAGGCGACAGTTATCGCCTCCGCTTTCGTTAACGTGTTAGCTGGTCGGCTACATTTTTAAACCAATGTAAAGGTTGTTTTGATCTTAAGTAATATTCATTTAAAAGGGCTTTTTATGTAGAGGTGTCACTACCCCTCGGAGAGAAAATAACGTGAAGGCGTTGTGCTTTTTGGCAGGTTTTCTGAACATGTACGCAATGTTTATGAAAAAGAGAAGCTAGCGTTAAATGGTTAGCTGCCGATAGAGCTAGTCAAACACTAATGATAACGCTGCGGCGACGAATTAAAGTTAAGGTGCATGCTGCTGTTTACTAGCTAACGTTAGCTAGAAGGTGACACATCTGGGTGCAACGCCCCGGAAAAACCCTCAAATTGCCCCCAATATCCTCCACATTATCGCCATTCCTTCGTCTTATTGCACTGGTAGCCTTGGTGGAGTACTTACGGTCAGAAAGGGTCAACGGACTGGGCGACCTGGCATCCGAGCAGACACGGTGTTTTTCCCCTGTTGATGGTGTGCTGACATGGTGTGCCGACTGGGGGTGTAGCCGCTTGACAACGGGAGGGCGAAGCCACCGCTGCGGTCACCGGGCCTGCCCCGCACCGCTGCGGCTGCTGCTGCGGCGGCGCTCGGCCCCCACGCTGGAGCACAGTCGCCCCCTTCTGGCGAGGCGCCGCCAGTGCGGGCTTTCCTCTAATACAAACTCAGCGCTTTTATGAAAACTATTTAAAATGATGTGGGGAAAAAACAAACATTTCACGCACTTCAATTATCCGTTTTGTTGCACAAGCGCTAGAAAAATATAAAACTCATAAAAATGGGTCCACATTCCTCATGACTCAAAAAAACAGCATGATTATTCCATTAGACATCTGATGCATAGCACACACGATTCATGTACAAAAATATACAAGCTCTGAAGCCACACACTGAAGCCGTCCAACTGTATAGATTCTGTCCGTATGTGAAAATGATATTATAAAAAGGTGTTTTGCACAGCCACACGCCTGGACACAAACAGCTGAGGATGACCGGTGTTAAAGTTGTAACTCTTTGCATGTGAATTAGCCCAGGAGAAAATCTCCCGTCTGTCATCCATTATCAACATTCAGTTGATTAAGTGTATAAAAGTGGGTACCACATATTTATGCCTCCAGGTATCAACTATAAACACCGGTGCCTTTGTCTACCCGTGTTTCAGGGTATCACATGAGATTTGTTGATTTAATGATACATTTTTTTCTTAAGTTAAACTATACATGTGACCTTTGTGTCCATTTTCCTTTAGACCCAGCCCTCCCTCTGAGTGTTCTCCAAAATCTCCTCATAAAGCCAGCTCTGAGTGAACTCCTGACTCTTGTCCATCAGCTGGAACAGTCGCAGGTATTCCTCCGGATAAACGTGACCCGTCAATATGTCCTCCTGCATGCCCATCTCTGCTAACAGCTTACTCCCACTGTCTGGCGACCACAGACTGCAAAAGAAAAAGCAACATAAATATAGGATGAGACAAAAAAGTTACGACTGTGTAGATTTACAAAAAATGTTGGGGTTTTTTGCCGCAGGGCCATCAACGCTTACTTGAGTCTGTCAATCAGCTTGACCTTCCTCTTTGCCAGACACTGTTTGACCATCATCAGGAGAGTTGAAGCATTGGAGGGAGTGAGGCCTGCAGAAAACAGATCAGCACGTGGACGCAGGCGCACCAGACACAAATTATCATTGGGAAGCTGCGGGGAGGGAGCAAAAATAGCATAAGTGGAGCCGTCACCTAAAACCACCAACAGCATTTATGTCCTATTATCTGGGCTCTGTCCAACCTTGTTCTTGGGGCTGCGTACACTCCGTCTTGAAGATGTCACAAAGGACTCCCAGCTCTCCTGCGGGACAAATGCATATCAGAGCTGATCTTTCCATCCCTGTTTCTTACTACTCTACTTGACCGATGATCTATGAAACAAATCTGCCGAATCCTTATCAATTTAGAATCTTGCTCCATCATTCTGTACCTTGTGGAGCAGTTCAATGTCGCAGGCCATCTGCCAGAGGACGCTGAAGGCTCTGTAATTCATCATGTCACCTGGTCGTGATGTCAGTTTCTGATGGGAGAAAGGACCAGAATTACTCAATTTAAACGTTTGGTCCACTACATCAACTTTTTTTTTTTTTTTTTTTAACTTACCAGGTATTCTTTCTCGCTTATGAAGAGGTTGAGCTCGATTCTTCCATATCTGTAGAAGGACAATCTTTCAAATAAAGCATAAACCATCTTCAGCAGCATCCCACGCTCATTACGCAGGGGAAGCATCCCCACGACCTTCACTGGAATGTCTAGAAACAAGGAGAGCAAGAGCACATTTGTAGAGCAACAGCATGTCCCTGACATCACCTAAACCTGTAGTATTGATTGTATCTATGTTTGAAACTCAGGATAGAATGAGACGTTTCCAGTGTGAATATGCAGAGTGTCAACATGGTGGTTCACCATCAGTCCAGCTTGCTTCTGATATCCCCAGATCAGTGAACAGCTTGTCAGTGAACATGGCGGGGGGTTTAAGGTTTCCACTGCCGATGGGGTCCAGTTTAAAGAAGTCACAGTGAACCACCTCCAGCTGACCGTCAAGTTGGATTTCCAAATCCTACAGCGTAGAAAAAACAAAGTGCCATTTAGAACAGTAAAAAAAAAACAATAATTATATCATAATATTTAATTACTACAATTCATGATAATGTAAACAACCACAAGTAAAGTTTTAGAAATCAGATCTTGGATTTGACCTTTTTTTTCTATTTGTGGAAACTAATTTGTCAGAAAGAATAAGTCATTTTTGTGTGACGGTACTGTCTGCAGTCAGGCACCTGTAACTCAGGCAGGAAGAACTTCTCTCCTTCCAAAGCCACAACCTTCTGAATTCCAGAGTTCAGCAGCGTCCTCGTCAACACCCCAGGACCTAAAGCAAACACAGCTGTTCAGTTTTGTTCACTGGGAAAAGATACAAAGCAAAGAATTCTATAGAACTAAACTTTTGTCACATTACAAAACAATTACACAAAAAAACAACACGAGATCATCGTCACACGACACATTTCCTTACCAACTGACCACACACATACCTGGGTTGCAGTCAAAGATGATGGTTGTGGCATTGTCAGGTTGCAGATGCTGTGTGACTAGTTTGGCCAAATCTGGATCCACGATAAAATGTCTGATCTTCTTACAGGCCTGAGCGCGGCGTACATTCTCCTCCACCTCTCCGAGGTCCAGGAAGTCATACCGGCACAGACGACGCTGGCCCTAAAAAACACAGAATCGGTAAACAGATAAATGTGAATCCATAATTTACGCACAAGTTTGCTTTGAAGACTTTACACACCATGTAGGATTGAAACAGGAAACAATTATTATTGAAACTTTCTAAACAGATTACGCTGAAGAATATATGTCAACACTGACAACAAGCAGAGGAATCTTCCTACCTGCACAGCCACCGCAGACAGGTTCCTGTGTGTGAGTGCTGAGGAGGGCGAGGAGGGCGAGGACCTCTCTGCACTGTGCGGTGGAGTAAATGAACCAAGCGTGGTCCGACCAGAGCCAGAAGAGAGGGGGTCCAAGCTGTAGGCCCTTCTATGAACCCCAGGGAGCCCAACAGCACTGAGGCAGGAGGGAGCCATGGAAAGCATCGTCGGCCTGCGCAAACAGGATCTGCTTCTGACGGTGTGGCAGCAGGCGGAGCGCATCAGCTCCACCACCATGCACATTTTGGTTGACATGATGGAGGTCTGTAACTGTGTGTACAATATAAAAGGGCAACGTGGACATGAGGACCACTACAAAACAAAAGGCAAAAGATCAGGACAACAGTGTTAATTAAACTACAGCATTTCTCAAGGGTGGTAATGCAAAATCAGTGGGGAAAAAAAACAACTCAGCAATATAGTTCTGATCGTGGATAAAACTGTGCAAATTCATCAATGTAAGTTTAAAAAGTTTCTTTGTAATGTTAAAAGTGTAGTAAAAATCGCCTAAATACAATACTTCCTCACAACTGACACCAAAGTTGTTACCCAACTAGCTAGCCTGCCGCTAACGTCAGTATTACGCAGCAATGTGGTTTCACGGGTAAGATTCTAAGACACCTTACCTTGAATCCTTTCCTATACATCTCGCTCGGACAGCATGCTTATTTTAAACGTGTAGTTTGTGAAGCTGTCCGTTTTTAGTTCTCTGTGACATTGAGACCTGCGCATCCCGACCCCACCGTCCGCAACTCTCGTGGCGCTACGGACGCACATGGATGACGACATCGGCAAACAACTGTTGCGAGAACCAATCAGGTGTGCGCAGATTGTCCCACGCGACGACACAAGCTAAAACGTAAATACGGTGCAAAAAAATACATTTTATATCAATAACGCCAGTGCTTTCATTGATCATATAAACTGTTAGAAGTAGAAAAACAGTGCATGTTGTTTACAGTATCCTAAACGGCATTACTGTTGGGGCGTTAGCCTACTTAGCATATGTTGCTACGGAAGTAGCGTGAAGCGCAGCAGTCAAAACCGCCCCTTGCACGGCTTGTCTCCACTGTCCGTCTGTCGAGAGGAGAAGACACAGGCCCAGCAACGTTCACCGCTCTTTTGTCGTAAACATGGCTCGTTTTGAAACCACTTCCAGCCGTCCGTACCATCTGGTTATCTTTGGGGCGTCTGGGTTCACCGGGCAGTTTGTGGTAGAGGAGGTGGCCCGGACTGTGTCCGAAGGGCCACAAGGAACTCTGAAGTGGGCCGTGGCTGGCAGGAGCAAGCAGAAGCTGGAAAAAGTTGTGGAGCAGGCTGCTGGTGTCCTCGGTATGTATTTCTGGATCACGGCACAGACATCGAATTCGATTTACTGTTTTCAACGTAAATAATATTGACTAGCAAAGAAGAATGTCTTGCCTCCAGCTCAGGAGTCTCTGACCCCATGGCCCTACAGCTGCGACTGCTCTGGTAGCAAATAACAGATGATTGAAAACGCACTGGACTCATTCAAATAATGCAAATGGTACCAACCTCAAATCGGCATAAAAGTGTGTATCAAGAGGTAGCAAAAGGCCTTTAAATGGTCCTAACTGGGAACCTTTATTGGATATGTACGCAAAGGTAAAGACAGGAACGTTTTATCATTGTAAATGATAATGTTTAGTGAGGATTTGCATTCACCAAATGTGTTATTTAATGATCAGTTCCATTCCTTATTCATTGATTCTCAATTGGGATAAAATACAATTCACCTGCACCCTGTGATTATGGACAATAGAAGTACTCGGGGTGAATTTGTGTTTTTCTGTTTGTTGGTGTGTATGGAACAACACAAGCATGGAAAATTCCATCTCTCACTAGATGGAGACCAGTGAGCTACTCTTCTGCTATGAGAGTAATGTGAGTTTCCAGAGGATTAAGCAGTTATTCCGTTGTCCCGTCCATCCTCTTTGGCCTCCTCTGCAGTGAAACAGCTGATGGAACATACCTCCACGCTGTGCAGTCCTCCCGTGGCGCCAACACTCCCACACCCCCCGCTAGCTGTTGCAGTCATTCAGTGATAACTAAAAATGCACTGTGTGTATATGTGTGTGCGTCTGTGTGTTGGCATGCAGGTAAGCCGGAGCTGAGGTCGGAGGTGGATATCATCGTGGCAGACGTTGCAGAGCCAGACTCGCTGGCATCCATGTGCAAACAGGCTGTGATAGTCCTTAATTGTGTTGGGCCTGTAAGTATACCGCAACATGTGTTCCAGCGCCACGCACCCCCGTCGCTAGCAACCATACAAACAGTGGAGCCTCCAGTCACACAGCCACACGACTGACTTACAGCTCACAATAGTTGTGTTTGTATTTACGGCCGCGTCAGAATGGGCAGCAGGCGTTCAGAGCCACTCTGCATCCCACTGTCTTTCATGTTTGTGTTTCAAACAGGAAAAAATAGGTCCTGAAGTCAGTTGAAAGTGTTGTTTGTGTGTGTAGTACAGGTTCTTTGGTGAGCCAGTGGTTAAAGCCTGTGTGGAAAACGGAGCCCATCATATGGACATCAGTGGAGAGCCTCAGGTATGCTAGCAGCCTCTCCACACACACATTTCAGCACATATTCTATTTATTTAGCTGCACTGCAAAACAGGTTTACTGTTCTACTCTGAAAACTTCTGCTAGATTCTCCATTGCTAAAACTGAAGATTGAAAGATCGCGACGATCCCTGTGCATTTCCTTTTTAACCCCAGCATACTTCTGTAAGACTTTAATCTCTCTTTAGAGCCCCTGTTTTCAGATCTCCTCGCATTTAGCTTCGCTCTTGTTTGTTTGGATTAAACGGGAGACCTGCGGGTTTTCATGGTGAAGCCTGACAGCGTCTCTCTCTCTCTGATGTTCACCATCACACAGATCAACACCCTGACACAAGGCCAACGACGCTGAGATTGTTCCTCATTTAAGGTTGCCCCTTTGATGTGTTGAATTTTGGGCTCTCACACAAACGGTGTGTGTGTTGTGTGCAGTTTCTGGAGGGCATGCAGTTGAATTACAACAGTCAGGCAGCTGAAAAAGGCGTGTACGTTATAGGAAGTTGTGGGTTTGACTCCATCCCAGCGGACATGGGTGTCCTTTACACCAGGGATCAGTTCAAAGGTATGGACACACGTGTGCACTCAGGCATGGATATGACCCCTCGCTCAGTCAGGCAGACGTGACCGAGTCAGCCTCATTAGCCCGTAAAAGAGTCCGTGTCCTTTGTTATCTGCTTATCTGCAGGTGTACTGACGGCTGTGGAGAGCTTCCTGACCATCCAAACAGGATCTGAAGTAAGTAACTTCAGTCAGGTTAATGGAATAAACCTCATCGTCCAGGTTTCTCCTTTAGTCTTCCTCGCGTGTGTGTTTCACTCATGAAACTGAAGAAAATTCATGAAACATTTGTTAACTCGGCATTCTTCCGATGGTGTCTCCTTCCACCTGCGCTGTTAGGGCGCATGTGTCCATGATGGAACGTGGCAGTCGGCCATTTACGGGTTCGCTAACAGCCAGCATCTCCAAAGCCTCAGACGGAAGTTCAATCACAAACCTCTTCCTACAGCTGGCGCAAAGCTCAAACGCAGGTATTGACGGTTCTATTCTAGCATCATCTGGATCTTTTAAATCAATTCAGAACTTTTTCACAAATAAAATAGTAAAAAATAAAATCTTTTGAAAGTCATCACGTCACCGGGTTTTAAATAGCATGCTCTTCTTTTTCAATACAAATTGCTGCAGCAGTGGTTTCAGTGTGGTGCATGTGTGCGTTGCATGCAGGGGTGCCCCTGTTCTTCAGTAATGAGATCCAGCAGTATGCGGTGCCCTTCATCGGCTCTGACCCATCCGTTGTGAAAAGAACTCAGCGCTACCTGGCGGAGGAGCACCAGGCTACGCCGGTCAGTCTCTACTTGCGTGATATTAAAGTGATGAAAAACAAAATGGGACTTGCAACAGGATTTTAGACTGCTAAACGAAGTGTCGCCTTCAGGTTCAGTACGGAGCTTATGCAGGATTCGGGGGCATCGGGAACATCATCAAGCTGATGTTTGCAGGCATGATGTTCTGGTTTTTGGTCAAGTTCAGTTTTGGTCGTAACCTGCTCATTAAGGTAAACCCAAATATGCCAGAGAGCAATATTCGCACAGCTCCGGTATACGCCTGCATGCTAAGACTGCCCCCACTGTCTGTGTTGTCAGTATCCAGAGTTCTTCTCCTTTGGACTGTTCACCAAAGCAGGGCCGACTAGAAAGCAGGTACAGTTCCAGCATCGTGGCCCAAGTTTCCACTGTGAATATAAAAAAAACCCACTCTGGTGTCTAATGGTACACCCTGTTCTGCTGGTGTTACAGTTGGAAGATTCCTCCTTCCAGTTTGCTTTTTACGGAGAGGGTTACACAGACGGCCAGGACCCCTCCCAGGGAAAACCAGACGGCAAGATCCGCACTCTGGTGCAAGGACCAGGTAATAAAGAGTCAACCTGATTAAGGATAACCGGAAAGAATAAAAGCAGAAGTAGGCAGACTAATTCAATAACAGACTACTTGGGAATGAAGCAAAGATGCTCTTTTCCATGCTTGAGGTAAAAGCTGAAGCACAGTAAATATTACACTAGCAGAAACAAGGGGACACGTTGCAGCCTCGTACTTTGTTGCTTGAATCTCCTGGACCTGTAAACCCTGCAGGATATTTTTTGTGAGGTTCAAGCAGCTACACCTTTGACCTGTTCATCACGCTGATGTTTACGGTCTTGTTCAAATTTGCCTGCCTTCACTCAGAGGTTGGATACGTGGCCACGCCCATCGCCATGGTGCAGGCCGCGTTGACCCTCCTCAACGAGCCGTCAGCTCTACCTAAAACGTGAGTCTTCTCCTCTGTTATCCATTATGTTCATTACGGATCCGGTTTGTTCTGAAGCTGACGCTCCACTCTGCCCTTGACTTTCAGGGGAGGAGTTTACACCCCAGGAGCCGCGTTCGCCAAAACCACACTGATCGACCGCCTCAACAAACACGGCATCCAGTTCTCGGTCATATAAACGCTCCCCGCTCCCACTGCCACACTGCGATTTCCTCAGCACTCGGCTGTTTCTACTGAAAATCTGACTTTCTTTCAAATCTGGACTTGCTCAGAGCTACACAGCCTCGCCTGCTCTCAAATGTGCTAATTAACTCCGCTTGATAAATAGATCTTACACACGTGGCAGTATTTCCAGCTGAGTAGACCTAAGGAGAGCGTTGTCAGACAACAGTAACACAACTTTCTGGTGTATCCGTGCATGAGATGAGCTGTGGAATTTGGTTTGGGTGTTCATTTGTTTGTAGGGCCTCAAATAAATGTATCTTTGCAGATCAAATTAGAATCTTTTTTGAGGGCCTGTTGGTGGTCTTCTCTGTAATGTATTCATCTTAAGATGCATCAGCGTTGTAGGGTTCCACTTCACTGTCTATATTCTGAAAACAAAATGGTTATGGTGATGGCTAATAAATGCATTCTCATTTGATTCGCAAATTTTCTCTTTCCACAAACTCATTCAAACAACTATTAGTCAAATCCAGCTCTATTTGCATGTCCTCTTGTCCCATTGTCCGTCTGTCATCCTAAAGATGTCATGGGTGAGTGAGCTTTAGGCTCTGCTCCAGCTCCTCCAGCAGCCAGCATGCAGGACCAGGGGACAAGGCTTTTCTATAAAAGCTTCTTCTGCAACGTTTCCACCGAATGCCTGCCTTTCTTCAAAGACACGGAGGTGACCTTTTCTTTTTTCGTCTTCTTCCTGGTCACCAACTTTGCGGTTGGCCTGCCTGCAAACCTGTGCACCGTTTGGAGCATCTGGGGTGGACCGACGGAGGTGTTGCTGGCTGACATCCACCACCTGAGCCTGGCGGTGTGCTGAGCTGCTCTACTGTGTGGCGCTGCCCTTACAGCTGTGCTGTGTGATCGCATGCACGTTTACAGACTGGTCCCTGCCGCACCAACTGTACAGTCTGGGCACATTACAGATAGGACTGGTGTGGATCGGCCGGCCCGTGTTCCAGTCCTGTATCTGTGTGGAACGCTACGTCGCGGTGGTCCACCCGCTGGTTTACATCAGGTAGCTGTCTGGATCGGGGTGCTCACGGAGTCCTCCTACCGGGGTTACAGCTGCTCTGTGTCCCTGCAGGTTAAGGCGGCAGAGGAACAAGGTGGCCGGCTGCGTCCTGTCCTGGAGCACCTTCCTCCTGATCCTTTTCACAAGGATATTCATACCACAGAGGCCAGAGGACAGCTTGGTGTGGGTTTTCCTGACGCTCTCCTTGTTTTTCTACTGCTGCTTGTCGGTTCTGTTTTTTCTACAGCGAAACCCTGTGGGAGACAGGGACAGGAAAGAGGAGACGAGCGGAGTGAGGATGAAGAAACGAGCCTTCAACATCATTTTGGTTCATCTTTTGTGTTTCTGTGTCAATTTTCTGCCGATATTTGTTTTATTCTTCTTCGTCAGTGATAAGGCTACATACAACGCGTATCAATTCTTGGACGGTCTCGGAGTCGTCTGTGGACTCATCCATCCCATACTTTACATTCACAGGGCCGGCAAATTTTCCTCCGTCAGGAAATGGTTTTAATTACCTATTTTTTTCTTCTAGTGGTAACTTTTGACCTCTTGGATTTCAGTTACTATGTAGTCAATACAGGGAAAACAGATTTATCCTAGCTGGTGTTTATATTATATATATAATATTTCTATGTCATTGTCACTATTTTACTTTATTAAGTTCATCTTTTATTCAAAGAAAGATTGTTGCATAGCCAATCGCAACGTGCGTTTATGCCAAAGCTGAGTGCAAAAAGAAAATCTGAGTGCGGCTGGGACTGTTGTCTTTGCAGATGGTGGGCGACATCAAACCATCAAACCATCAACCACAAACTCTGTCAGATTTCCATTCATTCGTTTGTGCATACATGAATGTACAGACGTGAAAACATGCATGTTGACCTGTGCTTTTTTACTGTAATCTTATCAATATCAAATATTTGACTTCAATGTTATATTGCCGAGTGAGCTCTTTATAGATGCCAAAGCTCTTGCAGGGATTTTGTAGAGAGAGAAAAAGTTGACAGGTGATTTTTTTTTTTTAATTACCAAGAAAAACTGACAAAATAAACATCTACACGTGAGCAAAATTCAAATATTTATTAATAAAAATAATCTATACAAAACCTCTTCTGTACAAAACATAACAAGGTTTCCTTTACTGCCCAAACAAGTCACACCTAATCATTTTTTTGGTCTGAGAAGCGGTCTGCACCTCAGGGCCCTTGGTCCTTTGAACGTTCCAGTTGTGTTCACGCCGTCTCCTGATTGAGCAGCTGGTGAGAGTAGATCACATCTTCATAGCGGTATTTCTGTGCTACAGCCAGGACGGAGTCGTGGCATCGAATTTTGCTTAAAATCTGCAGTAGTTCAACCACAGCAGACCTAAAGAAGACAGCGAGGCACAAACGTCTGTGTTACACTCACCATTTAGGCAGTTTTTAGCAAAGACATGAAGTCTGAACTCTGCTCTTTATGGTGGAAACAGAAATGACTTTTATTACCGAGTATTTGGGGCTTCTGGAGAATGTTTGAAGAGGCTGTGTATTTTTTGAACGAGGAGGTTTCTAAAATTCTGAAGCTGAGGCAAACACTCGGTCTCTCCTTTCAGCCACGACAGCGGCAGACTGTCTGCTATCTAAAAAAAAAATGGGTAAAAAGAGCAGTAGAGGTCAATCGAACCCACAAAAAAAGCCTCCATTAATTCTATTTTTAAAATGCTTGAGTGCACACCTTTGTGCAAGCTTGGACAGCATGGCCGTGCAGGTTCTGACTGCACAGAGTAATCATCAGGTATCGATTCAGCAGTTTGTCCAGCATGAGTTCCTTTAAAGCTGGCTCAGGCAGCAGCAAATCCCATGATCCCATGTTAACAAACAGCTAACAGACACAAAACAGGACAGATTAGGATAATTAGAAGATTAAGGCAAAGAGTCAAAACCAGATCTGGAAAAAAAAGAGAATTATTTTAAATGAGACTTTTTAGCTGTACTTTTATGGCTTTCCAGAATTGTTGATCCACTAAACCGGAGCTTAGCTGAGGACAGGACGGGTCGTCGAGAATCCTGAGAGACAAAAGTGGTTTAAACCCAACAGAAGGTTGAAGATTTCTTTTCATACACCATCTTTTTGGTATAATGCTATTATACCATCCTTTAAATCTGTAAGGAAACATTATCACGAGCAAAGAAAAAAAGCTGACTTTTTGGGGTAAAGAGGAATGAAGACATCTTCGTCCACACAGCTCCTCAGTCGGGCGATAACAGCCTCTACGAGTGCCTGTGTGGGACATAAATAAACACAAACATTCACCAAGTTTATTATGACTACATGATGACAAATGCTAAGTCGTTATAGTATATAGTGTGCATCAACCTGTATCAAATACTCCTCTAACAATGGCGTGCATGAATCCTTCCTTTCTACATGTAATCTCTGCTTAGAGTTGCAGGCTTAGCACAAATTAGCAGTTCTACCAAAAGAAAAAGGTGGGAAAAGGATGGTGTTGTCGTTACTTTGACTGGTTTGCTCTGTTTCCCTTCAAAGATGGAGAAGTCCTCCTTCAGCTTGTGACAAAGTCCAGACAAAGAGAGTGACTGGGGGCTGGATTCGGGATCCCACGCCAGCTCCACATACGCTAAACACCAAACAGATAGGTTTCCTCAGATTAAACCTTTGGAGGGACAGATTAGCTGACAGCGTGGCTCACGGTCTGTTACCCGTTATTTTGGGCAGGACCGTCTTTTCTACGACAGCAGAGAGAGTCTGTCTGTCTGAACGCTCCAGCTCCTCATGGCCATGCCCGTGACAGAAGGTCTCTACTGCTGTGAACCACGGCAGCTGTTCAAAAGCCTCACCGCCCTCCTAAAACACACAAAATGTCACCTGGCACACGATGTCATGGGACGCATGGAGCCAGGTGGAGTTGGTGTACCGTGCGTACCTTCAGGGGGTTCCACACCAGCAGCTGATGTCTAATGATGGGGTTCAGCAACTTTGGCAGACAGAGAGAGATGTAAGCGCTGTGGTAGGAGTCAGCGTAGGAGCCCCTCCACTCTTCAAAGCGGGACAGAATCTTCTTCACGTCACAGAACTCGTCCTGAACGTCAGAGAAGACAGCCTGTGACCTCTGCAGGACGTCGTCTGGAGGGACGGGGCAGGCGTAGGTTAGAAAACATGCTCAAGCACAATGGGAACAAACTGCAGGCGCTGATGCCTTTAGTTAGCGGCTTTACCGGGTGGAATAGCTCACCTATCTTCTTCTGCAGCTGCTCATTCTCTTCTCCCGAAACCTCTGTGTCTTCAGGTATTTCAACACCTTTAACACCATCAACGCCAAGTTCTGACTCGCTGAAACATGTCAGAAGAGCATGAGATTTCTGTGTCTGTGCAGATAGAAGCTGTCGCACTTCATCTTCTATTTTATGGGTAATGAAAATGAGTTTTGAAGACGAAAGCTTTTTAACCCTCACCACTGGGTTTCTGCTCCATTGTTTATACTTTCATTCTGTTCATCTGCACCAGCTGAAACATTGAGAGCAATTGTAAACCAACACCCTAGTATCAATCCCATCCCAAACAAACACCTAACAGACAGGTGGAGGCAGGTGTGGCTCACAGGTGAGGCGCTGCAGGCCCTCGGCCTGGTCCCGGACGTCCGCCGTCTCCGACTCAACAGCGCCTCCAAGCGTTCAGACAGGAGAAGGTGCAACTCCAGCTCCAGGGCATTGACCTCAACGACCTTGGCGCCGTCAAAACACAGTTCCAATTTTATTATTTTATAAGCACAGCACTTATATGAATGAACCACGTGTTTACTATATCAAAAATTGAAAAAGAACAAGAAAAATTACATTTTCTTAGATTTACTTTTTTCAAATGAATGAGACTAAATATTGTTGCTGCTGTTGGCTAAAAGTCTATCAACACTATAAACAGGATTCTGACTTTAATTTGATACTATTCTGAGCAGATGTAAGCGCTGACCTTCTCCTGCAGACACTCCACCAGGGTGTGGACAAACACAGCCATGGACCGATAAAATTCCAAATGCTTCTCAGAGGAACTTTCCTCCAGAACCTCCAAAGAGCTTCTGGCATTCTCAATATCGCCCTCCATTTTCCTCAGCTCTGCTTGTCGTGCTCTGTGCACCTCTGTCAGGGAATCCAGCCTACAGAAAGAAAAAATAAAACCTGTAGTAGACCACTGCAGACTGTGACAATTACAGTAATGAAAAGAGAGAAACATACTTTTCTACAATCTTCTTCTTTACCACAGAAACAACAACAGGAGGAGTCGTCTTTGGAATTCTCACTCCTGATTTCTTCTTTTGTCTGTGCTGGCTGTCACTGCTGCTGCTGTGTGTACTACACTCACTCCCAGATGGGCTCTGACGGGAACAATAAAAGAATGTGCCACTCGGGTCACTGCTTTTACAATAACTAGAGGAGAAATGAGAGTGAATAAAGATCTGAGAGTTGAGAAGTCAATATCACCGTAATCCTACCTGCTCTCCTGGATGTCTCTTGACTCCATTTCCAAGTTGAGTCTCTTCCCATAGTTGCTGCTCTTCCTCAGCACTGCCGGACAGACTGTCATCGCTCCCTTTGCATATAAACACAAAGATAAAGAAACATTTCACCAACTAACACCAAAAAAAAAAATCCCCACTCAGCACCTTGCTTGTTAATGACATACCCAGTGTCTCTGCAATCCTCTCCCTGTATGTTCTTCAGTCTTGGGGCAAACTCAATTCTCCGCTGATGATCATCTGGCTCATCATCATCATCATCATTATCATCGCCGATTCTGTCTTCATCATCCTCCCTGTTGTAGCGATTAGGGGTACTACCACCAGAACTGGGACCGTCTCTATCCAGGGGAATGAACGCTTTTTGTGCCCGAATGGCCCGACGTTGCCTCCTGGCTGCCTGGATATCTTTGGCACTGGAGATAATCACTTTAGAGATAAATTAACAAAAATAAAGTAAATGCAGATTGCAGCATATCAAGGTTTTTTATAATAATTAGTGCACGCAGCAGTGGCACGTACCTGGTTTGGATGCAGAGTGGTTAGAATCTGAGGCTGAACTGAGTGAAGATACAGCATCACTTTCAGAGTTACCGCCATCACTGTCGTCATCAGCTCCGTCATTGTTATTGTCGTCATCACACCGCAGATCATGGGTGGAAGACTGACTGTCATCGTCTTTTCTGAGAAGAGCGGACTGGGAGACACTGTAATCTGTTGTAGGAGAGGGAGAGTGGAAAAGGGCAAACAAAAACATTTGTCATGTAGCTTAGCATTTTAAATAACTAAAAAATAATACTCACAACTCTAACTGAAATTTATAGGAGGACTAAATAAAAACATGGCCATCAGACGGGTCACCTGTAGGGTGGCTGCTCCGGGCTGGGGAATTGTCCTTCTTCCGAACTTGGAAGAGCACTTCTTTATCAGCAGATTTCTTCACTTTAAATGTTGGTTCATCAACTGAAACAAGACAAAAACACCAGAGATCAGCCAGGAACCCTAGCCAAACCTACCTTAGAGTTACTTGAAACTCTAACAACAGAGAACAAATATACTTCATAGTAAAAACTGTCATCTAAATCTCTATTCTTTTATACATTGGTCAAGGTTGGATAAATCGACTTCATAATCATTACCTTCTTTGTCATCAGAGAAGCTAAGAGCTGTATTTGTTTTCTTCCTGATTCCATCTTTCTCTTTTCTGCTCTCCTCTGTTTCTTCCGTGCCTCCACACGTCTCAGCGTCGTCTTCAGCGCGGCTGGGCCGCTTTGGAGGCGTCTCCTCCCGCTTAGAGCTACACGAGAGTCCTCGGCTCTGGGCCGGGTGAAGCGGCTTCTTTACCGGAGCTGCGTCGGGTTTTTCATTTTCCTCTGTGGTGTTCTTCTGCTCGTCCTCATCGTCACTAGAGGCTTCTTTTCTCTGCCGAAAAACTCTTCGAGTTGCTTTATTAAACATTACAGATGACTGTCGGTATGGCTTTAGCGGTTAGCAACAGAGTTACTTAGCATAACGTGCTAACTTACGGCTTGCCGGAAATTGTTTAATAACGTCGCAAAATTCACAACTCTAATAATAAACACCGACAATAGTTTGTATATGGTATAGAAAACATTTGTAATTTGAGCAACTATAAATCTTACTTTCTTTCTGAACACCAAATAGTTACATAGATAATATTTAAATTGGCGCAAGTTTTCAATAGTGTATAGGAAGTAGCTCACAGTGTGAAAGGGCATTTAATTATTGGCTTTATTCCTTTATCAAATATGGGAACACATTGCAAATAATAAATATTATAGCCATTATTCTTGCTGCCGGAACAGTGAATTTTCCCCGCCGTGGGATGAATAAAGTTTCTATTCTATTCTATTCCATACCACACCACTGCCTTTATGTCAGTTGTTAACCAAAAATTATTTCCATATTTTTACATTTTCTTTAACTCTTTTGTCTTGGGAAATCCCCAGACTGGTTCAGATTTCCCGATTAGACCCCTTAAAATTTCTCTCAGTTCTCGCCTGGTCTCTTTTCTTTAAAAAAAAAAAAAAAAAAAAAAAATTTTAAGAGTGACGAGTGATTTAATTCCAGTATTATTTTCTGACATAGCAAATGTACAGGGGTTGTATACAGACTGTTGGCTTTTGTTTATTTTTAATTTCATAATTTCTACCTACTTAATATTTCCTTTTTCACCGAATTAGGTTTCCGAGAGGCACTTACATACATCCTAGTGTATAGAATCCTCTTGTCCTATATAAATTCTTCTTATAACTTTGGATATAATATAATGAAGTGGCCATTCGACAGTTTGTTTCTATTTGTTTGTTTGTTTGTTTTGTTTGTTTGTTTGGGTTTGTTTTGTTTGTTTGTTTGGTAGTTGGAGTTGGATGCGAGGATGGCGCTCCGATTTCCCCCTCCGGGCTCCATCAGTGGCTCCTCCATCTGTCCGGTTTCGCTCCTCCGTGACTCTCCCACAGTCGCTCCCTGCACACACACACACACACACACACACACACACACACACACACACACACACACACACACACACACACACACACACACACACACACACACACACACACACCACTGACGCGTCGTCAGCCATGTTGTTGGTGTGACGCTCGGAGCTGTCAGCAACAGGTTCTCCGAGAAACTACGGCCCCAAACTTTGGAGTTTGCCCATCGAAGCGGAGTTCTTTGGCGCTGGAACCCTCTCCAGCGGGCCCGGGGAGCCCTCGCCCGGCTGCGGAGACCTGAAGGGGGCCCTCGGCTCCGGACTTCTCGGTTTTATTATCGCGGTAAGAGGCACGCAGGCAAAACTGACCAAAGCTCCGGTCCAAGTTTGTCATTGTTGAAGGAATGTTTCTATAAACAACTAATACCATTTCCACAGCTTACAGGCTCGTTTACAACACCCTCCTTTGGGTTTGTTTTCGGTTTTTACGCACATGCGTAAACCAAAAGTGTATTTTGCAGATAATGATGCTCGTCTGCTCATCACTCCTTGAAACAGCCTGGAAAGGGAGGTCAGATTAGCATGCTAAGTTTATTTATTGATACCCGTCTTTTTAGATGGGAGCACTAAAAGCAGGTTTGCAGGAAAGTCGCCTGTGTCGAAGTGATCTCGGTCCAAACTCGTTCCGCAGGTTGCGGGAAGATCTCAGCCGGACTGGTGACAAGTAATCAGAGAATGTTACTCTATCGGTTTATCAGAGGCCTCCACAAACAGCCCAGCTAAGTTAAAGCAGTGGTTTTTCTTCTTGTGTCGCCTCCAACAAATTCCTTATTGAGAAACTATTTATTTATTTATGTATTCTATTCTAATAAGATCAATGAAGTCAAAGGGGTGCCACCTACTCACCAGCCAGATAAAGCTTAATACTCATTTGCCAAGGCAATTTTTTATGAACTGACATGGGATTTATTTTAAAAATATAAAAAGTAAAGTCCTGTTGGTCAGACGTACACGGCTGGTGTTGAAGCGCACACCCATCCTGTTTGCAGTTCTCGTTTGTGTCTTGCGTCGTGTTCCTGCCCCGATTATGACACCCCCATTTTGTTCATTTGTGCCAGCCGAACGTGATCTGAACCCATCTGTGCACCTACTGGTTCAGCCACCTCAGCCTGATGGGTTTATACACACCTTCATGTCCACAAATGATTTGAATAAAAGCATTGACACAGCAGAGGTACTGGTGGAGTTACCTTAACTCCACAGTATAGTAGGCAGTGTTTTTGTTACACCTTAAATAAAGAAGAAGAGATAGTGAGTGCTTTAGCTCACCTGTGGCCAGGAGGTGAGGTACATTTGAATAAACAGAAGGAGAGAGGGGAAGAAAGTCTTGGATGGACACGATGTCATTGGTGTGAGCTCAAGTGCCTCAATATGGCCTGCCAGAGTCCCCTTGGAGAATACCCAGCCACATAGACGAATGGAGAGTGTGAGTAAGAAATCATTCAAAACACTCGAAGAATGAGGAAGTGTGTGACAAAGACAGAGAGACATTAACTAAAAGGGCCGATTCATCCTCGCCCGCCCATCATTTGCAAGCCAAATAGAGAAATAATGGTCTAAAAGCACAGAAACTCCAAAGAGGACCTATGTTGAAACCACCAATGTTGCCGTTGCCGACTGGAGCAGCGAAGGTCAGACGCTGGCTGCCTGTTTATCCAACACTGCTCTGTGGTGTAAATACTAATGGCGGAACACAGAGATAAAGCAGGCCAGGCCTGACAGACGGGCACTGGAAGACTGTCTGAGGAAGTGTGCTGTTTGGATTAACGCTCAGCTCGGGCCGGACGTCGATTTCAAAACTCCAGTCGGGGACAGAGAATATCTGGAAAAATCCAAACGCCTCGGTTCTGCAATACGGACCGCTGACTCCGGCACGGCTGTGCGTCCGGTGTTACAGCAAAAGAAGTAGATCACGTATCACATGATCTCAGATTCATCTTTTCCATATGCTTATTCATGAACATGGCGTGAAGCAGCAGCCTTTCAGTGGGCTCCATTTTCTTGAGTGTTCTCGCGTGTTCCTTTTTTTCACAGCAGCAAGTTTCTGCGAGACGTGATGACACCTGTTCCGCAACACGCTGTTGCACCCAGGAGGGTCCTGTTGAGGTTGTGTGTTTTGCGACTGTGGATTCTTCCCTCTTTACTGTGTAATCATGACTGCGTGTCTGCGATGGGGAATTAGGAGGGAGTTTGGTTAAACCTGAGCAGAGGTTCTGGGAGAATGACAGATGGCCGACAGTCGATCCGCCCTCTCGGAATGCTCTCTGCCCCCGTGAGGGAGCACTGACCAGACCTCTTTTTCCTCATTGGTGTTCTCTTTCACAGGGCAGTTTGCTACTCTGCTTCCAAAGCCACACCTCTGGAAGTAGCAGCCTTTTGCCTCTTGGGCTAATTGTTGTTTTATATTTTCCTGAGACGCTGGTGTTGTCCCTCCGCCACAATCTGCAATCACTTCCTACCCACTGATGTTGGACCAGGAAATGTTTGTCTGTGGGGGAACCAGCCAGGAAGTCTCCAGCTGAAAAGCTTGGCATTTCTTTGCTCCACCAGCTACATCACATGAGTCAGACTGCCTGATTGGGCAGAATTACTGTAATTTTGAAGGAAGTCAGGTGTTTGGCACCTTCATTCTGAAGTTTAGTCCAAAGAAAACAGAATTCAGTGTCATTGCCTTATGTATTATGTTTACATGTACATGCCTCTACTGGAACTCTTTTTTTATCATAATCAGAAGCACAAAGCTGATTTATGGTGTCTGTAGCCCAGCTAAAACAGTTCCATATTCAAAAACAAGTCAACATTTTTGACGAAACTGGTGATTCTAAAGCTTTTAAAACAAGAAAAGACAACCTACATCCATCCAGGAATGTGTGCAGTTGTGTTTAGTCAGTCAATAAAAAGTCAGTGTGGCTTTATAAAAATATAAACGACAACTTAACTCAATTTGCCAGCAGCATAAAGGACCTGTGTGCCATCCAGGTGTTTGTCCAGGCCCAGTGAAGATGGCTGTAGTGCTAATGGTCTTCCCAGCGTGGCTTGAACAGTTTTGGTGTTTTGCCGGTCCAGAGTCGGCGTGGCTGGCCCTGGAACGTGTCCCAGTGGCTTGAAAAGCCGGGCTCTGTGGGCAGAGTGCTCCTGACTAAAGAAAACAGGAGGAGCCCTGTTTGACTCTGCTGACTGCCCAAAAAGCTATCTCTCTGTGTCGCTCCCGCCTCTCCACTGTGACACTACTGTCTTCTTTTAGCTGCAGTATCGACGGCTGATGGGTCTGTGACTCTGTGTTCCACAGATGGCGACGCCCGGTAGATGAGGACACCGCCAGGAGTTCCTGCCTTTCCACCTGCAAACATGAACGGTACGAATGCTGCACTTTGGGCTTGGCTAAATGTTGTGCATGTGTCAGTTTAATTAAAAACGCCTGGTTTTAGCAGTGTGTGTGTCAGATTTCAGTCTGTTGCTGCCACTGTGCAGCCAGGTGTCTGATATCGGATAGATGAGCAGTTTACATCTGTCCCATGCGCTTCAGCTCGTGTCTCTGTGTCAAAGACCTATTTCAGATGACACTGCCACTCTTTCACACAGTTGTCACTATTGAATACTTTCTTTGATTGTTACTTTGGCGCTGGCCTTCCTCATTTCCTGCAGCGTTTCATAATTTTGAATTCTTTTTGTTTCTTTCTTGCTAGGTGGTTCAAGTATTTGGGCGATCTCTCCGGAGGAGAGGAACAAGCATGACCAGAAGTTTGACACGCTCTCTCCATTGATGGGCTATGTCTCAGGTGCGTACTGATGCACCCATCAGCCCACACACTGCTGATGACATTACCACATCCTTTGGTTGCTAGAGAAATGCACCCTGGTTGAGAGCTCTGCTTTCTTTTTCTTTCTGTTTGGTAGGAGAGCAGGCAAAAAAGTTTTTCCTCCAGTCAGGCCTACCCGCCTCCGTGTTGGCTGAAATATGGTGAGACGCATAGACACAGACCTTTAGGACAAGTAACTTCCTGGTTTTTAATGTCTCTGTTCGCCTTTGTGTGCCAGGGCTCTGGCTGATATGAACAAAGATGGGAAGATGGACCGGCTGGAGTTTTCCATTGCCATGAAGCTCATCAAGCTGAAACTCCAGGGTACTTCACTGCCATCAGCACTGCCGATCATCATGAAGCAGCCTCCCGTACCTGCCCCCAGCCTGAATAAACCCATCTCATCCATGACTAATCCAGCATATGGTAATACATTTATTTATTCTTCCCTGTTTTTACTCTATCGATCAAATAGTTTTGCCACTAAAATGACTTCTGTCAGTCAACAACATTGATCCTGATAGAATGACTGCAGCGTGTGTGTGATTGTGTGTGTGTGTGTGTGTGTGTGTGTGTGTGGTAGGGATGAGCTCTGTGCCTAACATGTCCATGGATGCCCGGGACAAACATCGGCATGTTGACGCCGATTTCCATGTCCGCTCCTGGACTTGCTACCTTGACACCGATGCCAGGCCTCAGCCCTTTGGTTACCACAGCAACAGGCCTGAGTCCTCTAATCACCCCCACTCCCACGCACCCTTTGATGCCCACAGTTGGAAACACTACACTGCCTAATGGCAGCATGGGAATTCTACAACCATTTCCAGCTGGAACTCTTGCAACTGGTAACTGGCTTCTTAAGTTCAAGAGTAATGTTATAAGGTTAGATACGGGAGAGTGGGTCATGGTAACGCTGGTTGCATTTTCAGGCCTACCACTAGGAGTGTCCCCAACCCCGTCCCTCCTGGACCTTGGCTCTGCCAGGTAAGGTTGGCACTTACCTGTAGACACCTTTGAAAGCCGTGTCCTTTGTTACATAATCAGAAGCAGTTTCTGAAGTTATTTAGTTATTTAAAGTTTCATGCTGCCTCTTTATGTCGGCTCTGTTCGTCTGTTAGCTCGGCTTCGTCATCCCCTGCTGCAGTGTCTCCCATCACCGCCGGTCCCAGTGACTGGGCTGTGCCACATGCCTCCAGGCTTAAATACAGACAGCAGTTCAACGGCCTGGATAAACTCATGACTGGTTACCTCACTGGTATGACTCCTGCCCATGTTATTGCATGAGATCACTCTGTAGTCCATTAAAATAAAAAATGCACCACCTAGCTGTAGAATGTAGAGCAGAAGGATCTGAAAAAACTGGTGATTTCACAACTGTTACCTCCCTCATTCCTTTTTTTGTGTCACTCCTGAGGTGACTTAAATTAGGTAAACTGAGGGTGTGTTCAGACACAGAGACACTTTTTCACACGCGCATTTGTTAGCCAAGACACGCACTCAGGCAAGAATGTATTTGCCTTTACGTTGAGTCGTGCCCTGCTGGACCTGTTTTCTTACACAGATTCAGTCACGTTACAGTATGACTCTGCACTTCACAGCCAGCCGGCATTTTATCACAAATAATTACTCCAGATACAGTTTTTAGATGTTGACTCCACACATAGAATTTAGTTTTGGTAGACCACCAGAAACATACAGTGTTTACTGTCACCATTCTCATCAGCCTTCTGAATGTATACCTGTTACACACAGACACTGGTTTAGGATAATCATAATCCTGCCTAGGCCCTACAGAATTAAACCTCTATCTAATGTGATTATATGCAATTTTGGGCGGGCAAAAAAATATATATTCATATATATATATAAAAAATGGAGAAAAAATACAGATCTTCTGACAGTTTACACTGCTCTCAGGTCAGCAGGTAAGAGCTGCCATGGCAACCACAATGCTCAGTCAGACACAGCTGGCTTCTATCTGGTAAGACTAATATTGTGTTTGTATCATACTGCATGTCAGGTTGTTTTGTCTGCACACTGTGTTTCCCCAGTAGTTTTGTACTTCCTTTAAATTCTCTTTCTAACTCTGGTGTGCTGAAAAGTAAATTCTGTCCTGCAGGAATTTAGCTGATGTGGATAAAGATGGCAAGTTAAAAGCTGAAGAGTTTATTCTGGCGATGCACCTAGTGGACCTGGCCAAATCTGGACATGCACTGCCGCTAACGCTGCCCACGGAGCTGGTTCCACCCTCACAAAGGTAAACAGATGCGTTTGAGCTTTTAACACCCAGTTGAGTCGCATTTTTAATATGGACTATGTTTTGATTTTATAATTTAAATGTGTGACGTTTATATCAAATGTATTTGAGTTTCCCTTCGTTTGTGTTCCAGAACTGCAGTGAATGGATCTGTCTCCTCTCTGATGGATGACCTGGACATAGAACCTCCACAGAAGGCCAAAGCCAACTGTCAGTACCTGCACAAGATTACACACAGACTGTGGGGTCACACTTGTTGTTGTGTGTTGTGTGTTGTGTGTTCTTTCCAACATTCTTGTATATGCTAGACCTATCAGTCATTAGAGACATCTACTATGGATTTTTTTCCATTCTGAATTGAGTTAAAAATCAGTTAAAACATACGTTGTTGAAGGAAACTACTTCTACTAGTGACTACTTACAGTACATATTTTTAAGGTCATGCAAGAAAATAATTACAGCTGGATTCCAAAATGGCTTAATTCCATAAAACTTGATTTCATTATTTATCAGTTGTTAATTTCAACTGTCATTATCTTCCTCAACTTCAGTGGGTTTTATCCAAACCTTTGTTTGTCCTCAGATACATTTGAAGATAAATTCAAAGCTAATCTGGAACGAGGGAATGCGGAGCTGGAGAAAAGAAGACTGGCTTTGCAGGAGGCAGAGAGAAGAGAGCAGGAACGGCGTGCTCAGAAGGAGAGAGAGGAGCGAGAGAGAAAGGAGAGGGAGGCTCGGGAAGCTGAGGAAAGGAGGAAGAAAGAGGAGGAGAGGAGGTTGGAGAGACAAAGAGAGCTGGAGAGGCAAAGGGAAGAAGAACGCCAGAAAGAAATAGAGAGGAAAGAGGTGAGGTTTGGGGAAGGACTTCTCTCGGTGTCTAGCTGGGAGTCGTCCTCACCTTCTTTGCCCTCCGTGGGTTCGTTTCCAGGCTGCACAGCGGGAGCTTGAGCGGCAAAAAAAGGAGGAGTGGGAGAGACAGCGGCGAGGAGAGCTGCAGAAAAAGAAGCAACAGGAGCAGGAGGACATCGTCAGACTCAGAGCGAAGAAAAAAAGTCTGGAGCTGGAGCTGGAAGCCGTGGTAGGCCACAAGTGTGTGTGTGTGTGTGTGTGTGTGTGTGTGTGTGTGTGTGAACCACGCAGACGTGCGCAGGTCACAGATTTGTGTCACCGTTTCTCAGGGTAACAAACACCGTCAGATCTCGGATCGCCTGCGGGATTTCCAGAATAAGAGCAAGTTTCAGCGGACAGAGCTGGATCTGACCAATCAGAGGATGGAAACGCGCCAGCGAGACATTACCAGTCTGCAGAAAGAATTAGAGGTTGGCGCTCATTTGTCCGGGGTTTTCAAACGTCACTTCTCCTGATGCTGCAGGCACGTGGCCTTTCATGACCGAGTGTTTGCCAAAGTTTGAATGAAAAGTGTTTTTTTAAAGGACTTCCAGAGGAAGCTATCCCAGCTGACCCCAGAGCAGAAGAGGCTGACTCAGAAACTTAAAAACATGGCTCTGAACAACAAGTCTGGTAAGTTCTACTAATTAGCGAGCGGAAAGGTGGATTGAAAACAACGTTTTTGCGCAGAGTAAAATCAAAGTAAAAAAAATTGAATTGCTGAAAGTAATGAACATATTGCCATTGTTTTACACATATATTTTTTCTATGTGTGTAACTGGTGTTTGATGCATTTTTAGTGCCAGCTGTGTCTGCCCTGAAGGTCGGAGTCGTAGAGAAAAAGGGGACATGTTTGAAACTTCGCCAACAGCTGGAATCTCTAGAGAAAGAAACTGCTGCCAAGTTAGCTGAGATGGATCAGTATAAGAAGGATGCCCAGGTAAAAATCAAATGGTATCGTAACACAGGACAGAACAACTTTTGAATATCAAACACTAAAGTTGGGGTGAGGATGTGGCTAACGAGCCCACGAAGGCCCTCATAAAGATAGAAGGATTCCATATGATTGAAAACACACCAAATGTAACATTTTTTTTGTAAAGACTTTTACTTTACCCTTCAGTTTGTACTTTTGTCTTCTCTCTTAAACGTTTACCTTCTGGTCCTGCTGCATTTACTGTATTGGCCATTTATTCCTCTTGTTCTGACTGCTTTTGTTTAAATTCTTTCGCTTTCATCTATCTCTTATCATTCTCTCTGAATTTGCAGTGTGTTGTTGCTGAGGACTCTATGCTTCAGGCTGCCTTCTGTCTGCTTTCCTGCCTTCGTAACCTCTTCTACTTACTTAAGGTTTACTTTTAGGTGTATTTAATAGCTCTTGTCACTTCTTGTATCAGTTGGTCTTTTGCCTGACTTTATTTTTAGATTTAACCTTAATTGATTGTTATTTTTAACCTGTGAGCACCTGTGCAGCACAGCGATGGTGTGAGCATGGCGATCGGTCCTCAGTCCTCCATTCAGCCTCCAATGAGCTGCTGATGTGTCTGCACCCGCCAGGACCTGAAGGAGAGGGAGCAAAAGCAGCAGGCAGCCCTCGACAAGCTGCGTGGCGTCAAAGAGGAGAAACGGCGTGAGCTGATGCGGAGGAAGGAGCTGGAAGAGGAGAGGAGGAGAGAAGAGGAGAGGAAAAAACAAGAGGAGGAGAGGAGACGAAGGGAGGAGGAGGAGGCTCAGAGGTAATTTTGCTTTCACACATGCAAAGTGAGGTGATTTGAAAATTCTTGCTGGGATTCTTGGACAGTGCCTGGGGGAGTTTCCTCAGAATTCATGCCATCTTTGGAAATACGGTCCATACCATCCACTGAAATAACCGTTTTCCTCCTAACAAGGCTTATTAAGTTGGAAAAGGAGCGTCAGTGGCAGGAAAAGCTGAGACGGGATGAAGAAGAGCGACAGAAGAGGATTCAGGAGGAGAGAGAAGCCAAAAAAAGAGAGGAGGAGGAGAAAGAGAGACAGGCACTCATCCAGGCTGCCAAGGAAGAGGCGGAACGACAACTTAGAGCAAAGGAGGAGGCAGAGCGCAGGAGGAGAGAGCTGGAGGAGAGAAAGAGAAATGAAGAGGAGGAACGGCGGAGACAGGCGGAGAGACGGAGGCAGGAGGAGGAGAGGAGGAAGCTGGAGGACGAAAGGAGACAGTTAGAGGAAGAAAGGAGGAAACTTGAAGAAGAGAGGAGAAAGGAGGAGAAGAGGCGGAGAGAAGAGGAGGAAGATCGACGTCGGAGGGAAGAAGAGAGGAAGAGGCTCGAGGAGGAACGACGAAGGACAGAGGAAGAAAGGAAAAAGGCTGGAGGAGGAGAGAAGGGAGGAAGAGCGCAGAAGGGAGAGGGAGGAGGAGGAGAGGAGAAGACAGAGAGCAGCTGAGGCTGCCATCCGGGAAAAGGAGGAGAAGAGGAGGAGAGAGGAGGAGGAGAGAAG
>CAAE01015026.1:137856-148482 GCA_000180735.1 Tetraodon nigroviridis | reverse complement strand
GGGGGGGTGGGTGGGGGGGGAGGGGAGAGCGGGAGGATGACAGGAGGAAACAGCAAGAAGAGGAGAACAGGAAGCGCGACGCCGAAAGAAAGAGGGCTGAAGAGGAGCGAAAACGACAGGCAGAAGAAGAAAAGAGAAAAGCTGAAGAGGAGAGAGCGAAAAAGGAGGAAGCCCCCCGTCAGAAGCCTCCAAGCGGAGGAAAGGTGGATGTTCACGCTCTTCTGAGAGGACTGGAAGAGAGAAAAGGTAACACGCACACAGAGTGTGACCCTAACCCTCAATTCATGTTTGTCTTTTTAAAAGTTTTCAACACCTCAGAGGCCATATTAGTTTAGCAGATTTGTGTTAGAACTCTGGTTATTGGCAGTAGAAATACCAGCAGAGCAGGAACAGGAAGAGAGACCGGCTCAGTTAAGTTTTTTCTATGGAACTTCTCTCCACACCAGGCGGGAAACACAAGGCAGCCCAGCGCAGAAAGTCAGCCGCTCTGACCCCCTTTAAAGCGCTCTATCCTTTCACCGCTCGCAACAGCGAGGAGCTCAGCTTCGAGGCGGATGATATCCTCGAGGTGAAAAAAGCACTCTCCTCCCTCCCCCTTTAGGCCGGTTGGTAACGTGTCCTGTGTTCTTCGGTCAGGTTGACGAGACGACGGAGCGGGAGGAGGGATGGCTGTACGGCAGCAAGCAGGGCAAGATGGGCTGGTTCCCAGAGAGCTACGTGGAGAGGGTGGCCCCATCAGACCTGGCCAGCAGTCCACCTGCTCCCGCTCCCAAACCCTCCATCCAGTCCCAGCTCGTCAGTGCCCTGGTGGCTGCCAAGGCAGTGGGCACAAAGTCTGCCTTCACCCCGACACACTCCACCAACGCGGCTCCGCCCGACACACACGGACAGGTAGGAGGATGAAAGCCTGGAGCCTCCCCGAGCCGCTAATTAACCGGTTCTTTAGCATTGGGTCCTGGTTCAAATGGGCTATTAAAAACCTCTTCGCTTCTCCTGCGTCTGCGTCTTTGTCAGAAGGTGGTGGGTAACCTTTTGGCCCAGGCTCTGTGTTCCTGGACGGCAAAGACAGACAACCATCTCAACTTCAATAAGGATGATGTCATTCAGGTGCTGGAGCAGCAGGAGAACTGGTGGTTAGGAGAGCTGAAAGGTGACCAGGGCTGGTTTCCCAAAACATACGTCACACTGCTGGGGGAAGGGCCTTCAGAGTAAGTTCACCTGGGTCTTTTTGTTGTTATTTTGCTTGTTTTTTTATATTTCATCTGTTTTTTCCAGGAACTTGAAATGGGCGATAAGAACTGTTGCTAATTTGAGAGAAGCAATTTGCAATAAGAGTCCACTTTTTCTTTTGTTCTCCTAGCATGAAGGGCTCTCCTCCTGATGAGTCTAGTGACAGTCTACAGTTAGAAGGTAGAAAAACATCCTCAGAATTAACGTTTCCATTCAGTTCAGTCCGTTTTTGGTCTTCCTGTATGTGACAAGTGTTTGAGTATTAGATCTTAGTGAGATTTTCTTCCTTTTATCTTGCAGAATATGTGGCAATGTACACCTATGAGTCTCCTGAACCTGGAGATCTGACGTTTAGAGCGGGTGATGTGATCTTAGTGAGCAAGAGGGAGGGCGAGTGGTGGAACGGCTCAGTGGGGGATCGCACGGGCCTCTTCCCGGGCAACTACGTCAAACCTAAAGAGACGGACGTAAGAACGGCCATCACAGCCAGCCTGACACTTCTGTTTTAAATGTTGTGTCCTCTTTCCAAAGATTTGAATTTATGATGTCTGTGTTCTTTCAGACATCGAGCACATCTGGGAAGAAAAAGCCAGGTAAAAGCGCCTTTCCGCTATCTTTCGAAGGAAGCTGTTTTCATGCAAATTTGCCCTTAATGTCAATGTCATTTGTGCGAGCAGAGATTGCCCAGGTGGTCCGGGTCCACTCTTCCTCTGGCCCTGAGCAGCTGACTCTGGAGAATGGCCAGCTCATCGTCGTTCTTGGCAAGAACGCCTCAGGCTGGTGGCTTGGAGAGCTACAGGTCAGCGTAGGCCGCTGTTTATACTGACCTACACACAAACCTTCACTAGCTACATGTGCTGTGAAAAGTTCTGGCTCATATCATGTTTTATTGCTCTCTTCTCTTGTACAATGTAACCTTAATTTGTCTTTATGGTACATTTATTTTAGTCCTTGGCTTCCTGAACCCCCTTAACTAGGAACACACTGTACTACAGGAAGACCTGCTGTTTAAAGATTTAGAGATAATTATCGGCTAGCCTACCCAGTACTTAGGCCTCATTCAAAGCAGGCTTTTGCAGCAAAAATAACAGCTTTTCTTTCACTTTAAACACAAGTCATTTGGTCTAAAAAGCTACCAGTGCTGAGCAGTTGAAACAGACTGACTTAAGAGTGGGCAGTGTGACGTGACCAATCCGAAACACACCACTGTTGTTGAGTTCCCATTAGACGCCGTTCCAGGCCGCTGCACCAGGCAGAATGTGATGTCCTTGATTGTTCCGCACGCCTACATACCACAGCAGCAGCTCACGCTGGAGGCAGCCTTAACCTTATCTCTGCGTACTCTGACTTCAGGCCCGTGGTAAAAAGCGTCAGAAGGGCTGGTTCCCTGCCTCTCACGTGAAAGTCCTGGGATCTAACAGTGGCAAGTCTACACCAGCCTCGCAACCTGGTAACACACACACACACACACACAGGCATGCACACAAAGGCCCCTGAGGCAGTGGGAGCAATGATCTCGTGTCCGTTGCCCAAACGTGCCGTCCTCTCCTCCAGCGTGCCAGGTGGTAGCCCTGTATGACTACACAGCTGCCAACAGCGACGAGATGAGCTTCACCACAGGTCAAATCATCAGCGTCTTGGACAAGAACAACCCTGACTGGTGGAAGGGAGAGCTCAATGGAGTCACTGGTCTCTTCCCAACAAATTACGTGAAGATGGCCCCAGCAGATTGTGACCACAGTCAGTGTAAGTGAACCCCTCCGTGTCCTGATTGTTCTAGCCGGGAACCACAATAAACAAAAGGGTTGTAGGTCTTTCTGTCGCTTTAGGCCTCTATCCTGCTAAACCGCCTGCCCTCTGTATCACCACAGCCCAGTTCTTTTAGAGCCTTTTATTCCTCCTCACCTTTTTGTCATTGCTTCATTTTCTCCTCTTTGACCTCTTCTAGGGTGATAAAAAGTCTTTCTCTTCTCTCCTCCTATATTTCTCAACTTTTGCCTGTAATGACTGTGTGTGTGTGTGTGTTTTGTTGTGTGTCTGTGAGAGAGAGAGAGAGATAGGTGGAACCATAATCAGAGGATGTGTTTGCTGTAAATAAACAGCCTGAACACAATCTGGTATGACACTGTTTGCTCTACACTGCTCCTGATCTTCCTGCCATCACCATGGTTACGGTTTAGACTCTTAACAGATGGTAAATCATTCTTCAATTTGATCAAAACTGAAGCAGAGGGATAGTGGGTTTCTGTCTCTTTAGTCCTCAATTGATTCTCTTTAATTCTACTATTTCCTCCTTTTTGCATCATGTTGCCTCATATTATTATTTTACCTTATTCTTCTTTTTCAAACTTTTACCTCATTTTGTCAGTTTATGTATATGCTCTTTATTTAGTCATTTCTCTTCAATAATGATGGACATGAAATGTGTAAATTCAATTGATCTAAAGATGGTGAATCGTAGATAGGAAAAAAGAAAAGTAAGACATAATTAACCATTACATTTTTACTTTTACCCTTTTTTGGTGTTGTACTTTTGGAAAGGTGTATACCTGTCTGCTTTTGGTGAGAGCTTTCACTCATTTAGATGTGTTTGTGAGTGTGTATGTACCTCTGATGTAACCGATGGAGATTGTTCCTGTTCTGGGTAATACTGAGGATTTCAAACCCAAAGTTTTGATGAAAGAATAGAAAGCGACAACCAAGTTTGACCCTTGCTTCCTTTGCTGAATTTACAAGCGATTTTAACTCATCTGATGTGTGCGCGTGTGTGTGTGCATGTGTGTGTTAAAAGATGTTTATACTGTCAACAATGCACGTGATTAAAATGGTCAGACTACACCGTGAACAACCTTTCCTTTTATTTTCATCAGCTCAGCTCACCAAAAGGTCTGAGGCGTCCGCAGTTTTTCACTTTGTATTTTTTTCAGGAAACTAAAACCCCAAAGGTTCCCTTTTCTTTTTTAACTCTAAATAGGTGTCAAATTGATGAGCGAAAAGAAGACAGAATGTGTTCTTTGGGGAGGGTCCTGTTTTGGTCCAAACAGATTTGGCTGAGCTGACGTTTTAGCAGCGAGATGATAATAGCACAGAATTAGACTGAGAGGAGAAGAAGAAGGGAGGCAGGAGGGACTGTTGCAACAGCCTGTAGCAGCGAGCTTAGAGATGACCTTTCAAAGCAGATTTCACTTTCTAAATCTTTGGCATGAGACACCTAATCAGAGAGAAGGAACAGATGAAGAGGAAAAAGAAGGGACAGTGAGGGAGCGTCAGTCAGCTAATAAGGACGCTTCAAATTGGCGTAATGAACACTCGGTGTCAGGTAAGCGTGAGCCTTTTTCTTCTTCTACATGTGGGCTCTGAACTTGGTGGTTTTATCGATGCTGTGGGGTCTGACCAGCTGTTGGGACCAAATTATGGCCTGATGAACTGCTTAATTTACCCGACATGTTCTTCCCCCCCATTTCTCTTGTTCCTTTGAACGTCTCCGTAGCCAGCAGGTGGCAGTACACGCAGCGCTTGAATGTCGGTGTGCTTCGGGTTGTCTTTTTGCTTTGTTTTTTCCATTTTAAAGGATACGCTCAAGCCATAAAACCCTTCTCCCGTGTGTTCTCTTTCTCTGCAGGGTGTGCCGATCCGAGCAGTCTGGACTCTCTGAGCCTTCAGGAGAAAAAGAGACAAGGTTACATCCACGAGCTGATCGAGACGGAGGAACGCTACATGGAAGACCTGCAGATCGTGCTGGATGTAATGAGTTAGACATCTGATGACGCCTAACCTGGCTGCTTCCCTGTGCCTCTGCAACATGTCTCCTGGTGTGTGTTTGTGCAGGTTTTCCACAAACCGATGTCAGAGTCGGGGCGGCTGAAGGATTCGGAGATGGCCATGATCTTTTTCAACTGGGGAGAGTTGCTGACTTGCAACACCAAACTTTTAAAGTATGTATGATGGCGTGAACGCAGGCAGTCTTTCTCAAGATCAATAAATCATGCACCGCTGTTTTCAAAGTGCACTCAGACCTGTTGGTGTTGTGGTGTGCAGGGCGCTGCGCGCTCGTAAGAAGGCGGCAGGAGAGAACGCGCCCGTGCAGATGATAGGCGATGTCCTGGCAGCGGAGCTTTCCCACATGCAGCCCTACATCCGCTTCTGCTCCTCTCAGATCAACGGAGCCACGCTGCTTCAGACTCGCATCGACAATGAGCCGGACTTTAAGAACTTCCTTAAGGTGAGGTGTGAGGGGGGAATGGGTGGAGGTCAAAGGGGAGGTTCTCACAGCGGGCACATACTGGGTCAGCCGTGAGACTGTTGTGAGTAGGGTTAGCGCATTTTTATTAAGTAAATTGAATTTTATGTTCAGCTGTTTCTTTCACAGACTTTTTTGGGGGATTTTAGGTTTGTTTCCCCTGTGAAACATTCTATTTGTCTTTATAAATGAGAATTATAAAAGCATTTGGTCCATCACTTTTAACACTTTCAACTGAAAAATGGTACCGATGTTGGTTTCCTGTGAGATTTAATTAGGGGTGAATTAGGATTTTCAGTAGAAATGATGTTAACTCTCTGCTGTTGTGCTGTTTTGTTGTTGTTTTGTTTTTTAGAAAATTGCCACAGACTACAGGTGTAAGGGCATGCCCCTGTGCAGCTTCCTGCTGAAGCCCATGCAGAGAATCACGCGCTACCCACTGCACATCAAAAACGTGGGTGACACTAGTCTCCCTGTTTTCCCCTCCTCATGAAACAGTTGATGTTTGGATTATATTGCGCATAATTTCTTCTTTTTAAAAGTGACTATTTTGGCTGTGCGTTTAGATCCTGGAGTGCACGGCAGAGGGCCACGCTGACCGGCTTCCCCTGAAAGAGGCCCTGGAGAGGGCAGAAGAGCTTTGCCAGCAGGTTTGGTTCCTCCCTGCTCCTCTTTTCATTACTCACGTTCTTCTGAAGGTTCATTCTTAATGTTCTTTGTTGAACAATTGCGTAAACCAGGTAAACGAGGGTGTGAGAGAGAAGGAGAACTCTGACAGACTGGAGTGGCTGCAGACACATGTACTGTGTGAGGGCACGGCAGAGGTATGAGGTCCATTTTCATGTTTTCCATTGAGAACTAGCAATCACAGGGAACACGGCTGACCTTGACCAACAAAACACTGCATTTTATTTGCTGTCTTTGAACAGAACCTGGCCTTCAACTCCCTCACCAACTGCTTAGGTCCCAGGAAGCTGCTGCACAGTGGAAAGGTGAGGAAAAAGCTAAGTAAACGGAAACCTGTGTGTTATTATTTCATGTGGTACACTGGTTAGTGCCAGGGACACACTGCTTCACCGTTGGTAATGTAGCAGAAATGCTGCACGACAAGCACACACACACCTAGAAGCCGAACGTGGCGGAGAACCTATTTAGAGCAGTAACAGTGCCAAGTAGATTTGTCTTATTCCTATTAAAGTAGTGAAAGTTAGGAAGGGTCAGTTGAATTATTAAGTGGAATTCAGGCTGAATAATTCACACGTGTCGTTTCAGATGTACAAGGCCAAGAGTAACAAGGAACTCTGGGCTTTCCTCTTCAACGACTTTCTGCTCTTAACTCACACAGCTAAACAGTTCACGTCATCTGGGCTGGATAAACTGTTCAGCAACAAGAACAATGTCCAGCTCAAGATGTACAAGCCGGTAAATCCCGCCGCGGCCGATCCCGCCGCTGCCGTTGTCGATGTCGTTTTTGCTATCGTATGTGCCAGCGTTTGCCTCTCCCTCCAGCCTGTGCTCCTCAACGAAGTCCTGGTGAAGCTGCCCGACCCTTCCAGCGATGAGCCCGTCTTCCACATCTCACACATCGACCGAGTTTACATCCTCAAGACCGAGAACATCAACGAACGGTAAAAGAAAACATCTGAACCAAAGCAGCGCCTAGTCCAGGGTTATCTAAACACACAAGTATAGATTTTGCAGATCAAATCAGGCGTTTGATGAACTGGTCTTTTGCATGTCACTTGCAGGACAGCGTGGGTTCAGAAGATCAAGGCGGCGTCTGAAGAATTCATTGAGACTGAGAAGAAAAAGAGGGAAAAGGCCTATCAAGGTGAGTCAACCACCTCTCCCCACTCTAATGATGCCAGCAAAAGTCCGTGGCCTGACCAGCCTGGGTGTGCGTGCAGCCCGCTCAATGAAGGCCACCGGGATTGGCAGACTCCTCGTCACCATTTTGGAGGCCACAGAACTGAAAGCAGCCAAACCTAACGGTGAGCGTGTGATTAGATCCCTTTTTTAATGACCCGGTGAACTCGAGACGGTCGCAGCAGAACCCAGATGGGAGTGATCCTCTGTCCTGCAACACCATCATTAGGCAAAAGTGACCCGTACTGCGAGGTGACCATGGGAGCTCAGGTCTTCACGTCCAGGACGCTCAACGACACCTTGAACCCTAAGTGGAACTTCAACTGCCAGTTCCACATCAAGGACATCTACCAGGACGTCCTCTGCATCACCATCTTTGAGAGGGACCAGTTTTCCCCTGACGGTCAGTTTCAGGATACACTTGTACACAGTTGCACATCGTGCTCTCGGTTATCCCATTTCATTTGAAAACGTTCCCCCAGACCTTCTTGGCCGGACTGAGGTGCCTGTGGCGACCATCAAGAAAGAGTCTGAGAACAAGGGAGCCGTGACGCGTCGTCTCCTGCTTCACGAAGTCCCTACGGGAGAAGTGTGGGTCCGGCTCGACCTGCAGCTCTACGGCAGCAAATGAACCCACGATGTCCTCTGCCGAGAAGAGCACACACTCGTTTCTTTGTGTTTAGCCACAGAAGAAGAGATTCCGATAAGTCCAACACTGACTAGCACACCTGCGCTGTGCTCGGTGCCTGGTGCATTTATAATTTACCGTCACCCTGCAGTCCCAACTCCTCCTCTGAGGATCTAAGCCAGAGAAGCTAACCCCACCAACGGGACCCTGTTTTCCTGTCCTGGTTCTTGCAATAATTAATGACCTCCAGGCAGGTAGAAGTGGACGGGCCGTCATAGTTCTATAAATAAAACAACGCCGAACATCAATTACAGTGGCCTGCGTATATGCTCAGTGGCAGGAAGAAGAGGACGTTTAAAGGCTTTAAATCAAGGTAGCGGTTGTTTGGACTTCCTAAAGAGTTTTGATTGTTGACTAATTCTAATATTAAATACAAAAGACCTGATGGTGGACATCAAATCAGTATGAACTCAGTTTACTACTGTAGATCTCAGGATGTCCTGGGTTTTGTGCGTATGTGTGCGTGTGTGTGTGTGAGAGAGAGATCTTTGGCTGGTTAAACTATGCGTTGGGGAAGGAGGAGCTGATATATTTTATGCAGAAACCTTCTACTGCTGTGTTTCTTTGCCAGGTATCTGGTTCTGTTATGGCCTCCACAAACCTTTTCTTCCACTTGCCTGCAGCCAGGGCCGTAGTTAGGGTGGGGGGGGGTGGGGTGGGGGGGTCTGGTTGTCGAAGGGCCTGGGCGGTTGTCCTGCTTTCCTCCGCGCTCGAAAAAGTTCCAAGAGGTCAGTATTTTCAGGCAGCCCAGGTCCTCAGTGTGTGGGCAGAGTTTCTGTTCACTGTGATCCCTTTAAGTCTTTGATGCCTTTGAAGGTTTCCTTTTTCAAAGCATCCATCCTTAAAACCTCAACGTGTTTGGGTCATAAATGACATTTTTGCCTGTTTTTGTGTCTGCAGCTTTGGTTTTCATATTAACATCTTATGTATCCATTTTCTTCTTCATGCTGAGTGGATAATACCAAAAAGTGTTGTATTTATTGCTTCTTTTATGCGCGTGCGACTATCCAGAGGGTTGCAGCGACTTTGCTTGCACGTCATCCTGGCTCATCAGGGTTGGCGTGTGAACACGTGCATCACACATTAGTGGAGACGAGATCCTCCGACACGACTTTGATCCGGATGTTTACTCCGTGTTGGGCCTGCTGTTATACCTTTTACTCATTTTGTCTCTTTCAACACGTTTTAAATCCTGTGCAACACTTGTTTTATTTGTGGGGATTGTAAAAATGACTGGTGATACCTTTTGTCCTCAGTCTCGGGGTGTAACGTTGTGTTTTTTTAAACTGTTTTTTTTTTTTCTTTCGTCGCTAACGACGTAGCCCAGTTTGTCAGATCAATCTGGAGTCTGTAACCTGCTGTGTGTGCTCACTGTTTTTCCTTCATGTGGCACTTTTTTAAAAAAAAAATCAGGGTTTCTTGAAACAAATTAAAGGCATTTAAAACTAAAAGGTTTGTTGTTGCCTTTTGACAGCGGCTGCTTAAGGGAGCAGCTCTGCTCCTCAGACATTTGGACTTAAATCTGTCTGATTCGATTTTGGTGTTTAATTTAATGGCCCGTAAGCCCTTATTTAGGAGTTTGTAATGATCTCAAAGATCTCAGTTGGCTTTCAAATGTTAACACATGTTGCTTGTGTCAGTTCCGTCTCTGAACTGTTGCGTCGTATGTGAAAGGGATAAAAGGAGCAGCCAGCTCGCTGTTCTCCTGTGGGTGTCCTGCCGGGGCCACCGCTGCCCGCTGTGGCCCCCACGCTCCGCTTGGCCTCATGAATTTCCTCTTCCCCCTCCAGTGGCAGCAGGACGGCAGGAGCAGCCGTGCTCACGTAACCACGCTCAGATCTGCGGCGCCCACAGCTGTGCAGCCAAGTCAGCTGAACTCGGCCGTCTGGAACTGTGTGTGTCTGACACACTCAAAACACGGCGTGAGCCACCGCCAACCCCGACAAAGAGCAGCTCAGAGCTTCGACGAGTTGACCCGTTGTTTGCTTCCGTTCAAATGCATTGTTCACATGTGTTTCTGCCGCATCAGATATGCAGCTACAGACAGAAGCTCAAAGGTGGCAAAATGACGGCACAGGTGGAGGACAGAGTTGAAAAAACAAAGGAAAGGTGACGCAAAAGATGGCTCGGAAGAGGGAAGATACACATTTGGAGAAGGAAAGAAATGTGGAAAGAGGATGAGTCCGAACGGCTCCCACGTCCACTGGAGTCAGTCATGGGCATGATTTGATTATACCACATGACTGGATGTCTTATGTAAGGTTTACAACACACACACAACATTCACACACACACACACACACACAACACACACACACACACACACACACACACACACACACACACACAACCTCCCAAACAGGTCCTAAACCTGGAACAGACCTTTGGGAGGACCAGTCAAAAAATCTGTGCTGGAATAATAGCCATGGATGGGTGGATGGACGGCTGACTTTTGTTTGTGGTCGTTCACACTTTCAAATTCAGTTTTGACTTTTAAAATGAAGGTGGATCAAAGAAGCTTTGACTACATGAAAAGCTTTGAACTAAAGGCTTTTTAATAAAAACCAAGCTAATCTCCCGAGGACGAATCACACATACTTGG
>CAAE01015026.1:112856-132856 GCA_000180735.1 Tetraodon nigroviridis | reverse complement strand
AGTAAGTTTCAGTCCCTAATCCCTGTCTGGGGCATCCATCCACCCATCCATCCATCCATCCATCCATCCATCCATCCACCTCTGCAGCTGCTACCGCTTTAACAGGACGCTCCCACAGTGACGTGGGACGGGGGGCCCACGGAGCACAGGCGTCTGCTGCAGCCGGGCCGGGCCCGTCTCCCACCCATCCGGAACCAGAAGGGACTGCGGACCGACACGCTCATCACAGCCGAGCACCGAGCCCTCTGCACCGCCATGAGAGAGCACGCGGCCGCTCGGAGCCGTGGAGGCACCTGCACGCCCTGCTGCCAAGTCTGCGTCTTCGCCTTCACCGCGTTTCTCCTCGTTGCGGAGAGGACGGCACGTGAGTCCTGCCCGGGACACGCACATGCACGCACGCTGTCGCACGCACACAATGCAGGAGCGGCGGCAGGTGACGTGCATGCGCGCAGGCCCGTTCCTGTCATTCCTGATTTTGCAGGTATGCGTTGGCCCGCAGACGAACGCGGTGATGGGAAAAGACATTTTCCGACTCAGACGGATTTCAGACGGCAGGAATCTGCCCTGAAACCCCCCAAGTTGGACGATTATCACCTTTCTGAATTTGAGCAGAAGGATGCGGCTCTGCAGGCAGCGCTGCGCCTTTCCCCTCCTGGCTGTTATGAAATCGTCTCTGCAGCAAAAACTGCAGTCACACACGCGCGTTTCCAACTTTTCTTCAACATCTTGTGGGGAGCGTGACATGGTCTGCAAAAGCAAGAGGAAAAAAAGAGGAAAACAGGAGCTGTCGGGTTTTTGGAGGCGGATGAATGGAGGAGAGCTGGAGCTGCCCCCAAACATGGCTGCTCCCCGGACCAGCCCGCCTGTTTAACGGCAGAAAAGGCTTCAAATTACACGTTTGAAGCTGTGGAGGAGGGCCCAGCCGCAGCACACACACACACACACACACACACACACACACACACACACACAAGCCTGTTCTGTGTTCACACAACAAGACAGCCTGGTTTCTTTCCTCCGCTGGCTGAAAACCAACGTTTCATCTCTCCGCTGTCCCCTGCAGTCATCTACTGCTTCGTTTACTACCTGTGGGTGGGGCACAACTACTGCTACGCCTACCTGGCCGGCTTCACCGCGCTGTTCCTGCTGCCAGGTGAGCGATGCCGCCTCCGTCAGCCCTCCACCGGCCCTCCACCGGCCCTCCACCGGCCCTCCATCAGCTTCTCTTTTCTTGCCAGGCTGGGGGCCCCAGTGGCTCAGTTACCTGTGGTACCTGTCGGACGGACGCATCCGCAGGAGGTCCCTCACCTGGACGCACCTTCTGCACCTGGGCCTGTTCAAGAGGTGGGCTCGGGCCCCTGCGGCGCGCCGGGCGGGTTGACGGAGGTCTGCGGTGGATGACGGGCGTCTCTGCGTTCTCCTGCGCAGGCTGTGGGAGTGCACGTGTCAGGCGGAGGAGGACGTGTACGGGTACATCATGCAGCAGGCCGACGTGTCGGCCCTGCGCCTGCTGGAGGCCCTGGTGGTCACCCTCCCCGAGACGCTGCTGCACACCTACGTGCTCATCTGTACGGACATAGGCATCAAGTCTCCAGGTGAGCCCGAGAACCACGTGACCACAGCATGTGACCACGGAGAGCTGGAGTCCCCCATGGCCCGTGTTCGTCCTTCTCCGTGCAGCCTCGGTGTGTTTCGCCGTGTGTCTGCTGTCCCTGGCCTGGGCCCTGGTCCTCTACGCCCGAGCCTGCTCCCTCATCCGCCCGGGGCACCTGCAGATGACCCCGGCCGCCGTCCTCTGCCGTCTCCTCTGGAGGGTGGGCCTGCGTCTCCCCGCCGCGGCGCCGGGCGCCAGAGGGCCCCGCAGCAGCCTTTCTGCCGCTCTTCTCCTCTCTGTGCCGGCAGGTCAGCATGCTGGGGTCCAGGTTCGCCGTCCTCATGCTCTTCACGCGCGTCTTCAAGCAGTGGGTGCTGGGCGTGGTCGGTAGGTGGCCCCTCGGCCCGCCGGAAGCCGGCGCTGGCGCGTGCGCCTCCTGAAGGTGCCGGCCTGTTTGTGGCAGGTGTGCACTGGCTGGGGGCTACTTTCTGGATGGTGTCCCAGCAGAGCGACATCATCCGCTCCACCAGCCGATGGAGGCTGTTCAACCTGGTTCTGGGGGCCATTCACATCTTCTTCTTCCTCAACGTGAAGTATGGTCAGTCCAGGTGTCGCATGGCCGGCTTCTACCTGGTATGTGTGTGTGTGTGTGTGTGTGTGGGTGTTTCTGCTCAGTTCATCACACCGAGTCCAAGTTTTATGAGCCGAAAATAAATAAAACACTTTTCCTTGAACGTAGAACGGCAGATTCTCCTCATCTGTGGTGTGGTGTGTGAGGGAGCCAGACAGGTTCCTCCTCTGAGGCCCTCTGGTCTTCTGTTGCTCCTTCTCCAGGTCATGTTCGTGGAGAACGCCTTCCTCCTGCTGGCCTCCTCCTGGCTCTTCAGCATGGTGTCCTGGGACACGGTGGGCATCCCGGCCGCCGTGCTCTGCAGTTTCCTCATCGGTGAGAGAGCTCCCGCCTGGATTTCAGGGAAACTCTGGGCCGGAGGGGACGTTTCTCAAACCTCTCGACCTGCCCTCCCCTCCCTCCCTCCCTCCCTCCCTCCCTCCCTCTCTTCCTCCGCAGGAGTGATATCCTTGGTGCTTTACTATCGTTTTCTCCACCCAAAGTCCTTTGAGATCTTCCAGAGCATTCGCCGCAGAGGGCTGGGCGGAGCCTGCACGGAGCGCGGATCCACCCTGTCCTTGGAGGAGAAAGTGACTCCCACCTTCCACCGACAGGCGACGCTGTCTGGTCGGCTGCCTGCTCCTCCTGTCTGTCCGTCTGTCCGCCTGTCTCTCCTCCAGTTGATGTGTGTGTGGGCTGATCCTCAGGCGGGGGGACTCTGATGGATCTCCCTCTCCAGTGGGAGGGCTGGAAGCACCATCACTGGCTGCTGATCCGCTTGGCCCTGAAAACGGGCGCTGTGACACGGATCTGGTCGGCCTACGGGGAGGGGGGCCTGGCAGGCCTGATGGGCCTGTCCGAAGAATTTCACAGCCCCGACGACTTCCGGGTCCCCCAGGTTGGTTTCGGGAGCCGCAAACGGACCTTGAATCTGGATGGTCTCCACTTCACTTCAATTTCTTCAAATCTCGTCAGAATCCACCTGCTCCTCCACACCTTCCGAAGATCTCCCCACCGGCTCCTCCGAGAGGCAGCCAGGCTCCAGAGGCAGGACCTCCTCCATCCGTCCGTCAGAGTTAGCCACTGCTGGTGAGCACAGGTCCGTCTGAGCCTCAGCTCCTTGTCTCCAGGTGAGGGAGGTTGCCCCCGCCGTGAGACCTGCTCCATCCACCGTGATAGCCAGACCGGTGAGGAAGGCTCCGCCCACAGCCATCCTGGAGATAAGAAGGGTTCCGGAGATCGTCCCAGTCCAGGAGGCCATTCCTGAGGAAAGTGGAGAGGAAATGTCCAGTCCTCCACCTTCAGAGGACAGAGGTTGGACAGACGGAGCGCATCAGCGCTCTCTGAAGGAACCTGAGTGTGTGTTTATTTATCCGCTCAATCTCAACTTCATTCTCCAAGGCGATGAAGAGTTCCAGAGTGCTGTTTACGGATCCCCAACGCCTCCGTCTCCACAGCAACCAGGGAGCCTTTGCCACATCGACAGCAACGCCGGGACCCTGACTGAAGCCTCGTCCTCGGCGGGGTCGCTGGACATCAAGACCCCCGGCTGGTCACCGGAGAGACGTTCCCCTTTCCTGATCGGCTCCCCGGAGAAGAAACCGGGAGCCTCCGGAGAGTCCAGCACCACCCTCTACTTCAGCGCAGACGCCCAGTCGCCCTCCAGTGGGAGCTACCTGGGCTGGGGCTCCGAGCTGTCGCCCATCTCCATCTACAGAAGCCCCTACCGGATCCGGGAGGCTCGTTTTGTCACGTCCACGCCGCGGCTGGAGCCCCGGGCTCTAGCGGAGGCTCCCAGCTTGGCGCCTGTCATCGTCACCCCTGCCACCCCTGGAACCACGCCCGGCGGAACCCCAGGAGAGGCCACCCCCGTGGGTTCCACCACAGCGACGTCAGCATCAGAGGCCTCCACACCCGCCGGCTCCACACCCGCCGCCTCCACCCCGGGCGCCTCCAGTCCCAGCGTGTCCGCGTCTGCGACCATGATCATCCCTCTCTCTCCGGTTATTTCCCACGCTCGCAAACAGGTGGTGCAGTTTATGGATTATCAAGAGAGGGCAGTGTAAATCAGCCTGAGTGGGGAGGGGAGGGATGGGCAACGGCGGGTTTTTTATTTTAGCTCCAAGTATATACGTGTGTGTGTTGATTTGCCTGACTTTGGAAGCTACGGAGGAGGGAAACAGTCATTTATCACTCCTGATATTCATGGATCAGGGTCTAATTACTGGGATCAAAGACAGACGCGTCTGTCAGGGGGAATCAGGCCATTTCTCCAGTTATTTACAGCGTTTAGACAAGAACACAGAGTCAGACCCGCATAAATAAGTAGGACTGGGAATACGGGACTGGGAACCACGTGAACAGTCTGAAAGTCCCACAGCTGGACTTTTTTAATCACTTTAGTCAACCAAACCAACTATGTGGGTGTTTGTCTCACACCTTTTAGAATAAATGCAAATCTTAACTACAACGGTTTGATAATCCAATAAAACATGCAGGGAGATAGCCTTTTATTAGGGCTGGAACGTCAGAACATTATTACACAGATGTCTGGTTTCATGCTGGCCGAAGGAAACTGCAAGTGCTTCAGAGGCACAGTGAATCCCTTCTTCAGTGTTGTTGTCCAGTTTAAACACGCTCTGTCCTGGTCCATCAGCCTGACCTCTGACCTCTGTCAAACTGAGTGATTTAATCATAACACTGTGTGAGGCTGGGATAAGAAGGAGGCTTCAGTTCCATTAGTCTGACTTACTTTACTGTTAATGAAAAACAGCCTTCCTCTGAGGTTTAGGTTTATTTAGCCTGATCATTGGAGAGAAATGTTTGAGCTTTGTTTACTTTACCCAGGTTTTACTGTTTAATATGCCTATTACTTCCCCACCGTCACCACCTGTATGATAATTACACATTCATATCTATATCTGCACAGTGAACGGGTAAACTATCGTGCTGCTGAGCTCACCATATTACCGACCACGCGCATAAAAACAACCACAATCACAATGTCTGAGAGGGTGTTTGTTTTTACGCTGCGTCTGCTAGATAACAACTCAGTGCATGTCGTTGTTTTGTACAGACATCAAGAACTACGGCTATTCATTATAATAAAAAAAGCACTGAGACTCATGTTAACAGTAGTTGACGCACACACACATGCTGACTGTATGTGTACGCAAAAGCAACAACGCAGCTGATGAAATAGATCTTAGTGCACATATTAAACAGTAATCGTGCACAAAGCTTAAGATGATGCCTGAAAATAAATCAGTGCTTTGCCTTGTAAAAAAGAGCTCTAAAGTAGGTTGTCTAATATCTGTGTGCTTTATGCTTTATGTTTTATTTTCCAATGCTGAGTTGTGAACCTGATCTTTGCTTTTTATATTTGTTAGGTTTGTTTTAGCTCCTACATTCAGAAAATGTGTCGACAGTCTCAATGTGATGTTGTACCGTATGTTTCTGACTAAAACTAATAAGTAACATTACTATATCACCAAACATCTTCCACCTATTAACATGTGTCACTTTATCACAGCCGGAATTTAAAAGAGCGACTGTCAGAGGTTTGCGACTCGACTGTGCCACTGATGTGATGAAATAAAGGTTTCAGTCATGACAAAAGCTCATGGTGATGTCTTCTAGATAACAGAAAACTTCATCAATTTGACAAATTGATGCAAATGAACAATCACAAAGCAGGTAAGAAATTACCTGTCCACAATAGTCACAATAGTCCACAAAAGTCTGAATGTCATCGATTCTGTTATATCTGTTGTTTTCTTGTGTTCTGTAGATGTCAGTAGATCAGTGTTATTAAATGCCAGGCCACCCAGTCTTTTTATTTAGGTGTATTTGTCATGCAGCTGTGCAGCCATCACCCAGTCGGCACTGGATGGTTAGGGAGACGGGCCATAGCGCCCTCCAGTGGCACGATACAGTATGACATGCAGATCTTTAAATGTAAAAAGAAAATAAAAAGCCCGGAGTGACTAAAGTAATATAGACACAGAGTGTGTCCAGGAGGCAAAAATAGCACTTTAAAAAATGAATAACACTAGTAACAAAATAATAGTTATTGTGACATAACAGTTGATATTTATCACCTTGTGGTCAGATTTATGTAGAGCACAGATTCTATCTGCGGCTATAACCGAGCTGTTTAGCCAAACTAAATTAAAAAAATACACATTTGGATTGGTAATTTAGACAGCAAAAAGCTGATTTGACAAACAGAGGTATTTATTTTTAACAGAAGTTGCTGACTGTTGATGACGTCAACGGTCACACGGCCGGCGTTCATGTGACTGGGTCACGTGGTCCAGGGACTACATAAGGGTGGGCGCGGAGGTTCCGGCGTTGAACCACTGGAGCCGAGGAGCCGCATCACGACCCCCCAGGTAAAGGATCCCGCCGCCGCCGCCGCAGCAGCCTTTCACCCCTGACCTCGTCTTCCCACACAGGCTGAGCTGGTAGCTAAAATGGCTTTTCATGCCTAAAAGGGAAAACTTTGCCGGCCCGGAGCGGAGTTTAACCGCGATGCTCTTGCCGAAAGCGGCACCGTTGGGAAGTTTGTGATTCGTTGTTTTTGTAACGACCTGGGTGCATTTTTATCGAGGCTGGTAGACCGAGGGGATTCCTGTTGGTGTGGTTGTGACGCAGTAAGACGTCAACAACAGCCAGGGCACTAGACCAGGGTAGAAATAAAGATGGAAGCTGACACCTTTGGTAGCGCTCACTGGCTCGGCTGGAGAGGGAAAACGAAACTCTGATCACTTCCTTATCAGCCCTGCTTTGTTTCTTATCAGCGGTGTCCCACATTTTAGGTCGCGAAAAACAGTCAGGAGAAGATGTAGCAGCTGACCTTTGTGGCCCTACTTGTTGTGGCTTTTGCTGTGTGTGTGCACTCGTGTGTGTGCCTGCGTGTGTTCATACATGCTGGGGGCTGGTTACTTCCACCAAGGGGTGTGGAGTTCTGACCAAAGGTCTCCAGTTCTGATCCAGCAGGATGATGGGGCCTCTTTGAAGGCTGTGCTGGAATCCACTGGGCTTCCGGGCTGATGGAGGTCGGTCAGCAGCCTGACGCTTCTCTTCCTCCAAGCAGGGTTAAATCTGGAGGTGTGGACAAAACCACTTCTCTACAGCTGCAGTCAAATGTGTTGACTGAATTTCGGCGACAGTTCACCTTTTTTTTTTAAAGCTTCTCTTCCTCCTCTCTTTGGATGGCTAATGAGTTTCAGAAACCTCAGAGGTCACGAGAATCAAACCAGTTTCACTTGTCAGATTAGGATTTCCCATCTGCTTATTAATGCAGGATTCTCTTCTGCTTTCTTGGGCATGCCCGAGCATGTGTGCCATTTTTACAAGACCTGCTTGTTCCTTGGAGTCAGCATACGCCCGCATGAGCACCTGTACAAGTTCAATGTTTTACACGCCAATGCTGTGGTTAGCTTGGTTTCGTTGGATCCCTTTTTTTAAAAAGCATGAATATGAAAAGAATAGGTTGTTCAGTGCTGACGCGCTGGGCCGGTGTGGCAGGAAGCAGCCTCCATGTCTGATAAACTCCACCATGATTCTGCATTGCTGCCGGATGAGATGAGAACAGATGTCTTCTTTTGTAGTAGGAAATAAAGGTTCATCTTTTCAGTTTTTAGGCGAGTGTGTGGGCTTGAAATGATTGACTTTGGGTAAAATAAACCGCTGTTCTGTTGCGGTTGGAGGGTGTTTAACCACTGGAAAGTCCAGCATGACTGGAGACGAGCAGCTTCACAGCACACTGTTTACCTATTCTCATAGCACTTGCAGATTCAGCCTCTGTGCACAGCTCATTTGAACACACACACACACACACACACACACACACACACACACACACACACACACACACACACACACACACACACACACACACACACACATCGATGGGCAGGAAATCCTGTTGGCAACATTACTTTTGTTTGTCAGTTTGACATTTGTTACAGAAATAAAAGAAAGTTTGGACCTGGAAATACAACCAAGCTTGTTCTATAATTTAAAAACTAACCCTTGAGTCTTAGTGAAATGAAATCGATCTAAAGGTCTCCTCTTTGTAATTCCAGTGAAAATGTGGCCTGCAGCTTTCCTGTTCTTGGCGGCCGCTTGGTCGTCCAGCCTGGCCAGGCCCCACCTGAAGCCCCTGTCCAGCGAGATGGTCAACTACATCAATAAGCTCAACTCTACGTGGACGGTGAGTTCCTCTGGCCTGTCGCCGTTGAATCCTCCTGACCCTAACCCTAACCCTGCATTCATTCCCAACTGTGCGTTGTCATTTTTGCTCCAGGCTGGTCACAACTTCCATAACGTTGACTACAGCTACGTGAAGAAGCTCTGTGGTACTCTGCTCAAAGGCCCCAAACTGCCCCTCATGTGAGTCTCGCTCGTTCCGCGCTGTCTCGGACTCCTCCGCTTCCAAAACATGGTGTCGTGTAAACGAAAATGGATTTGGTGCAACCAGTGGGATCAAGTGACAGAACCTCTTTTTTGCATTTTAAGCTTAAATTGAATTTATCTGCATTCAGCTGGTTCAAGAACGTGAAGGGAAAGTTTTGAAACAGTAAAAAAAAGAGGCTGGTGAGATTTTGGAACAGAAACACCCTCACTGGTTTGAGTTGTGATGGAGCACACACAGGTAGCTTGAGTGTTATCCAACACACCGCTTTCATGTCTTATTAGTAACGTTCGTCTCCGGTTTCCTCACCGATCATCCTCCTTTTACTTTGCAGGATTCGGTATGCCGGAGACATCAAGCTGCCTAAAGAGTTTGACTCCAGGGAGCAGTGGCCCAACTGCCCGACGCTGAAGGAGATCCGAGACCAGGGCTCCTGTGGATCCTGCTGGGTGAGCGCCGGCGCCCTACACCGGAACGCCCTCTTCAACAGCGCTGCTGCTTCCTGTCTTTACACCTCAACCGCCGCTGACATTTTCTTTGTTTGTCTTCTTTTTCTGTGGTACCCACAGGCGTTTGGTGCCTCGGAGGCCATGTCTGATCGCGTGTGCATCCACAGCAACGCCAAGGTCAGCGTGGAACTCTCTGCTCAGGACCTGCTGACCTGCTGCAACAGCTGTGGCATGGGGTGAGGGTCGTGGAATATAGCCAAACAATGTGCTTTTTACATACAACTGGTTTGTTTTATTGTATTTTTTTGAATCCCAGGTGCAATGGCGGCTACCCCTCCTCTGCCTGGAACTTCTGGGTCTCCGACGGACTGGTCTCCGGAGGCCTTTATGACTCCCACATCGGTCCGTTCTCTTTGTAGGACGCATACAAGTCTCCTTGTGTGTATTGTTGCTTGCTGTTGACCGAGACTTTGTCTCTCCAGGCTGCCGTCCTTACACCATCCCCCCCTGTGAGCACCATGTGAATGGCAGCAGACCTTCCTGCAGCGGAGAAGGTGGAGACACACCGGAGTGTATCTTCCGGTGTGAAGCTGGCTACAGCCCCAGCTACAAGCAGGACAAGCATTTCGGTAAAAAAAATAGAGAGAATGTGTACTAAAAGAAGGCAAATCCTGGCGCAAACAATGCAAAAATTGCTCTCATGGTTTTTGCAGGTAAAACCTCGTACAGCGTCTCTTCAGAGGAGGACGAAATTAAACAAGAAATATACAAGAACGGCCCAGTAGAGGGCGCCTTCACCGTTTATGAAGACTTTGTACTGTACAAGTCTGGTAGGAACACACACACACACACGTTCTCAAAATCTTCAAACTCGTCTGTCTGACACCGTACCCATGAGCATGGGCTGTTTGTGACTGCTCCGTCTCACGCAGGCGTGTATCAGCACGTGTCTGGGTCGGCTCTGGGCGGTCACGCCATCAAGATGCTGGGCTGGGGGGAGGAGAACGGCGTTCCCTACTGGCTTTGTGCCAACTCCTGGAACACCGACTGGGGTGATAACGGTGAGCAGAAGCACATTGTAATAATGTGTCCTTACGTGTAGGCTTACCTAGGTCTCAAAGATAGTTATGAATGAAGGATAAAACTGGTTTACGTATACCTAATTTAGTGAATGAATTCATCTAAAAAGTTGTTGTATTATTTGCCTTCAGGGTTCTTTAAAATCCTGCGCGGAGCAGATCACTGTGGTATCGAGTCAGAGATTGTAGCAGGAAATCCAAAGTAGAACCTGAGGTAAGCTGAGCGTGTCGCTGTGACGATCTCGCCGTTTGTCCGCCACCGTCATTCTGAAGCTCCTTTAGGAAATTTATGACTTTTAAAGTATTGAGGTGGTGCTGAAATTGTGTCTTTGTTTTCTTGTGCAGGTTTTGAGCTGCACTGGTCATGGTACACTGACTGGAGGTTGACCCGCTCTGCTGACCTGCTCCACACACCGTGCATGCAGATTTAGGTGTTTGGTTATTACAGAGTTGCAATGAGACCTTAAATCACTAGAACAATCATCTTTTTTTCTGCAAACTTGAAATCCTACCGTGTGCTAGCTGGATATAGTTTTTAATACAGTTTTTTTTTTTTTTTTTTTTTTAAGACAAACTTGACATTTTTAAATACAACTGAATTTTAATGCTTTTTAAAAATTTTCTGTAATGAATCCATGTTGTCCAGCAGACCCCCGCGACACCACTGGGTATTAAGCGGGTAGGATAATGGATGGATGGATGGATAATGGATGGATGGATGGAATCCATGTTGTCATTTATGTTCTGATGTAATTAAAAAAAAACACAGTTACCATAAAACTGGTTGCTCTTGATGTTTGGCTAGTTTATCATCTGTATTCTGATGCCACTGTGAAATATTGGAATGCGATACACGGACAGTTGTTGGTGTCGGTGTCATACAGCCATCCAGGTTTAAGCCAATGTGGACCTAATGGAGGACGACCTGGGAGGACACCTCTGCTGAAAGTCATTCAGCAAAAAGGTGACTTAAATTGGCATGTTTATTAAACAACAGGGCTGCTGAGAACATCCTTTTAATCTACACTAAACAAAAATATTATTGCAACACCTTTGTTTTTGCTCTCATTTTTAATGAGCTGGACTCAAAGCTCCAAATCAGTTTCTATACACACAAAAAACCTGGAGTCAGCATGCCATTCGCACGTTCCCTCAAAACTTGCAACATCTGTGGCTTCCTGCTGTGTGTGTGTGTGTGTGTGTGCGTGTGTGTGTGTGAGCAAACTGCACATTTCAGAGTGGCCTTTTATTGTGTTTAAGGTTCACCTGAGCAAGATTTATGCCATCTAATCAGCATCTTGATATACCACTCCTGCAAAGTTGATTACTTTAGCAAAGCAGAAGTGCTTACCAACACAGATTTACACAGATTTGCGAACAATAGTTGAAAGCTGAAAGTCTTGTGTGTGTATAGGAAATGTTTTAGGTCTTTGAGTTCGGCTTATTTGAAGTGGGAGCAAAAGCAAAATTGTCTTGCTTATATTTTTGTATAGTATATCTGTGCAGGGTAGCAAGACACAAGGCAAGATTCCTCGTTTTTGTTAAGCGATTTGATTCTGTTGAATCATAATTAAAACAATGTTTTTTATTGGAAGAGCTCCAGAATTTCGGTCCACGTAGAGATGACTGGAAACAATAGAAGGTGAAACTGTTATAAAGCTAGGTGAAGGATAGCAAGGACCGGGGAATCTAGGATGAATGTTAATACTTTTAATAAATACATTCAACACGAGTTACAAACACGAAGTAAAAGACCAATGAAGCGGGTAGGACAATGGATGGATGGATGGATGGAAGGAAAAGACCAGCGCTGGTCTATTACTTCCGCCTCGCTGTCAGTAGAACCACGTCCCTCTTTTTTATGGGGTTGTTAGTTTTGCAACAAGCGCCCACCGACTTCACAACGTCGTCAGTGAGAAGAAAAACATGTCACGTTCATTAGAAAATGTAGAAAGCTGTTATTATAATACACGCAAAAATGCTGACATATATATTTATTTTTTTCCATATTCTAATAATTCTGTATTTTTTTGAGAATGTAGTACTTATCCGGTTACTCCCCTTCGGTACGCGCAGGGAAAGGAAACGAGCGCACCCTCCTTCTGTGGCGAAGGCGGAGCCTGGAGGAGGGGGCGGGCCCTCTTTTAAAGCCGCCAGCGTGACGCTGGGTGGGGAGCTCCCGCGGCCAACAATGGAAGGGGAAGCAAGGCTGCCGTGGATGAAATACGGGTCGCTCCTGTCGCTGCTGGTGCTCCTCTTAGCCCTGTGGTTCCGCTCCCCCCAGAATGCAGTCCTGGACGACCGGCTGGACGCCGTCTTGTCCTCTCTGCTTCGTGCTGAACGCAAGGTCGGGATAAACGCTGTGGCCAGACCGAGAGTAGCCATCGGTAAGTCCCGGTGCTGACAGCTAGCTCCCGTCGGCCCAAAGAGTCGCTTCTTCTGCCCAAATGCATCATTGTGTTCCAAATTAACGACGTTCGTAGTTGGTCTCAGTCTAATCTAAGATGGGCTTTTAGATAAATTAACGACCGTCTTCATTTTCAGGAACAATGACTCAGCGAACCTTGCACACGCCGAGCTAATATGCACGCTCATAAAACACTTAAATACACCTCAATGGAGCTGTCCATCTACCCTCCATTTATTACAACAGCAAACAGCGCTTTTTACAGCAGAAAAGCCCAGGGCAGAGCACAATCCCCTGGATTTGAGCCTCTAAGCAGCATTGGGCTCATGTTTGCAGTGTCAATATAGGGGAACAAACGAACACATTTATGCCAACTTCGCAAATGAGGTGCTAAAGGAGAACCAAATCGACAGGTTTTTTTTAATTAACTTCCATTCCGCATGTGGCATTGTCATTTTTGAGTGTTTAAATTCCACCAAGAATGAAAAATAGCACAATCTAGTCATACACAGCCGCTCTGCCTTGTTGATTTAGGTTTTATTACAGCAGAGCCATCATTATTCACACCTGCTGCTAAATATATAATAGTTAATATCCCCAGGATGCCTGTGCTTTTTTCCCCCAAATATTGTTTTATGCAACCGCTCCAGTTTGCCTAATATGCATGCACGCGGGTGTTTTTGCCACTGGCGTTAACACCACAGGTAGTAATGTAAATAGAAGGCTACCAGGATAGCAGAATAAAGTTACAGAAGCTTTGTCGATTGCACTTTATTGAGAGTTCCACTTAGGTTTATTTAAACTGTGCATTAGAAAACTACTTTAATTGTCGTCCTGTCAGGTTCTTCTGCCTGATCTCTAAGGCTACAGCCGTTAAACAGGGACTGATATTGATCCCTTTGTTTTTGGTGGGTGTGTGTGTTTGCCTGGCCTCCCCATCCGCAGGTTTTGGCGGCTGTGTGGATCTGCTGGTGGACGGAGTGACGTTGCTCAACAAGATGGGCCTGACCCCTGCAGACCGGCCTCATCATCACGACTTCATAGAGAACCAAGTGCAGCTGGCCCAGAGTTTTGCGTACTTCTTTGCTCCAGGAGCGGCAGCAGAGTGAGTCCTGCACACGTTAAACATGAACCCACCCCCCAGTTTAGGGGATTCCTGGCAACACCAAGACTTTCTAATCAAATGGCCAGTATCTTTAAAAAATACTCGAGTCATTACCCTTTTTTTCCGGTGTTAGCTGTGTCATTATTTGCTCAGAGACGACGGTAAACGGTGTGTGTTTGTTTGTTGGTTACACCCTCTGAATTTCCCTTGTCTTCTGGAAACAAGAGCAAATACACAAATTGATAGAGTTGGTTTTCTTTTTTCTGTTCGGCATTTTGCTCCTCTAAAGTGCTTCTGCAGGAATTCTGATGTCTGCGCCCGAACCTGCGTCCTGCGCCTGGAGCGAACGCTCCCAATCAGCGTAACCGGGAGGGGAATTTGAGTCACAAGAAAAGACAAATGCTCAGGGAATTTTACCCCCCCGGTTGTCTAAAAGAGGAATTTGTTTAATTCTCAGCACATAAAAAAAACAAAACTGTGTTTAACAGAATAAGCAATTGTGCGGTTTTTCCTAGAAGATAATATCTGCTAATCTGGCTTGTGCCTGCAGGACTTTCTGCTCTGTGCAGACCGCCGCTCACGTCTCCGCTGTCAGCCCTGTGATAGCTGATTTTTTTTTTTTCAAAGCAGCAGCAGATCTTTTTCTAACTGCGCTGATGTTGAGATGAGGGTGTGTTTGTGCTGACTGCTCTTTTGTTTCAACACATCTTCCTCATGTTTCTCTGCCCCGCAGACGTTTTGTGCTCAACGAAACCCTGTTCAGCGAGTTGGTTGAGGCCTCCCGCGACATACCCGGGAACAGGTGGACGGTGGGCGGGAACGCCCCGGTTATGGCTGGACGCATGGCCACCGAGGGCTGCGACGTGTTGCTGGGGGGAAGCTTCAGCCCGGACTTTACGGACGTCCTGTCCCAGCACATCACTGGTCTGCACTCTCCCCTCCCAGCGGCCATGACGGGATCCTCCTCCCTCGTCTTCTTGGCACGCTCACTCTCCTCCTCTTCCTCTGTTTGTTTTTCCAGTGGCAGGTGAGGAGGTGGAGGAGCCAGACATCCATCTGATCCTGGAGTATCCATCCGGGGCCTCCTGGGGTCAGTACACCTCACGTAGAGCCAACAGGTGGGTGTGTGTTGTGCATTACTGTGTGTTCAGTTGTTTATATTTATGGTTGAACTGGTTATTTGACTACATTTATATTAAAAGTGGTTTCTTTTCCACCAGGGGCTGTACTTGTGTTTGTACACCCGTGTGTAGATTCAAAGTTGTGCTGTTTTGGAGATCATTGTGCGGTTTTCTGCAGATACATCGTCCACAGTGACGACCATAACCCCTACCTGTCCTCCATGGAGGATTTCGCCAGCAAACTTGAAGAGTTCCAACCGGACCTGCTGGTGGTGGGAGGACTGCAGATGATGGACAACTTCCCCTTCCGAGCAGGTGAGAGGAAGCTTGCGGAAACCTCGGCTTTGGCATCAGCGACCCTCTGGAATGGTTTCCTACTGAGAGCTCTTCTGTTCTTGTCACGTGAGCCTGTGGATGAGAAGTTGCTCTTCACTCGTTCTAGGCGAGAGGAAAGCTCTCCTCTCCCGTCTGGCCGACCTCCTGTCCTCCTCCAGGCCACAGATTGGGGTCCATTTTGAGATGGCCAGTTTTGTAGAAGAGAGCATAATGGAGGAGCTACTCCATTACGTCGTCCCCCATGTAAGTTCTCATCAATCCAGCACGGAAGATGATTCGTTAAAATGAAATACCATTTTTTTTGGATCCTCCATTAATGGTCGACACACATTTCTTGGAGAAGTGGACCTGTCTCTTTAGGGTTCCTGGAAGCTCCTAATGGCCCCGTGTGTTCCTTCTTGCCCCTCGCAGGCGGACTCTTTAGGGATGAACGAGCAGGAGCTTCCAAACCTGCTGAGTTTGCTCAAAGGCACCAACATCACGGTGCTGTCGGACCCCAACCCTCGCGTAGCCACCGTCTTGGACCAGATGAGGGAGGTCTACCGCATTCTGAACAGGCGCCACACAGATGCCGCCGCAGAAGGGAACCCAGGGGCCGCCAAGGTCAAAGCGCTGACTCGGCTTCACGTGCACACGCTGGCCTTTCAGGCCATCATCGTGACACGCGGCTCCCAGTGGAAGAACACCATGTCGGCCACGGCCAAGGCCTCGCTCACGGCCAACCGCCATGTCTGTGGCTCCAACGACATCGACACCAGCAAGGCCAGGCTCATCATGGACGACTCCTTCTCCGTCAGCCGGCAGGAGGGCAGCCAGCGCATCCTCCTACAGGAGACCAAGCCCGTCAACTGCTGGCCGGAGGACGACTACGAGATCTGCGTGGCCCCCGTGCTGGTGTGCACCGAGGTTTACCAAACGGCAGGAGGAGGAGATAACGTGTCTGCAGCTGGCCTGGTGCTGCAGATCTAGGAGGAGACACTCGATCTAACAACCGTGGGTAGCGCTAACTAGATGTTGGCTAACAGAAATATTGGGAAAATTGGATGAGGAGGATGCAAACGTAGATCCAGCACGGCTGTAGCCCACGGCAACGCAGGACCAACAGGAAACCATCCGTGACAGGAGTCCGATGATGACTGGTGTGATGTATTTTAGATTCTGTAATGACCTTTATTGTCAGGTGGTAAATGTAAATGATGCCGGTTTGCCCTTGTGTGTACAAACGTAGAGTCTTATGGCTTTAGCTGAGTTAAGATCAGGAGATCTGCTGGGTCTCTTTGGTCTAAACAAATTGAATGTTATCCTTGCACACTGCTGAGGGTAACCAGATATCCTGCCCCCTGCTCAGAGGTTTGTTGAGTGTAAACTCTGAAAAACATTTGCCCAATTTGCTTTTTGGCTCTAAAAACATCATTTTCCCCTTTTAACAGAGTCTAAAATCATCATGGCATCGTTTGACTTCTGGGCTCAGACTTGCTCAGAAACCTGAACTGCTGGGTTCTCTTCCAGAGCTGATGGTGTGTGTGTGTGTGTGTGGTGTTAACTGTGTGTGTGTGTGTGTGTGTGTACAGTCTTCTGTTAGACCAAGCTGTTGCTCTACTATGCAAAAATGGCCTTTGGGTGTGAAATCATTCAGTTCTCTGACAAACGTGGCTGCTGATCTTCTTTTTAAGGTGAGATCACCTGGGGTGTAACGGGAATCAGCTGTTGTAGGGGACCTGCTCTGCTCGCTGACCTGTTTCCAGACGCCAGACTGATCCTTTAGGGCTGACGTGTGTGAGAAGCCTCCTTCCTCTGAGTGCAGAAACGTTGCCGCTGCCAGGCTTTGTAGCCGGCTTCCTCTCTACCTCCAGGTTCTATCTGTGCTTTCCTCCTCCCCTCTACTTTCTCCAGCTCTTTATATTCGGCTTTAGGACCAAATGAGCCCTGTCGGTGGCCCCTGACGGTAGCACAGCCCTCCTGTTCATGGAGCCGGCGGCCGTTCCCATTCCTCCCCTGAATCGGTGGACTATGCACAAGTTTCCATATTGTGTCCATATCAGAGGTCTGTGACTAAAAAAAGCAACTATATCTTTGAAGGCAAACGAAGACCAGCTCTGATTTCCCTCCTTTAGGAAGGAAATGATTTGTTACTGAACCAGAATGATGCAAGAGCTAACATTCCAGCTGACCTCTGCTTCATTGACTTCCTCTGCTGTCTTCTCTCTAATGTGGTTAGTTATTTTCACTCATGCACATCAAAGAGCACACATGTAGTTTCTGTATCCAGATGATGCAGAAGGTGACTTTTATTGTTTTTTTGTTTTATTTTATTTGATGCTTAGTGAAAAGGGAATGCTGTGTTTCTGTAACCATCAGCTTCTTCTGTATTCTGACGTTTCTGCTCCTGTGAACCAAAAGAATCTGTCGGCTGTTTAAACTGTGAATCAGAGCTGGATGGACACATAGAAATGTGTTTGAGTTTACAGATCAGAGCATCCAACCCACCTTTAGGTCACATCCTCTGTGTTCCCAACTTGTTTGAATGTTTTAACGCATGAACTCGGTGCAGAATGGGTGATAAATGCTGGCGAACCTCTGCTGTCCTTGCTTCCTTCGTACTGATCTGAGATCCCTTTAGACGTCGGACCGACTTTAAACCCTCTGTAAAACTATGGGCTGCTGCTTTCATCCAAACCTTATTATCCTGTGCAGCGATGCTAACAGGAAGCACAGTAAATGGGGTTTTGAGCTCCCAGGATCCAGCCGTTATTAAAACAAGTCGCTTTCCGTCTGGACAGGCTGGTGTTTAATACCGCTGAACGCTTCAAGGTCACGTTAGGGAGACGACTCACAGGGAAGCAGCTCTCCTAATTAATACCAAATATTTCAACTCGGCGTTTTAAAGGAAACAAATCAGTTGCCGTTGGACTAATAGTGAGAGCAGAAGAACAGCACCATTAGCTCGCTGGCCTCATCTAGGCGTCGAGGTCAGAGGTCAGCTGGCTGATATAATCGGTGTAATAAAGGCGGTTCTTGTCGTTGTCAGACAGGGCTGTCAGCATCTCGTCCATCTCCTCCTGACTGAACGGCTCCCCTGGGTGAGGAAGAGGAAGGTTGCGGTCAGCTAGGTCCAGCTGAGATGAGTGTGGAGGCTGTAAACTCCCTCTTCACCTTCCTGTGTCAGGTACTTTGTCAGCTCCTCTGACTCCAGGTATCCTTTCTTTTCTTTATCCAGGACCTTAAACAGCAGCGGCGTTTCGGTTGTGAGCTCAGATGTCTGAAATGGTCAAACTGGTTGCAAAAAAAGAGGAAAGAAATGGAAAAGGCAGCAGATCTCACCTCAAACGCTTGGAGGAGCGTGACCTCTGAGACGGGAGGGAACCTATCACACGCACATGCACAAACACTCTTTTTACATCTGTTATTAGCCTGCAGGGACACACAAGTATTTGCCCTCTCCTACACATGTTAGGAGTGTATTAACACACCCTCTGGCCTTTTAATACGGTTCTATTGTGACTGAGGCAAGCACCTCAAATGTGTGGTGTGCAGTAGAATTAGAACCAGCTGCTGGTTTTTATTTCTTCTAAATTAAAGCGTATTAAGCTGAGCTGACTTGTGGGTGGACAGGCTGTACCTGTTCTCCATCAGAACCTCGGTCATGGCTGGGAGGAACCTGTCTAAATGGACACAACCTGTGTGGTCTTCTCCCACCTGAAGGTGGACGGGAAACGACACATTGTCTTCATTTTTACACGCTAAAATGTTCATTTGCACCAAAAATAAAATGACCAGCGTGTCTAGGAGGAGCTGCACGCCTCTATTCTGCTGCTTTTAGGGAGAAACTCACCTCCGTGAGGAAGTCATGGAGCTCAGTCCGGGATGGGAAGCAGCCCAGGGAATACACGATGGTGCCAATCTCTCTGGAAACAAACCACAACTGACCCTCACTCTTTCGAGAATCCATGGTTAAACACAGAGGTGGGGATTCCATCACTGAGGAAGGTGGAGGTAAAGAAAGGCCGACTGACCGGACGTCCACGGTGCTGTTAGACTGGTAATCAAACGCCTCGAAGGCTGCTTTAATCTTCTTGTGGACGTCTGAAACTAAATGAAGCAGTTGAAGAAGGGACATTACTTAAAAAATGAGTTAGTTTTACACACCTGCTGTGCTTGTGTTCTCCGCCATTGTTGCAGAAGCGGTACGCGGTTGCCATGGAAACCAGCTGTCGCTGCTAGGGCAGGCTTACTTCCGGGTTTGTCGCTATCGTCGTTTCCCAGAATTATTAAAACGATCATTTGGTTTTAATTTGGTTTTAAAAAATCATCACCCCATCTTTTTGCTAAAATTAGTATTATCTTTCTTATTCTTTGGGAGGTAGTCTGGGAATCAGAAAATGAATGCGGTGGTCCAGTAAAATATAGGATTTTTATTTCGCTGAGCCTTTAGTTCATACAGCAACCAAAAACAGATATTTAAAATTGCATAACCATATTAACTTAATTGAAACTGTGAGATCTCAAGATTGCATTATTCTTAACCCTTTTAGCAGTGTGTTTCCTGGTCAGTGACTGGAAGCAAAACAGACACAAGAATGGAGGATAAAAATACAACTCAATGGAGTCACTGATCTAATATCTTTGAATGTAAGACCCATAAGGTGATAAAATTATAAAAGTCATTGATAAAGTCACTGATTTAATGTTTTTATGTGAGCCCCATATGAAAATACAACTTAATAAAGTCACTGATCTAATATCTGTAAAGGCGAGGCCCATATAAAAATTCCACTCAGCAAAGCCCCGTGGGTAATGTGGATACTCCCTTTTTGCGTCGGTTACTGACCTGAAAGCACGCTGCCTTTTTTTTTTTTGCAATTAAACGCATCCTATTCC
>CAAE01015026.1:86124-112231 GCA_000180735.1 Tetraodon nigroviridis | reverse complement strand
CTGGCGTCCTGTGAAACATACTTGATGAGCAGAAATGAAACACAGAGTTGACATGAGCGATTCAGAAATTCAACGTCCATCTCAAATGCTCATCTCTTACCCTGAGACAGTATGCTACAACTTCCATCATACAGAAACCTCCAACAATAGTAACAACCAGACATCTTAAATGCAAGATTGTTCTTTCACCTCCTTTGTGGCATGAGCGTACCTGAGATTGAGGTAATGGGGCAGCCAGTAACTCTGAGGGGGCTAAAAGGCCATCCTGGTTTAAATCCTGAGTCTGGAGTAAAAAATCCACCAGGGATATGACCTAGATACACACAGAGACAAACGGGTCCATGTCAGAACCCCAACGCTGGAATGAATGCCTACCGACAGCTGGTCGTACCTGTTCATTGGCATGTGTTCCAGGTGTCTGACGGGAGTTATAATCTGTGAGTAGCTGCATCATCTCCAAACCATCCAGGAGGCCGCTGCGGTCAAAGTCAAAGAGACGGAACAGGAAGAAAACCTCTGGCACACAACAGGAGAAGGTGGACCTGTTTAATATTGAACACCTGTGCTCAGATATGTAACAAGTTACTGAATATTACCCTGTTCCCATGTGTTAATCTCAGGTCCTACTTGTTCTTCCTTCAAGGTGGACTGAATGTAACTTTGCAGCAACCTGCAGGTAATAAAGCAGAGTGTGTGAAGGGCTTTTATGTTCACTTATTGGCGTTTTTAAAGGTTTTTAAAGGTGACGGTGGAGCCGTGTGGTGCTGTTCATCTTCGCGCCGCTAGATGGCAGCACACGCCCACGGTTCAACCACGTGACTGCCCACCCCGGGGATCTCGTCCGTGTGTTGGCCGATTCCATTTGCCTGATTATTTAGACATAACCATATATTTCCCTAAGTAAATGTACAGATTCGTGGCTGCCATTTTAAGTTAGCCACCTGTGTGTAGGAAACAGGAGCTACCTGTCCAAGGTGACCTTGAGTTACAGCAGCTTTTTAAACACTGCTGCAGGTTCTGTAAAACAGGAGGTCTTTAGACAGACCTGCACCTTGGCCCACTGTCACTATTTATGGCTAATGTTACCTTTTGGAACTCATCTACTACATTTACAGTAACATCATTTGTAACATTTTCATCTTTTCTGAGAAGAGTCTCCATCCAGGCTCCATTAATAAATTAATGGCTCGTCCATCTCGTCCATCTGTCAGCAGTGTCTAGACTACTGTGCAGCTGTAGCAAAGCAAAGAAAAAAAAGCTAAAAGTCCCTGTTTAAAACATGTGTGAACGGTCTTGTAAATATTCTATATTGGCCCAAAACCGGTTATAAAACGTGCTCTTTACAATGCAGCGCTATTGCATGTGTAATCTTATCCACGCGTGGTGCTGTCCACGTCATTAGAGCAACGCCGAGGTCAAAGTCCACAGTGTAACAGACACTCCTTCATCCTCCAAAACAAATGTGTCTGTAATTTAGCTTTGGGTCAAAAGAGGGAACAAAAAAACACCCCCACCATTAAACACAAACTGGTTGGGTGTCCTTACGGACTGTGGTACGTTTACTTTTTTGAATGTAACTACTAAAAAGACATTCCTGGGTTTACCTGAGTTAGGTGTGTAACAGCAGACGTTACCTGCTCGGCACTCACCTGCGGTCAGCTCCAGAGGCAAAGGGATTGGCCAGTCCTGTTTCACCCCTGAGAGGAGCAAATAAACAGCCAGTAATTGACCCACGAACACGGTCAGGCACGAAGGGACCATGTGGGAGCTGGGGGGTGAGAAGAGAGGTTCACCTGTCTGTCGCAGGCAGACCCGGCGCCGACAGGGACGGACGCATGAAGAAGAAGAGGGACAGGAAGCCCAGGAGGAACCTGCCCAGGTGAGGCCGGAGGGATACACCTGTGGCACAGGGGAGACTGATGGCATCATTTGGCATTGATTTGTAAGAAGAATGTTCAGCTTAAATTCAGTTGAAACATATTTTCAATACCGACGTCTACATTTATTTGTTTTGTCAAGAAAAAAATATAAACACGGCTGTTAGCAAACATTTGAGGCAAACAACTCACTTTGTCTAAATAAAGAGAAGACATACCGGAAAAGATAAGATCTGTCGTAGTAAATGGAACACATTACATTTTAACTACATTACAGAGCCTTCAAACGGGTTTTAACTACATCCATTAGATCACAAAGGTTGCTGCTTTAACACCATCCCAACATTTCTACGTTACAAGATAAATTAGGAGTCGTTTTGTGAGACTGAAGCGTTATCGGTGCAACCGATGAAAGAGCGTAAAAACCCTAAAAGCTATCCCCGGTCCGGCTGATGCGGCTCCGGCTCCGGCGCTACCGGAACCCTAACCCTTTGTGCGGGCAGAAGCCTTCCACCCTTGTCCCTCGCTCCTTCGAACAGCCGTGACGCTCGCTCCTCGCGGTGCCATCGCGGCCTCTCCTGACTCCAAAGGCCGGGGTCCCCGAGGAGCAGCTGCGGAGGACGGAGCCGCAGCCAGCCGGCTAGCGGCGCCTTAGCCCGGCTAGCGGCGCCTTAGCCCGGCTAGCGGCGCCTTAGCCCGGCTAGCGGACCCACCTGTCCGCATAGCTGCTTCTTCTTCTTCTCCTCCTGCTCAGCTTCTCCTGTCCGGACGCCTCCGCCCCGCCTCGCGCCTCGCGCCTCGCGCTACTGCACTGCGCCAACCCGGGCGGCTGCAGGCGCGCGCCCCCACTGTTTTGGTGAATGACAGGGTCCACGTGGAACTCGGCGGCCGCTGGCCTCGCGCGGAGTGTGCGCATCCGGTCCCTCCGGTTCCCCCCCCCTCCCTCCGCCACGTATTCATGCCGGTAGTGACTCGGCTTTTATACTGTTACCGTCCTCGCTGGGAAGATCACACCTGGATGTTACTTTATATAATTACAATAAACATTTAAAGGCAGCGGCGAGCGGTGGGTTAAAAATAAAATGTGTACTAAAGTCTACGCTGCGCCTTGTCAAACCACGTGACCCAATGTTTGTACCGCCATGTTGGATGAGAAAAATGAGTGGTGGAACTACAGATGTTGCTGCTGCATTGTCATTTATTTATTTATTTATTTTACGCATTACAGACAGCATAACTGAAATTCCAGTCCTCTTGGACCCACGGTGCAACAGGAAATCCACCGCTGTTGTAACAGTTCCAGAAGACATTTTTCGGGTGGTTTATGATCTTGAGATAATTTTCATTGTTTCAATCTAAAACTGGATAATTCTGTGCTTCAAGAAGCAGCGTGTAGTTCTGGTATTTGACCACAAGGCGTCGTAGTTACACCTCTCTGGAGCTAATCATCGGTCAGTGGAAACCACCTCATGACGCCACATCTTTAACCTCTCAGGGGTCAAGACAATTGAAAGGTCAAATCAGGGCATAGCCATGTAGAATTATTTCCTTATTTAGACAAGTGCAAGTGTTCAAATATCAAAGAACATGTGATACAGTAGCAGCATCTGTCAGGGCCAGAGCTGCACACACATCTGGTTCCGATGGTTTTAACGTTGTGAGCAAACACTAGCAGGCGTCTGTCCAACAGATGCTAGCTGAATAAAAAGCAGAAGACCAAAACCTGACTTGGAAACATGTCTCCCTTCATAAGCTCTTGCAGAACGTAATCCCAGTCAAAAGAACACCAAACCTCTCTCCGTTCATGAGGCAGCGAGGCTGCAATGGCTTATTATCACCCAGCAGGTTGTCACAGCTGGCACAGTGTGTGTGTGTGTGTGTGTGTGTGTGTGTGTGTGTGTGTGTGTGTGTGTGTGTGTGTGCGTGGGGGGGGGGGGGGACCAACTCTAAGGATTCATTTTCAAAAATCGATTGTCACACACACACAGTAGGTGAAAAGATGGAGAAATGGTGCTGAAAACTGGTCCACTGTTCTTTTGTTCAGAATCTGCTGTTAACGCTAAAAAAAAATCCCCAAAAAAGTGTATTAAAACATGCTACAGACATCACATTGTTCACATTTATTTACGGGTATTAAATAAAATGAAATCTTTTCTTGCAGCTTTCTTAAGTTTTACATTGAAAAAAATAAAGAGTACACCTCCTGGTGTATTGTACGCCACAGCTAGGCTCTTTGTGCGACCTACATTCGGGATGAACTTTGATCCGACCTCTCCCGCTGGCAGAACCTCGTGGAGGTTGATCTCGGTGGCTTTGATTTAACCACGCTGCTCTATTTTTGACACCCGTTTTTCTCTCCTGTCTGGTCAACTTTGATCATAGTCAGTGCAGATGGTGACCCTGCACCCCTCCGCTCACATCTCCCCTCTCCCTCTTTCTTTACCTGCTTTCTTCTCCTCTTTGTGGACCCTCTTCTTTCTCACTACCAGCACCCTCCCCTGGTGGTGAGGGTGCACCAGCTCCTGCTCCACATCCTTAGGAATGGATATTTCTTTTTTTAAAGGGTGGTTTTTGTGCAGAAATAGCATTTTATGAAGAGAACAATAAAAGAACAATAAAAGCAACGATGATGATAAAAGTCTCTCAACCTTTCCCTTGTATTTTGGAAAATGCCCATTCTAGCATGTATTTATTTCATCAACAATCTGGGTGTTCAGACGAGGCCCCAGATCTTCCTGAAGAGTTAGAGTCACAGAGAATTCCTGACCTCTGATCCCGACCTCGTCCAGGATGAGAAGACGAGCAAACCTACCTTCATCTGCCCCTCATCATCACTTGGGCTCATAATGAGAAACTAGACGGAGGAATTCTTTTCTAAATCATCATGGATCTGGAATTATTGTTGCTCCACCGTCTGCATGGGGGGCAGAAAGCCTCCCTTACGTCTAATTTGCGATGCGACAGCTCTGCAGCACCTGGACAGCCAAAAACACGCTTGTTTACCACAAATTAGATTTTCCAGTTGCTGCTCGTTCTTCCCAGCGCTGTGTCACGCAAGCACATGGCTCTGTTTGTCTTTAGCATAGCCCAAGTGCATTCACGTGCTTACTCACACACTCACACACACTCACACACACACACACATGTCAAGGGGCCATTCCGTTATGTAACAGGGATTAGGTTCTACTATTTTGTGGCCCCATTAGTAAAAACTAAATGAGCTATTTTTAACCCCGGACCCCAATATAAAGTCAACAGACGCTTACTGTAATAATGACAATATGAGCGCTCAGCGTGGCCTATTTGGTTTGCCCATTTAACATTAATAACCACCAACAGGGGCCTCTCGTTACTCTAACAATCACTGCCTGCTGCAGGAGACAAATCCAAGCTTGGAGGCACATGGTGGAATCTGTTTTAGACTACTGACAACACTGATTTGATCTTTCTTGGAGCTCAGGAGTGAGAAAAGAGAGCCTGATGGAACGAAACGATGCCTTTTCCAATAAAACGCTGCATCCATACGCATTAGCAGATATGTTTTAGACACGACTCCATATGGATATACTGAACCTCTGATCTGTTAATGACCTCTGCCCCATGAACTGTACACTTCTGATGCTTCAAAACAAAATGTCAAAGTCAAAGTCAACTTTATTGTTGGTAAATGAACCACACTCCAGTGGGTTTCCCTGTCTTACTGCTTTATGCTGCAAGGTCGGGAACTGTGTGCAGCCTCTGACCTCCGTGTACGTCCACATTTGTGTCCACACACATTTTTGTTTGAAATAGTTGCTGTCACATTCCACAAACTAACCCCTCTGTGGTCATTACGAGTGGAAAACCGGAGGAAGCACTAGTTCGCTCCCTCTCTCTCACACACACACACACACACACACACACACACACACACACACGTGCGCACACACACAGTGGGCAGTTCTGCTTCAGGAAGGTATAATTGCAGGTTGCAGGTTCTCACCAGAACATGGCGTCCTGGGGACCCACACATGCAGGGTCACCTCACCTTACAGGAAGTGAGGGGGAACCGCGGACCGTTGATGTCAGAAACAATCGCCCACATCAGCCGAGCCGCTGCTTCAAGGTCTGCGTGGACCAGCGGCTGATTGGGGCCAAATTAAAGCAATTAAACGGAGGATGTTTTCATGGTATGTCTAGAAAAGGTCAAGAGGTCACCTTTCTTCCATGTTCAATTTGGCGTGTTTTTTTCCACACTAGTGCACAAAATCTGCCGGGAACATCAGTGAGCAGGAGAAGATGCCTCAAATACAGGACCACTCCGAAGGTTCCCGGTTCTCTAACATTCCTGATTCCTGGAATCTGTGAGTCAAACTTTCCAGTAGAGCTGTTGTCTGCACGGAAAGCGTCCGATAAATCAGCATAATTAGAACTGTTGATACAAGGAGAAAAATGTTCGTTTAATTATTTTAGAATGAGAGATCTTCAGCATGCCTGCCGTTTCACGGTCCTGAAAATTGCAAAACCAAAAATACTCCGAGACATCTTGGTGCACGAGATGGTGTTGTTGTTTCTAGAATACAAGACGAATGAGAAAAAAAGGATAAATGTCCAAATTTGGCCACAAATCATCATTATCAAACAATCGAACATCAGACAGACTCAGACAGTCAATAATGAAAGAATTAAAAAAAAAAAAAAAACCTGCTGAATGATGCACGCACAGTGTACAATTACAATAAAAATTATAATTATTTTATTAATAATACTACTACTACTAATAATAAATACTTAATTAAAATAGGCATCAGTCATCTTTGTTTTCCTCCACACACGCTGCCTACATGTGAAGCTCAAAAGGACGAGAAGAATATTTATATATGGACACTGTACTCAACTACAGCAACAAAACAAACAAAATAAATCAAGCATAATAAATATGAGAACTAATTCTGATAAAAATCTTCTCTAAGAGCTCCCAACGGATTTGTGTTCATAATCTGAATATGCACAAAAATAATGGGTGCTAGTTCAACTGGTTTCATTAAACATTGAATTTATTATTGATGATCTACATTGATTTTTTTTACATTTAGAAAATGCCAACTTGAAAATAATAATAATATTATTAATAATAAATAAAAAAACAACCCTAAATCTGGTCCTGGTTTCTGTTCAGACCTAACCTGATCAGAGTTGATACAGATCACATTTACTCCTCTGCTTCCGTCTCCATGGAGCAGCAGGTGTGTGACAGGTGAGGACGGGGGACCCTCGAGCACGCGCCTGCGCACATGTACGCACCAGCCTACGTGCACACACAGTGCACGAGTGTGCCACATCAATTAGCCCCCACACAGAATGCAGCCACCGGGGCAGCGTGCTAATTATGCAATTAGTGCTTCTGAGGTGGAAACGTTTAAACTGCTGTTAGGCCTCATCAGGGGCTGCAGGGGTGAGGGGGGGGAAAAGAGGAGAACAACAGGAGATGGATGGATGGAGAGAGGACGAGGCTGCTGTGGTGTTCCTCCACGCTTCTGCCCGTCTGGGACCCTGGACTTTAATGCATGTGTCTGCAGGGAAGCGGTGCCGCTCCGAGCAGCAGGTGGCTGCCGGAAAAACACACAAGACTGAGCGATGTTGTTGCTTTCAAAGATAAATTCCATATTTATGGCCTTGGGAAGGATCGGTAACAACAGCCGCCGGCTTTAATTAACCTGTAAACAGAAAGCAGAGATTTATTTGACAGTTCTGCTCCTCAGCAACAACAAACACAAGCTAAGCTGGAATTTCAGGAGGCACATGGACCAGTGTAGAAAAGGGTGTGTGTGTGTGTGTGTGTGTGTGTGTGTGAGAGGTGAGGAAGAGCAAGAGCGGAGAAGGAGGCTGTAACGTCCGTCTCTGGGCCAGACCAACAGATGGCTGCTCGTCGCTCTGATCTTTTCAGAAAAACACATAAAACTCCAAATGAAATAGTGGCCATGGTGAAACTGGGTCAATATTGCTGAGCAAATACGCGCGTGTGTGTGTGTGTGTGTGTGTGCGATTGTGGTGGAAACGTGCGATAATAAAGCAGCATTTTGTCCACTTAGTGAGTTTACAGCAGCTGTGGCGAGTCAATAGAGAGGATAAGAGGAGAAATGAGCTCTGGCTCTGTTTGGTCAGACTCAACCATCAAAAACACCTTAAGTCATTAAAACACACTGATGGAAGAAAACAGGTGTGTGTTGGTCCAAAACATTAAAGATGCTGTAAATGTTCATAACAAATGTGACTGGTTCGTCCTGAGGTTACTTTTGAAGGATGCTGACTTATCTTTGCTCTCGTTTGTGGTTCTGGATTTTTTCCTCTTCCTGATGTGGAAACCCGGCAGGTTTCTTTCGGGAATCCCGCTGACCACCTCCCTCATCCACCCCTCCCTGCTTTCTCCACCCCTCCGCTCCTCCTTTCCCTCGGTGGTGTCCGGCGGCTGCCGCGGTGCGCTCAAAAGCAGCCGGAGCGGGTGAGAGTGGATGGATGTCAGAGAGCGGAGGAAGAGCAGCAGAGAAGGGGGAATAAAAAGAGGAAACCTTCCTGCTGGGACATCGGCAAAGCAGGAGCATCAGCGGCCAAAGAGGGAGAGAGACGAGGGGGAAAAGGAGGAGAGGTTTCTCTACGGGCACCCAGAGCATGAGATGAGGAGGAGGAGAGGAGAGAGGAGAAAATCGGAGAGGAAACAACAAGGAGTAAGTACGGAGAGGGAGAATTCAGAGGGATCCTAAACCAGTGCAAGTTTGAGGAGGCTGCCCATTTCTCTGTGTGTGTGTGTGTGTGTGTGTGTGTGTGGTCTGCATCCCGGCTAGATTGTCGTGGTTTGGGTGTACACTCACACCCTTTGGAGTTTAGCATCAGCGTTACCTGAAAAAGAAAGCAAAAGTGGAGGAGCGGCTTATTTCATCTCAGAGGGTGAAAATCAGAATCAGCTGATCAGAAACAACCGCGGAGCCACTGATGGACTCAGAGAAGACTGGAAGGAATGTGGGTTTTATCCCGGGAACCAGTTAATCAACACTATCCTTTCATTAAAAACTCTCTTTTCTCTCTTCTCCTCTCTTCTCTCCTCATGTCAAACCAGTCTGAACACTCTTCTGCCCCCTCACACACACACGGACACACACTTTTGCCATTCTATCAGTGTTGCCCTCCCTCCTTCCTTTCTTTCTCACCAAAAACTTTTTCGGATTGTTTCTTCGTTCACTTCACTTCACTTTCTCCGCGCGCAGCCGCTGTTTCGACTGTTTGACTGACTGGTTTGAGGACCGAGTTAAAAAAAGAGAATTCTACCAATCCGGATGTAATTATTGGTTGGTGTTGCTGAGTTTTCTCGCAGGAAGAAACCGGCTAAAACTGTGTTTTTCCTCCTGGTCTCATGTTCCCGTGTGTTTCCAAAGCGAGGCCATTCCACGTGCACATGCAGCAACAAATGTCAGGCGTTAAACGTTGCAGTGTGCATGTGGAAAAAGGTAGCAGGACTAAATGATTGTTCCTTTTTGGTGCTTTCACCACCGTCAGGATTTTAAGGCGATTCAAGGAGCTGGTTGGTGATTTATTTATGAGGGCTTCCAAAATTAGCAACCAAATGTGTTTGACCTGAGAGCAGAAAAGAAAGATGTGTATGTGTGTGTGTGTGTGTGTGTGTGTGTGTGTGTGTGTGTGTGTGTGTGTAAGGGGAAAATCTCACCGCTGCTCTCTGGTCTTTCCCAACAGTGGCAGCTCCAGACCTATTGGACCCTAAATCGGCCACCCATCAGAGCAAGCCCCGCCTCTCGTTCTCCACCAAGCCGATAACGCTGACCCCCCGGGAGGAGAGCGAGGTGAGAGAGCAAACAGAAATAATTCCTCTTTTTCACACAAGGCCGCGGCCCTGGACGTCTTCCTCTTGGCGTCTCAGCACCTCTGTGGTGGGGTGGATTGATGAGTTGAGGTATCGTAGGTGGTGGCCACGGTGATGAAGAGGAAGACGGTGACTGCCATCTTTCTGTTGGTGGTTTTGTACCTGGTGATGGGAGCCGCCGTCTTCAGGTCACTGGAGCAGCCCCAAGAGAGGTAGGAAGGAGAGCTGCAGCCATAAAAAGGCCTGTTTTCAAAGCTGGGACATTAACAAGGCGTCCGTCCATTCCTGAGAAAAGACTTAGCTGTTAGCGGTTGTATATTTGGATATCAGAGTCATCGGCACACGGCGTTCCCCAGGGAGCACTAATAGTGTGCCTCAGCTCATTGATCCGCAGTGATGTTTTCCAGCCATTAGAACAGGAGCTGTGGAGGGCGCGCCGCCATAAAAACCCCGCTAAGACTCGTATTCCCGTCTGTCCCCAGTGCCCAGCGTCTGGCCATCCTGTCCCAGAAGCTGGACTTCCTGTCCCGGCACACCTGTGTCAACCAGAGTCAGCTGGAGGACCTGGTGAAGGTGAGACCAGCTTCCAGGAAGACTCTCTCTGGATTCGGCTCCAAGCCCGAGGCGGTGTCAGTGTTTTCAGGACCAGGGACAGTTCCCCCCCTTTAACCGCATTAATCCCATCTAAACTAATCTGTTAGCGTCACAAAAACCACCCTTGTTTTCATCCCACTCACAGTCGTCTCAGGGTGGAATATTCCATTATTAACTGACAAGCGGAGAAACAGGCGGCCCCAGCGCTGCTGCCTTCAGTGATTAATGGGATGGTCGTAATTACCGCGACCTGGAGAACAACCGATCTGTTTGTCCCCGACAACAACTGGAGCACTGACACGTTTGCTCCTCCGCCCTGCAGCAGGTGGTGTCCGCCATCCGCTCCGGGGTCAACCCTGCAGGAACGCTGAGCAACCACAGCAGCCTGTGGGACCTGAGCTCCGCCTTCTTCTTTGCTGGGACTGTCATCACCACAATCGGTGGGTTAGCACGCAAACACGCGCGCACATACACACACACACACGACTGTTGGTCAGGGTTGGGGTCAGGGTTGGGGTCAGGGTCGATGCCGGTCTCATTTTGATGAAGGTCTCTGGTCTTTGCTCAGGCTTCGGGAACATCTCTCCGCACACGGAGGGTGGGAGGATCTTCTGCATCGTGTACGCGCTGCTCGGCATCCCTCTGTTCGGCTTCCTCCTGGCCGGGGTGGGAGATCAGCTGGGCACCATCTTCGGTAAAGGCATCGGCAGGGTGGAGAGAATGTTCGTGGTGAGTGGGCGCTCCAGCGGCCTCGGACCACAGAGCCGACTGTACCTGAATGCATTGCCGCTTTTAGAAGCTTAAACAACGAGAAAAATTCAAATAATGCAGCTATTTTTAGCATTAATTCTGGAAATTCCATTCTGACTTTGTGTGTGTGAGTGTGTGAGTGTGAGTGTGTGTTGCTGCATATTTTGGACAGAGTGTGAGCAAAACCTTTGACCTGAATTAACATATGAATGAATAATTCTTCGTCACACTGGGAGGGAGCTGCTCCACTCTGCTGTGGATCTACAGCCAGTGGGACTGTACGTTTCCACGGCGATGCCACATCCGTGCGAGCGAATTTAGATGGTTCCACTTGAACAATGTTTCCCAGAACGTCCAGACGAGGTGTGTCCACTGTTGAAAGGACTCCGGCTAGGTGTGGAGCCAGCGTCCACGTGGTGGCGGCTGGAACCATCGACACTCCGGCTGTGAATAAAACGACCAGAAACACCATTCATCTTCCTGCTGTGCGCTCGGGGCCCCCAGGGGCCTGCTATTCCAATTAGGCCTGAAGGCACAAGGTCATTCAGCAGACGGGTGTTTGGCAAAGGAAGTCAGAAACATCGTTTCTGACAGAAGTTGGACGCGAGCACCTTTAACGATGTTGGAAAATCCTTGAAAAGACCCAAAGATGTGTCACTCACCAAGGTCTCCCTCCGTCTCTCCCTCCGTCTCTCCCTCCGTCTCTCCCTCCGTCTCTCCCTCTGTCTCTCCCTCTGTCTCTCCCTCCGTCTCTCCCTCTGTCTCTCCCTCTGTCTCTCCCTCCGTCTCTCCCTCCGTCTCTCCCTCTGTCTCTCCCTCCGTCTCTCCCTCTGTCTCTCCCTCCGTCTCTCCCTCCGTCTCCTGCAGCACTGGGACATCAGTCAGACGAAGATCCGCGTCATCTCCACCCTGCTCTTCGTGCTCTTCGGCTGCCTGCTCTTCGTGGCGCTGCCGGCGGCCATCTTTAAACACATCGAGGGCTGGTCGGCGCTGGACTCGCTCTACTTCGTGGTCATCACGCTGACCACCATCGGGTTCGGAGACTTTGTGGCAGGTAACCGCGCGAACCCCGAAGGATCACGAAGAAGACCAACACGGGCAGAGAGCCTGAGACCTTTGTGTCCCTGGTTCCAGGAGGCTCAGAAATAGAGTACCTGGACTACTACAAACCCGTGGTTTGGTTCTGGATCCTGGTGGGTCTGGCTTACTTTGCTGCCATCCTCAGCATGATCGGATACTGGCTGAGGGTCATCTCCAGGAGGACCAAGGAAGAGGTATTTCTTTCTTTCTTTACCATCTCTCCCAGTTCCCTGTGGTGGCGTCTTTTCAGCTTGATGGCAACTGTGGACGTCTGCCTTCATATCAGAACTCAAAGTTACCCTCAGTTTAATAGAAGCGCAGGTTTATCCAGTGTGGCACAGTCAAACCTGTTTATCCTGTTAATGGGATGGAAAGCAAAAGCCTGGACAGGGCCTGGAGGCTCCGTCCTGAGCTAAACTTTGGATGAAATCGGCGTTTTCTGCCGTTTCTCTTTAAACAACACCGGCTGACAGAGGTGAAAATGGAAAGAAAAAGCAGCGTTTGAGCATTAAAATGGTTGAGATGAGACGTGGACTCTGCTGCTGTCCCCACAGGTGGGGGAGATCCGAGCGCACGCCGCAGAGTGGACGGCCAACGTCTCGGCCGAGTTCAAGGAGACGCGGCGGCGCATGAGCGTCGAGATCTACGATAAGTTCCAACGCGCCGCCTCCATCAAGCGCAAACTGTCGTCGGAGCTGGGCTTCAGCCCGGGCCCCGAGCTCAGCCTGCCCAGGAGGGCCGTTTCGGTCAACTTCAGCGACGAGCGCGAGGAGAGGGAGGCGGGGCTGCAGGGCCTGACCGTACCGCTGGCCCGCAACGGCGGCCTGGCCCTCAACGGTTCGGACCAGGAGAAGGCGGACGTGGCACTAAGCAAACACCTCAGGGCAAAAGAGGAAGGTCCCAAGGCCCTTTAGGGTGGCTCCCAGCTCACCGTCGGGATCCACTGGAGGTCCTTCACTGTCCTGGAAGCCTGGTTGACAAGAAACTGACAGAAAACCAGCCGCCTTTCCTGGTGTCCACCCACTGAAACTCAAACCTGTTCGCTTTCCGCCTGTTCCGAAAGAGAGTGTCGATGTCCAACTGACCAGACGTCAGAGACGGATGGGGGGATGTGAGGAGTAGAGGCCAGCAGAGGTCTGAAGGAAACACGACGGTCTCAGGCAGGTCAAAGCAACTTTATTTACACGGCGTCTGTTACAATCAACACTGGCCCCAGGTGCTGGTGTCTGGTCCTTCAAACACAAAAAGATCATAAAAGTCCCAAAGTCAAACGCCTGCAACAAAGACCAGCCACAAAACTTCAGATTTGGTGTGTTTGTGATAATTAGATGTTGCCGGTAAAGTTCTCTGGACCCATCTTCAACAGTTTGGGCTGTTTTACACTTTTCAAACGAGTTTCAGCTTTTTTTAAACATGAGGAATCCGCCGGGTTCCTCAGGGAGAGGCCAGATCTGGGCACGGCGTTGGAGAGCAGTCATTTCTACCGTTTCTATTTTCATAAAACCATCGCCGTGCCTTTCCTTTGCCAAGCACACAGGACGCTGAAGTGTCCAGACTCATGAATGTGCTTCATGAGCAGATTTGGTTCCTCCAGCGGAGGAGAGGACAGTTAGCTTGAACATCAAGATCCACACACACCATCTGTGGTCCGTCGTCCTGATTCTGGACCCTGAGCTCCGGAGGAGAGTTCATCAAACTGACCGACTGGCTGGAATGTTGGAGGCCGGGGGCAGAAACGGCTCACCTTCACAGGCGGAGACGTGGGAGAGGTTCAGGGTCCGTCTGGGCTGCTTCAGGTTCCACCGGCACCATCAGCGGGAACTCCGGTTTCATCAGCGGAACGTTGACAAGAACCTGTTTTTGTGGTTGAGTTTTGGTGGGTTGGAAGGATTCACACGTGGATTTGCACATTGACCACTTGTGAGAAGATCTCATGTCACAGCGCACACACACATCCGTGTACTTCTATCCTTGTGAGGACTTCTACAGACTTATCGTGTTACCCCGGCCCTTACCCAGCTTAACCTCTGACCCCATGCTAGAACCAAGTCCTAACCCCGGAACCAGTCCTTTAGGGTTGTGAGAACCAGGCGAGACGTGCTCACTTCGCTGGTAGAATGAGCGTTTTGGTTCCAGGCGGCCAGGCTTCTTCTTCTGCCGTTGAGATTTGCACTTTCACCTACAGCCGTTGGAAGGTCGCGGGACGCTGCTTCGTCCAGCCAACGCATCCATCCGGTCCGAAGCTTGCGTTCCGCTACCTGGCATTAACCACAACTGAGATGTTTAACACACCAACTCTTTTCCTCACGCTCCAAAAGGAGATCCCATCGCTGAATCAGCGCCAGGATGTGCCGACGGGAGCCTCCTTACTGTCAGCTGATTAACAAACCCAGTGTTGTTTTTGTCATCTTCTGTAGCGACGTGTAACTGAAACTAACAGCTTTCTGCGGCAGTGCGACGGGTGGGGGTTTGCTGATGCTGTCTACGTAGATGACCGTGAAGACTGTATTTTTCTACGTGGTGTGGTTGTAGCTGTAGAGCGTTTCTACTGAATGTGTCTGCAGAACTCGTTGCAATAATAATGTCTCTAGGTTTTATCTGAACACGATGCATTAAAGATCTTTTTGTACAATATATCTTGAAAACAAGCGAGGTTTGGGTTGCTGGTCTGGTTTTTTATTGCAGCTTTTTCACTTTACTACTGCTTCTCTCTCTTTTCTTTCACTTCCCCCCACTAAAAAGGCTGGTCAGATGTCTGTCCAAAATAAACGAGTCAGAACGTTTTTGACGTTGCGATTCCACAAATAACCTAAGAATTCATTTTAATGACTTTTTTAATGAGACACGTGGACGTTTAGGTGCTTTTAGAAATTCTGCTGCATTTAAATCAGTTTTCTCAAACCTATCGAGACAATAAATTGGTTTTTAGTGACATCTGATGACCTTCAGTGACTGACGAACCCTGATCGAAAGTATAAATATGATAAACTGGAAAAGCTCCGAAGAGCAGAGACCAGAGCAGAGACCTCCGCCCAGCACATCTCTTCCCCACTTACAATTAAGGGTCGTCCAGAACGTCACCAAAATGTAATCATGGCTTTACTTTTACCATCAGCAAGTGTGCTGCGTTTGCTAGACCCAGGTCGCCCCAGGACCGGCTCAGCCGACCCAGACGTGTCCTCCGCAAACCGACCAGTCCCTGGATGAGCACGAACAACCAAACTTCTCTGAAAACGAAATGACCAAAAATTCCAGCTTTTAGCATCAGAGAACAAACCTCAGCAAATGGACCAATTAGCTCTAATGGCCTCGGTGATGTCGGACGGGCAGCTCCAGAAAACTGAGCTCCATTTTATGATTTCACCCTGCATCTTCATTCAGCGCAGGTCTTGAAAAGTCCCTTCCCTGAGGGGAGCGAATGTTTCAAAACACTCTAAGTACAGAGTCAGATGTGGCCGAGCATCCAGCGGCCTTTTCTGTGGGTTTAATTCTAATGGTTTCTATTTGGGGCTGTGTGCATGTGGAGCCAATTCTCTGTGACAAAGGTGCTGGAAAAAAGCCTGGAGACAGTTTGGATGATTTCACTTGTAGCTCTCTGCCTGAAAATCTTCCATTTAGGAGTCGGCTGGTGCGGAGAGCACCCAAACCCACATGTGAGGCACACACACACACACACACACACACACACACACCTTCATCAGGACACGTGCTCCAGCAGACAGGTTCCCTCTGGGGCGGCTGCAACACTAAACTCCCACAAATGTGATATATTCTACCTGAACATGCTTGTAGAGGGAGTTTTAGGATGGAGATATAATAAAATAAACTGAGAGAACACCACCTAGAGCACAACTCTGTTTGAACTGAATATAAGGGTGGATTTGAATTTTTCATTCATTTCTCTTCTCCAGTTAAATCAGATTTTGCCAGATGGGATACCTCTCCTGCTGGAACAACTGGAACGCGCCACCTTCCTCCAGCGCTGTGTTTGTCCTGTTCATCCGGACGGGTCCACCACCGCCTGTCGGTGACTCTCCTCCGGCCCTGAGAAATGCTGCTTTCATAGGCAAGAATGGGACAAACCATGCATGCACCAGCGGGATCGACAGTCAGTCAGTCAGCCTGCCCGTGAAAAAGACAGACACACACTCGCATGCACGAACACACACTCCCCAGTCTCGGTGCCAGTGAAAACAGGACTCAGTGGACGCGTCTCTGGGTTTCCTGTGTCCTCGTCCAGAGTTGGTTCTGGCACCGCGGCTTCCGCTAACGGCGGCAGCGGAGCAGGACAGCATCCGCCGCCCGGCCGTGTGAGACAGCGTGGTCTCCACCCTGTTCCCACAGCCCAGCGCGCCCGCTGCCAGGCAGAGACACACACAGCGTCCCTGTGTCCCGTCATCAGCAGGCTGGAGACATGTCACCCGGTCCACGCTGCTGGTTCCTCCCTGGAAACCACGGCCTGCCTTTGCCAGCGGCCAGTTTGGCATGATCCTATTCTTTAGACACATTTTTAAAATTCTATTTTAAACGACAGCCCCCAGATTGGTGGACTTCTAGTGTAATCGTGGTTCTGATGGATCCAGTTCTGGTGTCACCTTTGTTCCCAGGACTAACAAGTGAAACGTGTGCTGGAGGGGCAGCGAAAGTGCAAATTTGAGCCATTTTCGTTCTCTCTGCCGTCCTGTCGGTGCCTGTGTGGACGGCGGCTGGATTCCTGACGACGTCGTAAATAAACCTCCGCTGTTAATGTGTCTAGATTGCTAAACTGATGGAGCAGACAATCTAATTACCTCCAAACACCATCTAATTACCTCTCTCAATCATGTTGGAAGCACTCATTCCGACCTGAAGAGGACAGGGAATGAAGGCTGGAATGAAAATATCATCAGATGAAAGGATACTGGGGAGGACAGGACACGGGGACGTGATTCTGAAAAAACAACCCCAGTTTACTTTGATTTGACAGTTTTACTAAGTGAAAAACATTTTTAGGGATACGTCTCCACTCAGCCCATCACGCTTCCTTATCGTTCCGACGCCAATGAGACAAAGACCCCAGAGCCAAAGTTTAAAAGTCGTTTAGTCAGCTTACAAAACAAAACAAAAAAACATCTTCAGCAGCTATTTACAAACGATCAGCTGATCTGATGCTGCAAAGAGGAGTAGAAAAGTAACGCTCATCGAATATTCTTGTCTAAAAGATCAGAAGGAAAAATAACCAGGACAGCAGGAACATCTGTGTTCAGGAGTGGAGACGGAGGAGCCGAACCTCTCTTTAAAAAAACGGTTTGGCTTTGACACTAAGAACATTTAAAAAAAGAGATAAAGTTATTTTCTAAAAGTCAGATTCAACAAACTGCTACAAAAAGTGAAACAGAAAAAGACAACGCTGCTGTCACTGAAACAAAAGTGGGGTAAAAACCGAGGAAGAGGGTGGAAACAGCCGCTGGAAGGCAGACAAGTACGCGGATGGGTGTTCTTCCCTCTATCTGTGCAGTCATAATCATTAGTGGGGACGGCTGCAGACAACGAGACATCGATGGAACAAGGAACACACACACACACACACACTCACACACACCCAGCAGAAAAGAAAAGGTGCAAGTGTTAAACGTGTTTAGGTGGACGGTGTCTGAAACATTAAGGTGTAAATACAAAAAAGATGGGAGTGCTCTGAGTGTCGTTCCTACAATCACAGGAACAACGTACGTGTACGTGTGTGTGTGTGTGTGTGTGTGTGTGTGTGTGTGTGTGTGTGCGCACACGCGCGTGCAGACAGCTACTGAACATGACAGTTGTCTCCTTGCTGTGGTTGCCTCTCTTTCAGTTCCGGAGTCTTTCCCAAACTCCGAGAGCGCTGCGCAGGTGAGAGACCCGTCTGGCCGTCTGCGGAGGGGCCCTGGACAGACGCGGGCCCCAGAACCTGCAGAGGAGCCAGCAGAGACAGAGAGGACATGAGAACTGACCTCCTGGGGCGACAGTAATGATGCTCTGCCCTCTGGTGTCTGAGGCCACATCTCAAACGTGCACAGACTAGTACTTTACAACAAAGTTCTTTTCCCTCGTGTGTGTGTGTGTGTGTGCCCACCGTGCAGTCCGGGGCAGGAACACTGTGCCGGGCAGCCAGCCGTGGACTGCAGCGCTTCGCTGTGGTCCTCCTGAGGATGAAGGGACTGGCCTCCCCCAGGGGGATATCAGCGAAGCCTGCAGGAGGGTAAACGAGAGGGAAACACACAGCGGTGTGTGACACATGGATACAGGAGCGTTTGCCATCTAAGAGGCTTCAGCCATCACGCTGTAAATGTGACTGAACCACAGTAAAACGTGATAAGGGGTGGGGGGAGCGTGAGGGTACCTCTCTGCACCAGCTCAGGGAGCCCCTCTGGTCTGAAGTCCTCCTCCTCGTGCTCGCTCCTTTCTCTGGCTGGATTCGCTGCGTTAGCCTTTATCTTCTTGGTCAGCTTGTGAAGGGCCTCCTGGGCGCCGTCCTTATCACCCCGATCGCCGTGACCCCGTTTTGAGCCTTGGGGGGACCTCGAAGGTGTAGAAGGAGCCGCGTTTTCATTGCCCACTTCCAGGTTTTCCTCCCGGGGCTGAGCGGCAGACTTCCTGGTGGAGCGTCGGCGCGGAGCGTCTTGGCTGGCGCGCTGGCTGGCCGACAGCAGCTCCAGCCGGGTGGCCAGCGCCTCGTTGGACTCCTCCAGCTTGTGGACCTGAACCATGAGGCTGCAGTATTTATCCACGCTCTCATCCGCCTCCCTGCCTTTCACCTCCAGGAGGTTCTGTAGCTCCTGCAGCTGCCGGTCTCTCTCCCCCAGCTCCTCCTTCCTCCCGCTGAGGGCAGCCTTAAGCTCAGCTATCTCCCTGCTCCTCTCTTCCGCCTCGCTCTCCTTCTGCTGCAGGGCCTTCTTCAGCTCCTCCGCGTCCGTCTCCCTCAGCTGGGCTTCCCCCTCCAGCTGGTTTTTCTCCGCCTGCGCCTCCTCGCTGCTCTTTGCATCATCTGCAACCACACAGGTGAAAGATTTCAGACGTACACACACTGGTACACACACGCCAAGGCTGGTACCTGTGCTGGTCAGCATGGCTTCCTTCTCCTGCTGCAGCTGTTTGCAGGTCTTCATCCAGAGGCTCATCTTGCTGAGCGCAGAGTCTCTCTCTTTGGCCAGACGAGCGAGCCCCGAGGTCAGCTGTGACACCTGCCGTGGGGGGAGGGACACTCAGCACAAACCAGAGCAGCGGGGGGCTGCGGAGGGGCTGCGGGGGGGCGTACCTGCTGGCCGAGCTCCTCCTCCGTGGACCGGAGACGCCCCTGTTCCCCTCTCAGCGTCTCCTTCTCCTCCTCCGCTCTCTGCTTCTCTTCTTCAAGCGTAGAAAGGGTGGAGGACAGGTGGCGTTTCTCCTTTTCGACCGCAGACAGCGAAGACAGCAGCTCTTCTCTTTCGGCCGCCAACCTTTCCTTCTCTTCTTCCAAGGAGGAGACCGCCTCTTGCAGTTCGTCTTTCTCCTCTTCTGTCAGGCGGAGGCTGGACTGCAGCTTCTCTTTCTCAACAGCCAACAACAGCGACTCCCCTTCTATCCTTTCTTTCTCTCCTCGTAGGGACGCCAGAGAGGACTGCAGGTTCTCCTTCTCTTCTTCTGCCACTACCAGAGCTGTCTTCAGGGTCTCCCTCTCTTCCTCTCCAGCGTTTAGCTTCATTTCGAGATCCTGCTTTTCTTTTTCCAAAGCCTGGACGTGGCTCCTCAGATGGTCTCTCTCCCTCTTCCAGGCGTCTCCTCCGGTCTGCAGCTCCTCCAGCTGAGTCTGCAGACGGGTTTTCTCCGTTTCCGTCTCAGACAGAAGAGACTCCATCCGTTCTTTGTCTGCTTCCGTCTGGGCTCTGCTTCCTTGGAGGTGGAGCTCTCGTTGATGACAGGCTTGCAGCTGCTCCTGGAGGTCGTCCACCCGTCTGCTCTGTCTCTCTGCGTCCTCTTTCATCCCTTTAACCAGCTCTTCAACCCTGCGATTCTGTCTCTCCTCTTCCTGTCGTCTATCAACCTCTGCCCTCTCCAGCCCTCTCTCCAGCTCCTCCTTGGCTCCCTTCAGCTTTTCTATCTCCTCCTTCTTTAATTCCAGCTCCAGCTCCATGTGTTCCTTCTCGGACCTCAGGCGTTCCAGGGCAACAGAGAGCTCCGACAGTTGGTTGCTGAGCTCCACCTTCTCCTCCTCCACCTTAAAAGAGTTTAAAAAGGTCACATTAGGACTTTGTAGAAGAATGGAGTCAGAGAAGAGAAGAAAATCAAAGGTGGAACAGACGGAAGACGGATCCGAGTGTCTGTAGCTTCAAGTGTTTGCAGATATTCCATCTGAATTAGAATCTACCTTTCTTTGTTCCTCCTCCAGCTCAGCCTTGGACGTTTCAGCCTGAAAGCAAAAGAATGAGCTTGAATTAGAGACGCATCATCATATCCAACCCTGAAAGACCCAGAAGATAGAAGAGAAGCAGCGTTGCTGTACCTGGAGAACGGCCTCCTCCAGACTCTGCTCTACATCCTCTCGTTCTCGTACCAGGGCGTCAATGCGGCCTTGTAACGAGTCCGACTTGGTCTGAGCCGCTGGAGAGACGCATCAGTCACACCTGAGCCTGAGTCAAATGAACCCCCCCACTCTGACGGCGGTACCTTTGAGGAGCTCTCCCATCTTCTTTTTCTTCCTCTCGTCTGATTCTATGCGGACGCGGAGCTTCTCAATGCCAGTCCGCATCTGCTGGACCTCCTCTTGGGTGGAGTTCAGGCGGGAGGCGATCTCCCCCTTCTCCACCAGGGAGGACTCCAGTGACTGTGAGAGCCGCAACACCTCTCCTTCTAAAGCCTGAAAAGAAGAAGGGGATGAAGCGCACCTCCACCAAGGCCCGATGACCTGGAGGGATTTGAGCCGATGTTCCCTCACCTGGATCTTGCCAACCATGCTCTCAGCGTTCTGATTGGCTGAGCTGTGGTCTGCTGTGATCCTGTCAAGCTGCCCGATCAGCTCCTCCCGCTCTCCGCTCTGGTCAGATATGGCCGCTTCCAGGGCCTTGATCTGCTCCAGGAGCTTCGGGAGAAAGAGACGGAACGAACGGTAATGGAAGCCAGCTGAGGCGGTGGGTTGTGTTCATCTTCAGATGCCTGCACACACCTGTTGTTTCTCTGATGCCAGTTTCTCCGTGCTGGTTTTCAGGGCTTCATACTCTTTCCTCCCCGCTCTGATGTCGTCCTCCAGGATGGAAACCAGGTTCCTGGTGTCACCGTTTGTCTTCTCTAGCCCGTCGGCTTTGTTCCTCCAGTGGCCCAGAGACTGATTCAGGTGGTCTCGCTCCTCAGAGCAGGACACCAGTTCACACCTCAGCCGGCTCGTCTGGACAACAACGAACATCGGTCCTGGTGGATCAGGACATGGACCTTCTGGGGCTCCCCTTAACGGCAGACTGTGGTTCAGCTCACCTCTGTGTCGAGGGCTCCCATCTTCTGCTCCAAGCCCGAGCACACCTTCCTCTGGGTTTCGAGCTCGGCCCCCAGCCTGCTCCGCTCCTCTTGTAAGCTCTCCAGCTCAGACTCCATACCCAGGATGTGCTGCTCGAGGTTGGCCTTCTCAGAGCGGACCCTCTTCAGTTCACTCTCCTGCTGGAGGAACTTCTCATCCCATCCACCTGCCGAAGCCAGACCAAGGTTGGTTCGAAGCCACGCCATCAATCAGCCAGTACGGGCGCTCTCGTGCTCACCTTTAGCCATCTCTAATCCGTCCAGCATCTCCATGACATCGGTCAGCTGACATTTAGACGTTTGCAGCTGCAGGGTGAGTGCTTCCCGCTCCTCAGAGAGCCGAGTCAACTAAGGAGGAGCGCGTCAGGATCAGTTTCACTCTGAAGCACATGTGTTACACACAGCCTGACTTCTCTCCCCACCTGGTCAGTGGAGGCCGCTCTGGCTTTCCAAGGCCAGGGTAAGTTTATGAATGGCACCGAGTTTCTCCTCATCCGCCCTCTGACACTTCTCCTCCCAGTTTTGAACTTGGGCTTGCAGCTCTGCTGTCAGCTCCAGCCTCAGTGCCAGATCAGACTTCAGCAGGTCCAACTCTGCACGCAGCTGCTGGAGCTGGATTTCCTGACTGGTGATTGTGTTCCTGCAGTTGTTGAGGTCGTCTGCAACCTGGGACGATGGTTTCACTAGAACAAAACAAATACGTCTCACTGACTGCATCTATACATCACAGGTTTCCAGTAGTCCAGGACGGTTCAAAGGACTAAATCAATAGAAGCAAGAGCCTTCTTTGGTTTCAGCAATCAAAAGTTAATTACACAACCTGTTGAGACGTGAGAGCAGATGTGGACACGTCCACATTGAAAAAGAAGGAATCCAATTACCCACCAGAACATTCTGTTGGTTTGCTCTCAGGGAGAGAGGACGGTTGCAGGGGACAGACTTCAGATTCACTCTCCACAAGACTGGAGGGACAACCGCTGTCTTCTGGAAGCTGAAAACAAACAAGATATTACTGAGCAGAGTGTGATGCTTATCCAATAATGCAGTATGACATTTATGGTAATGAACAGACCGTAAAAGTACAAAATGTCTGATTCATGTTACAGTAGGGAACAAAGTTACACAAAGATTAATGTTAAGATGGATAATGAGAGGTTCTTTCACCTCCGTTTGTTGAAGGTGTTGCTCCTCCTCCATGTCTGGTGTATCAGACACACACACATCCTTCACCTCCTGCATCTCCTCCTCACCGGCGGGCTCGATGTGAGCCAGCTCAGGGTCGCTATCAGAGTCCATCATGAAATTATTCATCATAAACCCCATTTGTGTTTCTGTTTATTTTCAAACACCGTCATACCTGAAATCCTGGTCAGACTGGTGGGGATGTTCCTCCAGCTCAGCTTCCTGGGAGCTCAGCTCCTCCGTCTGTGGAAGAGACTCAAGCCCAGCACCGTCTGTCGAGTCAGCATGCGTCTGTTCTGCTCAGGAAACACCAGCTTTGTAACAACAAGCAACGCAGCAGCCGGTCCCCATCTCCTCTAAAACTCACCCGCAGCCTCTGTGCCGCCGAGCTCCTTCTCTGAGAGCTGCTGGATGAGGCTGCTCTGCTGGCCCACCTGCTCCAGCAGCGAACCATACAGCTGCTCCACCGTGGCCAGTTGGTTCTGCAGCAGCAGCAGCTGCTGATGCAGCGCTGCCTGCTGCACCTCAAACTGCTGGCTCCTGGGAGACAACAGCAAAGACACACACAGGACAAATGTGTTGGGGGCTTCCTAATTTAACAAGAACATTACTGTGAACCAGCAGCTGAGGGGGCAGCTACCTCTCTCTTCTCTCCTCCTCGGCTCTCCTGTCTCGTCTCTCCAGCTGCTCCTTCATCCTCTCCACCTCTTGTTCTGCGGACACGAGGTCACTCTGGATGCACTCGCTCTGGTCCTGAAGTGAAATCGTCTCTTTTTCTGTCTTCTGCAGGCGTTCTTGCAGCCACAGCTTCTCCTCGGTGAGTTGGTGCAGGCTCGCCTGCAGGTTGATGTTCTCTTCGTTCAGCCGGCTGCACCGAACATCCAGCTGGAGCTTCTCATCCAGCGCTTGATTTAAACTGGCCTCCGTGTGGCTCTTCTCCGCCGTCAGCTCGCTCAGCTTCGTTTGGAGGTGGATTTTGTCCTGGTTTACGAGACTGAGGCTCACCTCCAGCTGTGTTTTCTCCTCCATGACCTGCTTCAGGCTTGATTCAGCTTCTAGTTTTTCTTTAACGGCTTCATCGATCTTGTGTTTTTCTTCAGCTGCCCACCTGATATGGGCCTGCAGCTGTTGGTTCTCCTCAGTTCGCATGTCCAGACTTGCTTCCAGCTGGTTTTTTTGTGCATTTGCTTTCATAATTTCAGCGTCTACCTGCTCTTTTTCGTGAGTCAACTGTTTCACTTTGGTCTCAAGGTCATCTTTCTGCTGCTGCAGCTGATCCATGTCTATGTCTTTGGCCTCCATCGTCTCCCTCAGCCTCTTCAACTCGATATTCTCCTCTGTGATGTGACCAAGCTTGATCTGCAGCGTAGCAACAGTCTCCTCCAGCTGGCTGAGTTTGGCAGCATCTTCTTCCAGGCGAGTGGCTTCGTAGCTGCCCTCAGTCAGCTCCTCTCTGGCAGTAACGTACCTCTGCTCTAGGACAGAGTTCTGGGACTGGACCTCTTCTAACCTCTTTTCCAACACTGAGACCTGGGAAAACACACGATAGGGCAATAAATATGGCTGCTTTCCTTACGCCAGTGACTGAATTACTGAAAGCGATTGAAGATTATTTTAGTGATAATAGATCTCTTTTCAACAAAATCCACTTTACCTGAGCTTTGCTTTCCTCCAGCCTCGCTTCCATATCCGACATCTGGATCTGCTTCTGAGCTAGCTGAGCCTCCAAGGTGTCTACGGTTCCTTTCAGCTCCTCCACCTGACCGTCAAATGAGTTCATGGCTGTCTCATTGTCCTCTAGATCCATTGTGTAACATCTCCATTTGTACCTTGATTAGAGCAAAACAATGAGCAAAAGCTTAAAAATCAAAAAGCTTGCGCACCTAGTATCAACTTAATTTGTTGATATTTTGCAAGTACTCTACACACGAGGCACTAGTTCTTCTTCAATCTGCCCAAAAACAGACCCAATACACCATCAACCAACCTTGATTTTGTTCATAGAAACCACTTTTTCCTTGATGAGATCAGAAATCCTGGCCTGCTCCGCTTCCGCTTGGTTGAGCTTCTCCTTCAGGCTCTTGATGGTGTCATCACGCTCCTCCAGTCCTTGCAGCGCTGCAGACAGACTCGTCTTCATGTTCTTGATCTCCTCCCCTCGAGCATTTGATTCTGCTTTGGCTGCAGTGACCACTTTCCTGGCCTCTTCCAGCTGTTCCTTGAGCCGCCTCTGTTTGTTGAGGCAGGTTTCGATCTCCTGTGTGTGACCCTCTGACTCCTGGAACATCTTCTCCTTGAGCTCTTTGACTTCCGCCTCCAAAGTTAAGATCAGACCGGTTTTCTCGGTCAGGGTGTTTTCCAAATTGGCCTTAATTTCCAGAGTGGAGCAGTGACTCTTCTCCAGGGCTTCCATGGACTTCTTGAGTTCAGCCTGGGCTTGGTGAACCGCGTCCAGTTCATCATCCACCAGTGGCAGACGCTTTGCAGCATCTTGAGCTGCGGTTAGCTCCTGTTCTAGGGAGCTGATCTGTTCCAGAAGGCTGTTGATCCTCTTAGTTTGAGTCTTCTGCAGGGTCTAAATGAATGAATTTACTGCATTTAGTATTTGAGATGCAAATAGTTATATAAGAGATTAAGATGTAAAGAAGAAAGAAATGTTTGTTTTTAAAGTTGTCAAACTTACCTCGGCCTCTTGAGCTGCATTTTCCGTCTCAGTCTTTTGTTTCTCCAGCGAGGAGACCTGAGCTTCAGCTTCTCTGAGCAGCTTCTGCTCGTTTTCAAAGCAGTTCTGCAAATCTTTCAGCTCGTCCTTTAACTGTCGGATTTCTTCGGACTGAGCCTCACTGACCTTTTTGTGTTCTTCTTCTGCGTCTGAGAGCTTTGCAACCTGTTTCTGCAGCTCAGCTCCCAGCTGCTCCTGAACCTTTAGGCAATGCTCCGTGGAAGTGACCTAAGTATGTCCGTACATTTTGTTTTACACAAATGAAGGTCAAATATTCACTAAAATATATCCTATTTAGTTCCCTACTCTAACACACACTCATACCATGTCAGAGCACTCTTAAACACACTCTGGCCTGAATGAAAGCATGCTCGGTGATAATTAAAAGAGTCATTTGAAAAGCAGACCTGGCTTTTGGAAAGCAGCAGTTCTTGCTGGGCTGCTTCTAGCTGCAGCTGGAGCTGCTCGGCCTCCTCCACCTTCAGTGAGACAGTCTCTTCACACTGTTCCAGCAAGGATGCCCTCTTCTCCGACAGCCTGGTGGATAATAAA
>CAAE01015026.1:45477-86074 GCA_000180735.1 Tetraodon nigroviridis | reverse complement strand
TTGTGGGAATTCGCGAGATTACAAAATATGCGTGAAAACAATGCGTTGTAGTTAAACCGAGGACTGAGGCAGTAAAAAAAATGAAATTATCTTTAAATTAGAACGAACTCACTTTGGGCGCGACGCTTGTGCTCGGCTCTGTCCGCGGCTCCGCTCGCGGTGGAAAATTCAAAAAGTGCGACTCGCTCCGTCATTGGCTGCTTTAGATGACGTCACATCAGACGCAAACGGTTGGTTCACGTGGTTTACGTTCCACTACCGCCATCACGTGGCAGGACCTGTAATTACCGTATATTCACGACCATAAGGCGCACTTAAAAGTCATAATTTTCTCCAAAATGTGCGGCGCGCCCTATGGTGCAGTGCGTCTAATGTGGCGTTGTAAGGCGGACGTAGTTGAGGACACTATGAGAACCATGAGAACGTTAAAGGGTGAAGTGTGGGCGTGGCTTGTATCTAACGGACACCAGCGCCGGTGTGAGCGTGATGCTGAACATCGGTGTTTCGGCGACCCTGAAACCGGCAGAGACGCTGATGAAGCCCAGTTTAACCTGGAGGCGATCAGCTCCGAGGAGGATCGTGGGAATCGAGCAGCCGCCAGAGGATTTAAGATCCATGAATCCCTGGTTGGAAGTGGAGGAAGCTGGAAAACGAGCTCCGGCAGGTCCAGAAGACGCCGCCGAGTTTCCGCGGAAACAAGGCGAGGTGGCCGAGTTGGAAGACCGACTCCAATAAAGCGCCACCAAACTCAGTTATGCTGCCGCTGCCTTGTTAAAAACACACACTTGCAGCCATGTTTCACCGGCGTGTTTCACCGGCGTGTTATACCAGCGTGTTTCTCCGGCGTGTTATACCGGCGTGTTTCTCCGGCGTGTGTCTCCGGCGTGTTGTACCAGCGTGTTTCTCCGGCGTGTGTCTCCGGCGTGTTGTACCAGCGTGTTTCTCCGGCGTGTTTCACCGGCGTGTTATACCAGCGTGTTTCTCCGGCGTGTTTCACCGACATGTGTCACCGGCGTGCTATATGCTATACCGGCGTGTGTCACCGGCGTGCTATATGCTATACCGGCATGTGTCACCATGCTCGCCGCCCTATGAACTGGCGCGCCTTACGGTGCAGTGCGCCTAATATATTGTTGTAAGTCGGACGTAGTTGAGGACACTATGAGAACCATGAGAACGTTAAAGGGAGAAGTGTGGGCGTGGCTTGTATCTAGCGGACACCAGCGCCGGTGTGAGCGTGATGCTGAACATCGGTGTTTCGGCGACCCTGAAACCGGCAGAGACGCTGATGAAGCCCAGTTTAACCTGGAGGCGATCAGCTCCGAGGAGGATCGTGGGAATCGAGCAGCCGCCAGAGGATTTAAGATCCATGAATCACAACCAAACTCAGTTTTGCTCCCGCTGCCTTTTTAAAAACACACACTTGCAGCCATGTTTCACCGGCGTGTTTCACCATGACCACCTATGAACCGGTGGGGTACCTAAAATAATAATCAAGGATCAGGCTGTTTTTCTCATCCTCAAGATGTAATTGTAATCAGAAAATACCCAGTTTTAACAATATGAATTAGAACCATTAATAAAGATTACAAATAACTAGAAATAATTAGACATATTCAAAATGGCGGAACAATTATTAACAATTTGTCTACACATTTTGTCTTCAGCCCCATCTTAAACAGAAGATAATGTGTTTTAGCCCTAGTGATGACATTAAAAAGACAATAGTGTGTAACAGTTTTATTCACTGAAAATCCCTACCTCATACAAAGAGATTTATATGCTTTTTTTTGATCTGTTGCATTTTGATAAATTGGATATTCATGCCTGATTAACAGTGACAGAAATGACCGTAAACACTGTCAGTCAACCTTTTTAGTTTAACAAAGCAGCTTGGTTCAGTCTTTAATGACATCACAAGAAAAAAAAAAAGAATAATGCATATTACTGTCTCAAGTCTCATCGCCGCTTAAACTTCCATTTTTGTGCATTCAGTCATAAGCTGATTGAGACGTTTAGAGACGTCTGAACTCGCAACAGAGCCACAATATGTAAACGCAGAGTTACCGTTTGGTGCTTTTTAGGTGATGTTGTCAAAGCTGTAAGGCAGCACTGTTCTGATGCATTTCTGCAGCTCATCTGTCCAAGAGTTGCTACAATTGTGACCACAGGCAACCGTTGACCATGGGCTACTTTGCTCACATTTGCATTGGGCATGTTATTGCATCAATATGGTAGGTTTTCACATTATTTAGACACGATGTGTCATAAAACTTAAATGTGAACTTTGCCTTGAATTAGGATTCATTGGATGCCATTTCTTTTTAACTAGCAGTGTTCTGTCAAGTTCCACAACTAGGGCAATGACATCCTGATGCGGAATAAACACGTAAAAAGCACAACGATCTACCTCCGGACTAAAGGAAACAAATGCCGCAGTTTTACACACTTTTTCCTGAGAGGAAAGGGGCTCGATTCAGTGTGCGAGGTAACAAGACCGAACGTCTCGACGCTGCCTGGAGAAGGAAGCTCGTCCTCCAGCAGCACCCCTGTGGACACACTGTGGACACAGAGTTAGAGCTGGTTCCTTTTAGGTTAAACCTGTGGCCCGTTTGGTCAACAAGCATCAGTTTTATAAAAACACCAGAGAGAGGAAAAACAGACACAAGGAAACAACACATGCAGCACAGACGAAACAACATGCACGAGCAAAAAGAGCCTGTAAGACAAGCCAGTCAGCTTAAGGTGGTGTAGATACTCCTGTCTGTCGCTATTGAAAGCTCTGTATCTGATGCAGGACGTTTCCCTGGAGCCTAAACACCGATCTATAACTTTGGTGTGTGTATTTGATAGAAGTGATGGGTGAAAATGCCCGCTGTGGCAGCTGACCTTGGCTGTACTAATGCAGGGTAACAGAAATGCTGGTAAAGACAATAGAAAGGTGAACACAACTTTTTTCTGAACAAACACTAATGATCCCGACTGAAAGAGCTGCAGCTACCTTCTGTGGTCGTCCTGGACCAGAATAAGATGCGCATACAAAAATCACTGTCCTGAAAAGACGGTCGTTTTAGCAGGTGGCCATGTGGAAACGAGGGATGCAGGATGCCGGCATGCAGGGGTGTGTGGAGTTGGTGGCTTTGGAGCAGTCTCTTCCTCCCAGCGTTGGCCTCCTTCACTTCTGCTCTTCGATCTCTCGTTTGACTTCAGCCACGTAGTAATGATCTTTGCCATGAGCCACCTCCATGATGGAAAGTGCCTAAAAAGAGAAAAAACCCCAAATAAATGTAACAAACAGTAGTTCATTAGGTAACTGTCCAGCTCAAGACATGGAAATTCACGACTATATGTTCATGCTCGCCAGACTTTGGCCGCGCTAAATATCCGAGACGCCGCCCGTCTGTTATACACACACGAACCTTTTTGAGAGCTTTGACTCCTTGTGGCGTCTTCTCCAGGCCCAAGTACAGACGACCGAGTTTCAAGTACATCGATGCTACATTTAGAGAGTAAGCTGGGTAGTGAACACTAAAAAACGACAAATACGGCAAATAAAATCAACATGAGATCAACCCGTGCTGCAGATCAGAAGGTCTGATTTCCAGAGGCTTCACCTGTATGGCTGAATGATCTTCTCTCCGTAGCTCATGGCTCCATCCCAATCCTGCATGTAGAGACACACACCCATGGCCTGGTACATCATGTGGAGCATGTAGACGTTGGTGTCTGCAAACACACTCCCCATTTTATCCAGGCTCAGCTCACACATCTCCAGCAGCTCACTTGGGGGTGCGACAGGGTTAAAGAATCAAAGGCCGTAGAGGGGGAAGAGCAGGCTGCACACTCGCCACAAACGCGTGTGACACAACAGACTGAGACAGGAAAAGAAAGGATATTCTTGTAATGTTTAGCTCTCCTGAACTCTTCGATGAGATTCCTGGCGTACACCACCATGGACTGGACTTCCTCTGGCTCCAGAGAGCTCTTCGGCTTGGTGCTCTTCATTTTTTCTTCATCCTAGAGAGACAACTATAAAAAATGAAGCAACACACGTCCTAACATGTAACACACACACACACGGACACCATGAGAAATCAAAAGCATGTTTCTGAGAGTGAACCTATTTCAACAGAAACCTTCTCTCCACTGCTAAACCATCGAAGGAGCCATCAGATTAGCACGACCATAAACGGAATATCGCTGCCTTTTTTTGTCTGCATGTTTGTTTTGTCGTCTTAAATCCTAAGGTAAGGTTACCTTGGACCTGGTGGTGCACTCGGCACACTGGCACGTGAAGAAGTAGGAGTCTAACAGCCTCTCCTTCCGGTCCTCTGTGGGATACAGCAGGTCTATGTAACTGTTAAAGATCTACAGAAGAGAGGAAAACAAGAGTGTGTGTTCCTTCATAAGTGAGCGTCACACATATAGGGCAGTGCCATCACACCGAGAGGCATCCTACCTCATCTCCGGGGTTTATTTCCTGAACCGCCCTGACTTCAGCCACTGTGCCTTTATAGGTAACGATGACGTTGGGACTGCAGCTGTGGTTCATCAGCGCCACACTGGAAAAACAAGGAAAAGGTGACACACTGGCCTCTCGCATCCGCCACGAGTTCATGCAGCTTAGAGATGACAGGTTGCTGTGTAGGCAGGAATTACAGCATTTACTCAGGAAAAACAGCCGATCCCAGATGGGAGAGCTCCTCATCCTCGATGGTGAAGCCATTGCAGTTGACCTGGAGGAGGCAGAAAGACGGAGGAGTCTGAAACTTAGTGAGGCTGAAAGCACAGCCTTCTTCTCTGTGCAGGAGCATCCCCCACTCTGAGGAGGAGGTAGAGGAGGAGGAGGCAGTCCAGATGGGGCCAAAATTAAACCGTTACGAAGACCTAAAGGAGGTGTGGAGCAGCCCCGACAGACAGATGGCACGGACTAATGGAAGAATATAGAGGATGTTTGGCAGATCTATGTGAGCGTAACCCACATTTACTGTCCTCATGTATGGTTCTGGGGCCCTGTGTGAGGGCCACACTTCCTCTTTGTTAAAGGGTTACATTAAAGAACATTCAGACATTCAACATTCCAAATGTTTTCCATCCGGACGTCCGGCGTGAGTCAATCGCAACCCTAAATCCATCCACGGTCTGTGAGGCTCAGCAGCTCTCCAGGAGTCAAACGTTTCCCTACAGATGCAGGCGGAGAACCACGGATCAGCTTCTCCCCGCCGGCTCCGGTTCTGCTCCGTACCTGCGCAAAGAGCTGGGTGAGAGCCTGGTCGTCTGGGAGGTCACTGATGTGTCTGGAGTAGAAATGGTGCAGCGCTGCTATGTCTGCCTGGTTCATCTCATCCTTCATGCTGTCCATCTTGTCTAAATCTGGAAAAAACATAATCAATAGAGGCAACGTTGAGGTAACGCCAGCGAACTGACAGCCAATACCGTCCACCAGGACTCGCTCATGCATGTGTGACACAACTGAGAGAACAAATAAGGAGACAAATATTTGAGCCATGTTTACATTTAAATAAATGCAAGCCCAGGGACGAATGACTACAGGTCCTGGCCAGGCAGGACGGCAGCAGCTGCAGGCTGGTGTTGGCGTCACTCAGGCCACCTGTCAGAGTCTGGGGGCAGCAGGCAGCTTCCCCCCTGCCCCGTGGCTTGGTGTGTGTGTGTGTGTGTGAGAAGCAGGTGTGAAGGTTAAATCTGTGACATATCCTCTGCTGACACACACAAGCGCTGCCACTGAACCAGGAAAGGCCCTGGTGGCCTCTTATTTTGATTGTTCACTCAGCAACCTGAAGCGGATGATTATTGTTCGGCCCCTCTGTTGGGGTCGTCCTTGTACACATCAAAGAGAGACAGATATTAAAACACACTCCTGGAATCACGTCTCATCTCTACTGACGTAGACAGAGTAGCTTCACACACTGGAAGGACACACAACGAAGGGAAGGAACAGGAAGTCACACCAGCCGTTTCTGGGGATTGATGTCTCAGGGCTCTGCAGGCCAGAGCAGAGCATATAAATAACCACACACACACACACACACACACACACACACAGGCAGAGCAGAATGAAACTACAGCTCTGCTGAACTCTGCTTGCCTGCTTTCATTCACACACTTACGGGATTCAAACTCTCGGAGCAGCAGAAGCCTCTCGGAGGGGGTTCGCTCTGGCGTCACCTTCTGCAGAGTTGAGAGACGTTTGGAAGATTGGTTGGAGGAAAAAAAGAAAGTGTGTCTGATTTGATCAACTAATTCAGCAGGCCCCTCGTACGTCTACAGAACCGCTCCTGCAAGGAAGGAGGAAACCTCCCAGCGTCACCTGCTTCAGGATGATTCTGGCGACCAGCCTGACCGTCTCTGACGGACACCAGTTTTCCCCATAGTGCACTACATGGCTCACACACTCGCATCTTATGCATGGGCCAATCACCTCTCTGGGAAAACAAACACAAGAGAAAGGTCTTATAGGCAAATTATCGGGAAATTAGAATAATCAAAACAAAAGAAAAACAGCCTAAGAGACTAAGGATGCATGACACAACAAAGCCGGTTCGGTCACAGGACGATGCTCAGTTCAGGGTTTTCCTCTGCTCTTCTGCAGGAACAAACAGACCTGCAATCAGGAGGGCAAAAGCAAAGAGAAGGAAGGACTGGTACCTGGCAGTCCACATTGCAGTAGTAGGCCTGCTTGCATTTGCCACACTTGAACAGGTCTTCTCTCCTGTAAGAGAAACACACGACAACCTAGTCGGGAACGGTTCATACAAAGCTGATCGTTTTATTAGGCCACTCTTAGATGGCGACTGGTGAAGCACACAGGTCTAGCCCCTCGACGTGCACATCCACCCGTGGCCTTTTCCTTTACTGGCTCCTCCTGGTCGCAGCCACAGTCACAACTATATTTAGCCAGTTAACCTTTTACTGCTCCACAAACCTTGAGCACATGTGACGGGAGGAGAGGGAGTGTGTGAGAAGGAGAAAGAGGGAAATTAACAGTCAAGTCTATCAGCAGAAGCAGGTCGGAAAGAAGGCTGCAACTATGACAACACCAGTGAACTCCAGTTTACGTCCTGTACACAACACCAACACACACACTGCTGCACATGCATGTGTGTGGGTGCAAAAATGACACCGAGGACGGTCAGCTGGTGGCACTGAGAGCCTGTACAAGGTGTGGTGCTTGCAGGCTGTGTAGATGGCCCCTCTTCTGCAGAGCTGCAAACACATGCTGCAGTATCACCCAGGTGACTCCCGCAGGTTCACGGGCTAGCCTAGCCGCAGGGTCAGCTCTGGGTGGCTTCAATGTGGTTCTTGTGAGACGTGCTTCGTTGTTCTGAGTTCCTGGAGTGCGTGAGTTTTACCTGGTGAAGCAGTGCTCGCAGTAAGCTCCTCTCTCATTCACTGTCAACACGTAGGAGTAGGCAGGGCAGGCGAACACCAGCTCTCCCACCGCGAACTGCCTCACCGCCCGGAGCCCTCGCCCTTTGTCCGGGCTCAGGAACCTCTCCGTGCCCTCTATACCCTCGCTGGTCATGTTGCGTCCTGTGAGCTGCTCTCCGATCTCATCCAATGGTCGCCGCCACCTGGATCTGTTGACTCGCTGCTGGAAACCGTCGCTGCCCTCGGTGCCGCTTCTTCCTCTACGCTCCGCCCGGTGTTCGGCTTGGGATTCAGCGCCCCCCGGCGGTCAGGCGGCGGAAGGACGCAGGTCGTCCACAGGTAGCCGGACTGTTTTTGTCCTAAATGTAACGTAAATGCTTCGGATTTTCTCTGTAATCTCAGGGAGAAATCTAATTTTGTGATTTGTGTCCAATTTCTGTCTTAAAATCAACAAAATCTTGACCAATTAAATATTGATATACATATTTTGATTATCTGCAGCCTTTATGAATTTGGTGCACGAAAATAAGTGAAACCTGTAGGTTTATATATAAATGCATTTATTTAAGTTAATCACCTCCTCATTCAAAGTTGAATTTCTGTAGTATCTATAAAACAGGAAAAAGAAGCGCTGTACAATCCGACAACAAAACTAGGAACTGCAGCCGAGTACACTGTGTATATATGTACATACTGTACACACACACACTGAAGTAGGTATATACAAAAATATACACTTTTAAATGTGTGACCCCCCCCCCCCCCCTTCCACCACTGTCATCCAAACCACCGCTGGCTACCTTACATCAACTTTTTTTAGGTAATGACTGCTGAAAAGACAGTTTAGTGTCACTGTTCCTTCATGAATACTGTAGCAAAATACTGCCTGATGTCTCGGCGGAAGGACGTACGTGTCAGAAAAGGCCCTCAAAAACAACCACTGCGGATGGGAGGTGACGGGCTGACACCTTCACGTCGGGACAAAGCGCCACACAACGACACCCCCTATTTAAGAACAAAGATTTACACATTCTCTTCTGTAATGAAAAACATTTGCCCGGAAAAACACAGTGAACACGAATGAAACTGCTCCTGCTCTGTGGGGAAAACACTCCTATGTGCTCACTTAGACCCTTTTCTGCATATAACTACTTCCATAAGTTTAACATTCAGTTATTTAGACTCGATTTTGATTGGTATTTAAAAAGAAAGATAAACTGACATCTCCCTGCCTCTTGCAGACAAATGCAGCACTGGTGGATGAGCGCGCACCAGGGCCACACAACCTTCCCCACAGCTGCTTCTGCATTTCCAGACTCTAAAAACAGAAGGGGACTTTGGCACACTGTGCTAAAGATGTAAACATTTAATCATCTCGGACTATTGACGATTTCAGTCTTTTCCTCTTTGTAGAACAGAAACAAAACCCCAAATAAAACAGAAATCTCTTCAAATCTACAAGAATAAGACTAGTTTTAAAAATGTGCTGTCGTTAGCAATATGGACGTGGCTGGTGAATGTAATAAAACTGATGTCTGATCCCAGAGGAGACGCAGGAGCAAATGTAAGCAGGAAAAACAAAGGTGTGCAATCTGCGGGGCTGCAGATCCAGGCTTCCATCTTCAAGCCTCCTTCCGGAGCCAGTCCCCGGGGCCGACGCCAGGGGGCGCCCGCCCCCAGAACCGCTCCGAAGCGAGTCTCTTCTCCCATGAGCAACACTTTGGCATCAACACTTGGTAATTACTTGATTAAACCTAATGATGGATTAAAATAACAGCACTTAAACCAAATACACTAAAAGAGACAAACAAACGTCATACGAAAACCAAAAACGACACGCACGTGGGGACAAACGCTGCCGAAGAGCAGGAAACCATCCCAGTGCTGCAGATTGTTGCCCACAAAGATGCTTGATTTGCCTTCAGACTTAACGTGGATACATCGACAACTTGTGTTCCCAGCAGCAACGCAGTATTACAACTCGCTGGCTTGCAGCTTTCTGTTCTTTACACTGTTATTTTCCCCACAACCTCCCACTCATTGTTGAATCTAACGAAACCGCTTGTACCTGTTTATTTATGTCTCACAGCACAATGCAGCAACCTGTCAAGTCTCAGGATAGGCTATTCAATCAGCTGCTGCCTCCACTCGCTCTGCTTTACAGTTGAATGAACGTTAAAAGGCAAGGCGAAAACAAAAGAAATGGGTGCCACCGGCATTTCACCAAAAAAGAGGGAGCGCAAGGATGAGTGTCAGTGAGCGCAGCCAGCCGTCAGCCAGCTACTGCAAACCGGTGAAACCAAACTTGGGAGGAATCGACGAGTAACTGTGCAAGGGTGTGTTGGCCAAACATGGAGGAATTCAAAGGGCAAAGAGCCCCCCCCCAGGCTGCAGCCGCCTCCTCGGCCCAAGGAGAACCCAAACGCTGCCCTTTGGGTGTGTGAGAAGGTTGCCTTGAAGCTGCCGGGTGGCGAGTCACAACGATGGGGGCATGCGGCATGATTACGGCCCCACCGACGCCTGCTTTTGGGCTGAGATTCGACTTTGTCAACAAAAAGGACACCTAACGCCAGATGGGGTCCGTCTGGGAGCGCTGGTGGTTCCTCCTCCCGCCGACTGCGTCTCGTCATGAACAAAAGCATCTTTAGCACTGAGCTGTGGGTCTGAGGCCGAGCTGCTGTTTGCAGCTAAGTGGGTTTTTATCCAGTTTGGGCGGGAAAACGTCAACTGCTGCCTGCAGGCGCTGTCAGACTTTCAGTTCTCTATCTGTGATCCCAGAAGACTCGTAAAAAAAGACAAAGAGAAACCAAAATCAGGTACGAGGGACTGTTTGCCCAGAGACACGACGACGGCTTGTAGACCCTTGCACGCAGTCCGATGCCTCCGACACACAACGCGCAGGAAAAATGTCTGATGAAAATGGAACTCGCAGCTTCCTTCTGCGCACCCACCATTTAAAAAAACAAAAAAACCAAAAGCTGTCCATCTTGTAAACGGAGAAGAGACGAACGAGCAGTAAAGCATCGGGTCAATTTCTGCTTTTCAAGTCTGCCAGCACCCAAACCTCAGAGAAAAAACAAAAAAACACCACAACTTTGGCCACTCGGGTGCACAAATTCACCACCACGTGATACGCTGAGTGGAGGAAGAGGGTCCTGCAACCACCGGTAGAATTACGAGTAAGAAACAAAACACACATTTATAATAAAATAATAGAATGGTAAAGTAAAACCGTCAGAGTTCCGCATACGCAGGCATTAAAGTAAAAGATCAAAGGTTTCATTCATCATTTCAACCATCAATGAGACCACTGAGGTATGTCGTTGGGATGCAAAGCCTCGCCCTCCGTTTTATCCTCACCAGCATCTCTGGAACCACCGCTTCGCCAAATGATTTCCCGTTTCCTCCACTGGGGTCTACAAGCCCCTCCCCCCCTCTGGGTTTCATCCCTTCTCTCCGGCGTGTCGAGGAGGGGGAGAGGTGCATAGACGGGAGCAGCTGCCCCTCTGGGGTGCAGGGAGAGGGGGTGCAGCCATCCCTTTTTGGTCGTTTCCCTCCAGGGTCCATCTCTCCGTCCGGTCCTCAGAGTGCGTGGGGGTGTCCAGCCGTGGCCCCGCTCCTGGCCGGGCTCTGCAGCGGCCCCTATGACTGCAGGTTGAGGGTGAACTTCCACTGCTGGCTCAGGCTCTGGCTGCACACCTCCACGGTGAGCCCGCCCATCCTGGCGCTGCGGCTGTCCAGGCACAGGTTGCTGCCCACGTGGCGAAGCTTGGAGTTGGACTCGATCTGCTCCCATTTCTGCTGGCACACAAAGGAGGGCAAGATCTTCAGCCATCGCAGCTCCACCGGCGCCTCCCGGCCGTCGGCCCCGGCGCGGCTCCTACCTGCCGGCTGTCGTTCTCTCGACAGCCCTGGAGTTTGATGAGGGAACCGGCTGTTCGGTCCACCACCGTCAGGCACAGGTCCATGTGTTTGACGGACTTGTCCTTGGTCAGGGCCCATTCCTTGGACAGATAAAGAAGCAAGCAGTAGTAAAAGGCAGGCTTGACCTTTTCTGAGCGGTGGGAACGTGGCTGTGATACAGAATCTTACAAATACATACACCGTAAACAAGGGCTCGCATTTTCTGGACACTTTAAAAGTGAATCATTTAGAGTAGGAATTCACCAATGTGACCAGTGTGTGTGTGTGTGTGTGTGTGTGTGTGTGTGTGTGTGTGTGTGTGTGTGTGTGTGTTGGCCTAACTACCTGGTTGCCTCCAGCGTTGTGGCATTCGTAGACTCCCACAACACCGTCAGCAAAATGACCCAAAGTATCCAGACAGTTTCCTCCCTGCTGCAGGGCCCCGAAGGCTATGTCCTGGTGGTCGGGGACTCTGGGGGGAACGAAAAGGCAGTTCACGCCTTATTTTCATGCCTACTTTCACCTTTTATGGAGATTTCGGTGAGAACAACAACGCTGATGACTTGAGAAGCTGCAAACGTCCAAAGTGCCTGAACCAAGGTGGTAGGATTCCACATCAGAGCCTCTCTGGGTGGAAAACTGGGACACATCCTCACCGTAGTTCTGGGTAAACATTCTCCAGGTACCACTTAAACGGCTTGCAGCCCACTCGCTTCTTCAGCTCCAGGCGACTCTGGATACTGGGACAAAGCAAAAGGTTGGACTGGGTTCACTGGAGGCGGAGGCTGGGGCCCAACACACTTACTTTCCATAGGGGACGTTCCTGGCAGAGGGGACGGCGGCGTAGTAAAAGTTTTTATACTCGTCCATCCACACCTCTGCTGCTCTCCTCGTGTTCCTGAGAGGAGACAGGTGAGCAAAGGTGAAGCCAAGCAAGGAGGGTCATAAAGAAGTGAACAGCAGGTCCAGGTGGGTCCCAGCTCAGGTGTGTATACGTGCATGGGATGGACCCGACCGCCCCGGAGAGGGCGTGACAACCTCCAGAGGCCAGAGTTCGCTCGGTGTCAACCATTAACTCTGCACTTGGAACATACACACGCGCACGAAACGTGACCGCCAGGTCAGCGTCAGCGGCTCAACACGGCTCACGAATGGAAGTGTGTGTGCCCCACAGGAGGCATCTGAGCTGCACGAGGCACCACTGGTGATGGAAGAGGAGGATACCCAGGAGAGCCACGGCCACTCTAGATTCCATGGGATCATTCTCCTTCGCTGCCACAAGGTTCCAACGTGCCCATTTGCAGAGACAGTTATTTGTGGTTGGAGGGGAAGAGGAGAGCTAAATGAGTTCTGTAAGTCATATTTGCTATTGTGGCGCCTCGTCCGCATTTATCAGAGCTCCAAAGAGCCGCCCTCAGCTGTGAACGCTCTCCGCCGGGCGCAGGACACCTCCTGACCCGAGCTCCCAGCGGTCCCATAATAGCCCCCGTTCAGGGCATTACGACATAATGGGCTCATTAAAAACCTCTGCTCTACCTGTCCGAGTCAAACGGTGTATTAACCCAGTGTTTCATTTCCAGCAGAGCGGCCGTGCCGCGTCCTCCAGCCGCCCGCGTCCGTTACCTGGCAAACACGGTCCCGCTGCCTCCTGGGAAGGTGTAGGGATGCTGCTTCCTGAAGACGTGGCCCACTCTGCTGCAGGGGATGATCTCCAGGCTCCCGCCGCACTGCCACACCCGGAAGGAGATCTCTGAACACACGGGAGGACAATTCCGCTTTTACCGCCTCATTTCACGGTCCGGACCTCGCACGTTGTTTCCCGTCTGATTCCGGCCTTTTTCTACATCTGCACGCGTGCGTTCTGAGCGGGGGGAGGTAAACGCCAGCGTCTGGAGCCTCCGTGCCGACCTGAGTCACTCTGCCTTCTCCAGAGAGGCATGAATCATGGTGTTTATTCCCACCATCTCCCTACTGCAGAGAGCCAGGCAGCAGGGAGAGACAAATGCTGGGGTTTTTTCCTTTTTTTCCATCACGCTCTTCTCTAAAGGAGGCCTGTTGTGTTCAGCGTGGTTCTCTCTCAAACACGCTCCCATTAACTGGGTAATTGTCTGAGATCAACTGGCAGCCGGAAGACTCGCTATAATATCACTTCCCTTCATCACCTTTTGGAACAGAAAGCCTGGATGAGCTCTTGTGAGTCAACAGCAGCTTGAAAGGCCTGATTAGCCGGACATTTTCATATCCGGGAGGTGAACCCCACAGAGTGTGATTTCAGCGACCAAGGGAGAAACACTTAGGCTTAAACTGACCATAATCTCAGCTTATTTACTTGCCAAGTGTCTGTAGATGCAAAGATCAATTCCATGTGCGTCACTACCAAGGTCACCCGATAATTAAATGAAGCACTGACATGTAGCATCAGGACACTCTGAGATGAGAATTTGTCCGTTTTTTATCGACGTACTTAAGCTTCTCACACAGAAACAGTGAATGTTTCAGTGCTGTGGAAGGAATTTCATGCTTCTGACAAAACTTCTGAAGGGTTCCAGCGCTTCACAGTCATGGTAAGACTTTAAACCAGCACTGTTTCGCTCTTAAACACTCTCTCTCTCTCTTCTCTTTTTACCTTTTCTGCTTCTTGGCTGACAGCTGAAAATGCCATATGACACATTATGTGTAAACCACCTCATCCATCTGCTGCGCTTTCACCAACTTCCTGTTCCCCTTCCAGAGGAGCACAGCGGCAGCACTCACCTAGGTTTTCTCCTCCCCACACATCCATCATCATGTCATATTTTCCCAGCTGCTCAAAGTATTCCTTATCCATGACGAAGAGACCTCCTGCTATCATGGGAGTCCTGCAGAGACGGGTGGGAAGGCAGAAGTGGAGGATGGGCCGATGAAACGGGCTTAGCTGCAGATAGGAACCGCATCGGTGAGCGCGCTTCTCTCCTACTTGATGGGAGCGATTGGGTTTCCCTGCCGCGCTCGTCTCTGATCCAGAGTCATGTAATCCCATTTAAACACCAGGTTCCAGTCGAAGCCTGATGATAGATGAAAACACACAGAGTCGAGTTAAAGCCAGCGTGTCTTTGGGCCACTGGAGGTGTATTAGCAGGTATTTGAGTCCAGGTGTGTGTGTGTGTGTGTGTGTGTGTGTGTTCTACCTCCTTTCAGGTCAGCCGAAGCCCCGACGTACTGAAAGTTGTCCATGTTGATGACGTCGATGATGGGAGAAACAACTCTGGTCTTGTCCTGAGAAGGAAGGAAGGACACAAAACACTTCACTGAGTCAAAAGTCCAACTCATCAGCAAATGCGTCTACGCAGATACGTCCAGCTCTTTTGGTTTTGATCTAGTAAGTTTAGCTTATCTTATGACTCGACTGTTGTGCGACATTGTTTCTTTTATAGGTGTTGATTTTCTGCATCGTTTCCTTGTGTTCCAGGGAGGTTGTTTTTTCTTTTAGTTAGTTAGTCTGACAGGGAACGCTTTGAGGTTCGGCATCGGCACGTTAGCTAACTTGGGACTGACAAACCACCACATTTTGGAAGATCAAATGCAGAGTCAGATGGCATTCTCACACACCAGATGAATATTTGAAGAACGACCTCCATTTTACACTCCGCTTCCTACTTCACACTGAGATTCCTTTAAATCCAAACGTTTCCAACTATCACTGAAGGGCTTCGGTTGGACTTTAAGGTCTAGTATTTTCTTTTGTTATTAAAGTCCCATCGTGTGTGTGTGTCATGGGTGGTCACGTGACCATCACATGAGAACATCTAGCATGAAGCAGTCCTTCCTGGACAGACGAAAGCGTGCAGATTGACCTCAGCCTACATGATAAACCACATGCAGCGTCCTCTCAATGACCTGTGTGTGTGTGTCTCCGTGTCCGTGTGTGTGTATGTGTGTGTGTCCGTGTGTGTGTGTGTGTGTGTGTATACCTCGGCCACTCTCTCCAGTAATGGCTCCAGCCAGTGGGCGTTACACTCGCAGTGAGAGTCTAAGAAGGTGAGGACTGGTGCCGTGGCTGCGTCTGCTCCACGCACCCTCGAACGCATCAGTCCTGAGGGACCCGACCGGGGCAAAACACACAGTTGCGTCACCGTAAAGTAACAACCGATCAGAAGCTGCTGGCAGTAACAGATCAATGAGTGCGGCCTTTTTTTATGGATTACCCTCTCGGCGGTCGTTTCGCAAGACGCGGATTTTTTCGATCTTCCCCAGCAAGGCTCCGTCCTCCGCTGAAAGAGAGGCAAAGTTTGACCCGACGCGATCCCAGACAGGACGTGACGGGTGTGTACCGGCTGATACTAACGGTTATCGCTGTAGTCGTCAACCAGGATGATCTCTTTGACCAAGTGAGGTGGACTTTTCTTCAGGACACTGAACAGACAGACGGACGGACGGGTGAGGGCAGAGGGGGCGCGGACGTGGCGGCGGCGGCCGTGTGGCTGGCCTACCTGACCACGGTGCGCAGCAGGGCGGAGCGGGCTTCGTTGTGGAAGGTGATGACCACGCTGGACGCCGGCAGGTCCGACTTCCACAGTTTGTGTCGGCAACTGCAGGAACCGAGAGCCCGTTAGGACCTGATCCAGTGCTGGCTGCAGACACATCACACACACACACACACACACACACACACACACACACACACACCACACAGGTGCAGCGGGCTCCTCTCCAACACGCTCTATGCATGTGCAGTACGTTGGATAAGGTTTAAATGCCCAATGTCAGGTAACAGGAATAGAAAACTAGCACATCTGCAGCAGCTGTTATCAAATGGGAGTATTCCTGATCCACCCTCCAAGTCCTTTTTTCACACCAGGACACGGGTTTTCCTGCCCGAACGTCGGCGCTGCTCCACGCTGGGCCGAAGGCGGGTGGATGCGTGATCAGTAGGAGACACATTCCTGCTCTCAGGCCCGGTAATTTCAACCGCGGCAGCAGCGGGTCGATACATCAGCAGGGCCAGATCGCTGCACTTTTAAGGTTGATCCGTAAGTGGAAAACTATTGTTGTTCTCTCATGAGCACCGCCTGGTTATGGTGGTGACGATCACCTACAATCTGATCTTGAACGGAGTTTTTGCTGTTCTTTCACTAAAAGGGGGAAATTCTCAGGTAGGGTGTGTGACGCTGGAGGGACGTACTGGTCGTGTCTGGTGTCGGGCACCGCTCGGTCCATACGGAGTTTGTCGCTCTCCACCTGGTTGAACTTGTTCCTGGCGTAAGGGTCCTGACCCGGTCGCACGACTGTGGCTCCGACGTACAGGTCCTGGTCAAAGTCCTGCCAGCGCACCTTACCTGCACACACACACACACACACACACACACAGCCCCAGTTGAAACACCACCCAAACAAACAGCATCGTCAGGTTTAAGCTAACATTGTTGGGGACATTAAGCAAACAAAGTGATTGAAGTGAATGTTTTTCCTCTTCTCAGATGGAAGATTAATCCCTCTGTTCTTAATGTGTATTTTTGTTTTGTTTTTTGTGCAACGCTGTGGTGAAATCCAGACATAACAAAGAGAAAAAGACATCAGGCAACAATGAAAGCAGCAGGAGAAGATGGAGCTGGGAGCGTTACACAGGGATGAAAAAAACAACCGAGGAATGAATGGGATTAAATATCAGTGGGGAATATGAAACGCAGGCAGCAGCATGGCTGATGCAAGGATCTGTCACCGCTGATGGGGAGAAACCTCGCTGTCTGACCAGAGCGATGTGACGCGGAGGAAAGCGGATGTGGGATTTGTGCTCAGGAGGCACAAAAATGGAGAGGAAAACAAAAGGAGGGAAATAGAACAATTCAACAACCTCAAATACGAACAGGGAGAAGCTGCCTTTTTTAAAAAATGCAGCAAACAAATTAAAAGCCATAATGAAAGGCAAACTCAGAGCAGCTTCTGTCTGACCAGATTAGGGGCAGCGGCGCCGGCTGCACGGAGGAAGTTGTCATGTTTCATTCACCACTTGATCAGGGATCGCTGAGACACACACACACGTTTAAAAGAAACCCCGCTAATTAAGCGAGCGCAGACGCTATGCTAATGACTGGTGGATACATATGGCAGCGGAGATTAGGCCATGCCTGGGTACGGATGTGGGTGCACGTGAGAGTCAGACGGAGCGAAAGTGAGCCTGACGAGGTCGTAGGAGCCGCGGAGAGACGATCTGTGCCTGTGCTGACAGCCTGTGCGAGTGCCTGGCATGGTAATGTGCTCACGGCTGGCTGTGATGCCTATCATCTGGTTAATGGCGCCTCTGAGAGGCGGCTGCCTGTGTCAGAGCCTGTGATGTCCTTGTTGATATCTCAGAGACTAATTAATGTTTGAGCTTCTCCTATCCAGCCTCTGTAGCGTCTTCATCTTCCAGTCTGTCCTCCGCTCACACCTGTTTGCTCTCCACTTTGCAGTAGGAAATTTAACACGTTGCTCCCTTAAAAAAGGCCCCGTTGGGCGTTTTCTGTGTTTTCGCTCCAACTGGAGCCGTCCGGTCTTTAGAACACCGTCGCTCTCTAATTCCTTTCTGCCACAACTGCTGCTGACTGACTCTTTTTCCCTCGGTTCTTCTCCTCCTTTTTCAGAAAGCCGTGGTTGCCATCAGAGATAAATAGATAAATGTTCTTTATTGATCCCACGCTGGAAAACTGTAGCATTACAGCAGCATTACTTAAGTGGAAGGCACATTCTCTCCATCCATCAGCAATGACACGTAACGTCCTTTAGTGCCCTTCTGCATGGCTGCAACGAGAACGGCTCGAGTTCTTCACCGCAAGACCAACAGAAATCCGTTAAACTGGAACGAGAATCACTGGATGTTTTATTGATAAATGAATCTGAATGCTCTACCTCCTGCTTCCATCCCTCTCTTTTTGGATCACTGTGCACTGAACTAAAACCAATGTTGCAAACCCCAAAGTAAACAGCTCGTGTTGGAGCCAGATAAGGGCCAGTATATTCTCTGCGTATATAAATGAAGGCTGCCAGTCACACACACACACACACACACTAAAGCGGTTTCGCGGGGCCCACAGGGACCATCGGAGCCAAGCAGACGGGTGTTGGTGTCTTACCGGGCGGCAGAGTCTCTGAATGGGTGTCGTCAGAGCTGTGGGTTTTGCTCCTGCTGGACAGGTCGCTGGATCCCCAGTCGTCCTGAAAGGAAGCAAACAAAAAGGCTTCAAACCAACCCGAGGGAAGCGGAGGACAAGAAGAGAGCGAAAGGATAGAGGAGAGGAGCTCTGGTCTTAGCTATTAATCAGTGAAATAAGCAAATGGAGGTGTGTTTCTTCCCATTCAGTCATCAGCTGAGGTCACACCCTCGCCCAGGATCCTTTGTAACCCCTGAAAACCGCTGGGTGGGCAGGACGCCAGGCCCAGCGCTGGGCGCCATCCATCCCCGCCCAGACTTTTGTCCTTGAGCTCAGACGGCTTCTGTGTGAGCGTCCTATTTGCTTTGGAGTGCCCGTTTACCATCAGCAAGTAAAACGTGTCCAAAACGTTTCTTTTTTGCCGCCCACACAGAAGCGAAGATAGTGTAGCAGTCGGAAAAAAAGAAAACCAGACACAGCTGCGTTCACTGCTCCGTTTCTACACTCGCACTGTAAAACTCTGAAAATGGGTTGGATTTTCTCTCCCCAAAGGTTTGTTTTTGGTAAGTCCTTGGAGGAACAGAAAGTTGCTTCGTATTTCCAACTTCCACAAGTCACACACATATGTGTGTGTGTGTGTGTGTGTGTGTGACTGTAGTCTGTGTGATCAAGTTCCAGGTGAGATCAATCTAAGGGAATATTTCCGATGAGTGTGTGCGTTCAGCCAGGCGGTGGTGCTTTCTCTGGATGAGACTCAAGTCGGCAGGTTGGGAAATGGAGTCTGACAACCTCTGAGTGGAAACAGGGGAGGTTTTCTAACACACTAAAGCCCCAAACCGGTGTTTAGATGCTGCTTGTTTAGGCCGGCTTGTCCGACGGACAATTTTTTTGTCAAACTTTCCAGAGTTTTGTTTTCGAGACGAAACTGGAGGATTACTGAGATGAAACAGTAGTAATGTCTTCTGATCCGAGTTCTCCTCGTTTTGTCAGGGTCCAGGATTTACACTTTGGCAAATGTGGAAGCAGCTGCTGTTTTTAATTTAACACCGATCCCCTCCAGCAAGGCTCGAAACTTGCCGCAGAATGATCGGCTTTACTTTAACCACACTCACGGGGAGCCGAGACCGTGAACTCACCATCCAAACCTCTGCACTCGTAAATACCAAAGGCCTCATTGAGGACTGCACTCCTGGATTTAACAGGCCCATTTTTAGCTGTTTGAACCGAAACTGGAGGAGAGGAGCAGGGCACAGAAGGACAAAACTGAAGACGGGAATTATCTTGAATAAAAAACGGAGCAAAACGGGATGGGGGGGAATTCAGAGTGCTCTCGGGCTGCATGGGCTGCTGCAAAAGCCTGAGATTTATAGGTGCTGCAGTTCATCATGGACCTGACTGTGACACAAGCATTAGGAGATGATGAGAACAATGCACTCCTTCATGGCCCAGCGCGCGCGAATTATCAGCACATGATTGCTATAAATATGACCGATCACCAATTGAACTAAAAGGCCTAAAAGATTTAAAAGGCCAAGTCCAGAGCAGATGTTGGAGAACTCGTACATGTCACAGCAAATCTTTGTAGCTCACTGGTGTTTTGGTTGCACCTGGTGAAAAATACCATCTATGTTAATTCCAGTTTTTTCAATGCAAAAATCCATCACCCAAGCCTCTAAAATGAGACGGTTCTTGTTGTCACCACACCCACACCTGCGTAGGATAAAAGACGATCATCCATCCCAACCAGGCGCCGCTGCTGGCAACCTTGGACGCTTCTCAGTTTCAAGGTATGCGGTTCACAGCAGAGTTTCCCCACCTCCTCTCCTCTTAATGGGATGGCGTGTAAGCCCCAGACACCTCACGCCAAGGGCGTGAGAGTTTGTTAACAGGTGACATCTCAAATTTGCGTATCCGGGGTTTTGCGTTCAACTGCATTAGTGTTGGTCAGGTTGCACGGGTGCTTGTCTGCGCGCGAGGCGAGCGCGTTGGATCCACTCTTGCTCGTTCTTTTAATAGTCTAAGTATAATCCACTGATCCACTGATAGATTACCTTAGATAAGGACCAGGAGTTCAACAGACACACTGGGGGAAGACACACTGGGCAGCAGCCAGAGCGGATAAAATATGCTGCTGAGCAATGTAATTAGCTAAAATGCCTGCCTGAATGACGCTAGTCTCTTAGCATCACACATGGCCCGTTTGGCCCAAGGCTGACGAAACGATCACGAAAATGGGCTTTGCTTGTTTTCCAATCAGGGAAGATGAATAAAAATTTAAACATCCTCTGAAATGAATACATAATGAGCTCCACAGCCACACGAGCAGCTGCGCCCACCGCTATCAACTAACTGCCAACTCTGCCATGATCTAGAACCAAGTAAAAATGTAATATGTGTTTTTGACGTCAATGTAGACGGACGATAAACCTGTATTGAAAAAGTACCAGAAGCTGTAAACGCTCCCTCTGCCCACAGAACGGCTGTCGGACGTTAGAACAAACGTCCTTCAAGAGCACAGCTCAGGTTCACGCTCCTGTGACAGGCCGCATCCGTCCTGCTGAAGGGTCCATAAGCAAGACACTGAATACCGATCAGACACGGTGACTCAGCACAAACGCTGACCCGCCTGCAGGGCCCAAGGGGGAACCTTTGAAATAAAAGTTACTGCCCCGTTAATACTTCGGAATAATAATACAGAGCTCTTTTACCAGCTAATACTGACCACCGACCACATCGACTTAGTTTAGACTATTTTTTGTTGCTGTTGTTGTTCGAAATTTACCTGTCAAAACCCTCCTGGTGAAAATAAGCGCACGGATGCTACTACAACCTTAATCACAGGATTCCTCCGTGAAAAACTTTTAGAACTTTCATGGAATCTACAGATCAAGCTAAAGAGGGTTTTCTGAACTGCATTATATTGTGTGTAAACTATCTTGTGCTCCAAGCGTTGGATTCGCACCAGCAGCTTTGGCACCATGCTGCTGGGCCCTCAGGCTGCACAGACAGAAGATCAACCTGAAAGATGCTTGAAAGCCATTTTTGCCTCCGAGTTTCTGGAAGGAGCTTTGAAGTCGGACCCCGCCCCCACGGCACCAGAGCCGCGCCAGCGCCATCCAATTTTGCAAAACATCATTTCATTTTAATGCAACCCATCTCTCTTTTCTGTCACATCGCAGCATCCCCTCCTGGCTCCTCCACCTCCGCTGCTCACTCCTCATCCACCCGGCGCAACGATCAGACCCCGCCTCACACCTCTCCCCCTGCTGACACAAAGAGTGTTCCCTAAACGCCGCATTAGGGAACACCCTTCTTTATCCAACATCTCGAAAGCAGCTTTAAAACCATTAGGAAGCTCATTTAATCCATTCGCTCAGATTAGCCCCAAATTCTTTCATGTTCACAGCACACACACTTTTTTTTGGCCATTGTCACAGATAAATATGGTTTAAATGTGGAACATTTTGCGTGTGGATGATTGGAGTCCTTCTGTGGGCAGCTGGCAGACAAGTGAGGATGTTCTCACATGACTAGAAAAGAAGAAACAAAAAACAAGTACGAAAAAGTAGTGAGTGACGCCATCCTGAGAGGTGGAGACGAGGTGGAGGTGTGGCTCTGTGGTGAAGGAGGTCAAATCTTTTTAAGCCCCTTCAACTTTAACATCAGAATTCTGAACACGCGGAGCAAACTGTGACGAGTCTTAGCCGTGTGTGTGTGTGTGTGTGTGTGTGTGTGTGTGTGCGTGAGAGGAAACAGAGTCAAAGAGCCTGGAGGGAGCTAAACCTCAACGGAGGGATTGTGTGTGTTGGCCCCAGTCCTGAAATCCCATCTGCATCCTATGCCTGCACGCACACACAATAAAAACATAATGACGGACTCTGTTGCTTCGACCTGAACGCCTCGTGAGACGGGAGATGAAGAGAGCCGAAGAGCTTTTTCACTTGAACACAACAGTCAACGGACAAATCAAAGGACTGTCCGTGGGACGCTGTTATCGTCCAACACGTATGCAGATCAGAACCCCCCGCCCCCGCCCCACCGCCTGATGAATAATGTCTTAACGTTTGGCAGAGAGGTGAGGATTATTCACCAGCTCCTGAATGTTTCTGCTGTGGGGTCCTAAAAAATCTCGGTCCAAATTATGAATGAATTAAAGTGTAGCTACTATTAAAGACACCAAAAGAGGGAAGGCAAAACAGAAGGAGAGAGGAGTAGAAAGAAGGATTTGAGGCTGAAGGATGAAGCGCTGAGGTAGACGGAGTGAACGGGCCAATCTCAGTGTTCCAGGGAAAAATAGGACAAGGTGGTGGGTGGCAGAGTGTGGGGATGCTAGAATCCCCCGTTCGGTTGTACAAACGCTTTTATCGAGCTTTTGCTTCCTCGACTTTCTTCCCACACCCCCAAACACACACACACACATGCAGAGACACTGCCTTCTTTGATGCCCCCTCCTCCTCCTCCTCCTCCTCCTGGCTAACAGTACATGATTGTCCCCCTACTCGACCACAGCGGTGCTCTGTGATTTCCACATCCAAAAAGGACCCTTTAGGCTGTATTACAACTTTGTAAAGACATTCATTAGGCTGTTGAACACATGAAAATGATCGCCGTTTGTGAAAAGGTGGGTCCTTCTCTTTCACTACTAACCCGACAAGGAAAAACATCCAACAGTTTTGGCAAGATTGGAATGGATTTATCAATGCTTGCAGCGCTGGAATTGCAGCGCGGCTCACATTACCTCTCATCATAGGTGTGTGCACCTGTATGTGTCTGTGCGTGTGTGTGTGGGTGTGTGTGTGTGTTCAGCTGGAAGAGAATGGGACTTGATAAATATTGTCTTTTCATACGTGGAGATGGTTTTCTGTAAGCCAGAAGGTGTGTCGTGTAAACTGTAGAAGAGGATAATGTGTGTTTTGTGTGTGTGAGTGGCCAGGATTTCTGCTCGTGCTCTTCAGTTGCTGCAGACCTTTGCACGCTTCGGCCCCAAACGCTGAAATTAAATGTCAGCTTTGGCTGACAAAAGAAAGCCATTATGCGCAACACAAACATCACTTTTTCAATGGAACACACACACACTGCCAGCGAGCTTACATCACACTCCGCGCAGGTGTACGACTGCAGCCGTTCCACTGGGTTTCCGTCACCGTTTAAAACACACAACTGAGCCTCTGGCTGGAAATCCTGTGGGGTTTCCCCAAAACATGGATATTACGGTACTGCTCAGCCTATGGCTGTGGTGGAAGTAAAGCCAGCGGGGGGGGTCAGATTCATAGACAGGGGTCAAGGTTTCGTGTGACTTGTATCTGTGTGTTATAACACTCACAGACAAACCGTGTCAGCCTTGGGCAGAAAGCGTCTGGATTACAGCTGACAAACGTGTGTGTGTGTGGACGTTTAACAGGATTTTTAGGTCTTTCACCTTTATCTCTCCTAACTGGCTCTGCAACACCTCGGGCACGAAAGGAATTCTTCTTCCTCCTCTTCCCTCTCACCGTGTGGGTTTCAGTAACCGGACAAAAACACGTTACAGAGCTTCGTCCAGTAAGTTCAAGACTGACTGGAACGTTTTTGATTTACATTATCCCTGTCGTTGCCATGACAAAAGTAACAATGCTGAACAGTTCGAATCTTAGGTAGAGGCTTTCAAACAAGTCTGGAGAATGTTAAGAGAAAAGAATCCACCTCTGGCCCTTGAACCTGTCTCTTTGGGCCTTTCAATGGTGGTCGAAGAAGAAGCCAGTAAAAGGCATTTCCCCACTTACAGCCATTCTCATACTCTTCCTGTCATAGTTGCTCGCTGTCACAAACACAAGAAAACTGATACTGAGTCATTTTCTCAGGAACAAAAGCACAAAATGAGGTTGTTCCAAATTCATTGATGCCGATTCGACGATGTCGTCGTCTTCACAGCGAATCCGTTGTCTCCTGCTTAAATCAACTTGGCACGGCTGTGAAACGCATCTCTGTTCCACTTGTTGCTGTTGTGTGTTTTCCGTGCTCATCCTCCAGAGGATTGAAGCCAGGGAGCGCAGCGAACGCCTGTGGGGGATCCACCGCTTTCAACTCAAGCAACAAATGCAGCTATTCTACGACTACAATTACACACGGTGCCATTTTCCAACTGCAGAGCGACGACCAAGTTTGATTCCATTTCCATGATGCTGCTATTTTTGGTTCAGACAGAATTGAGTAATGAAAGCTCAGCAACATGGTGCAGAAAGATACAGGAGGAATATAAATTCTGTTAATTTGCAACCGCGATTCCCCCATTTAACCTTTCATTCCTTTCAGCTGCGGTCATGTAATCAGTAAAGACTCTTCCCTCCGTTTGACATATACTGCACTAGATCCCTCCATCCAAAGACTGTTGGATTAATTATTCACAGTCAGGATGGAGGAGTGAACTCTGACCAGTGAAAACACCGGAGAGGCTCCAGTAAAACCAGTAGACGGCAGGGTGGGAGCGGAGAAGACCAGAACCAAAGAACCAAAAAAAAAAAACCTGCAACATTTGGGAGAACAAATGGAAAAATGTACCCTCACCGACAGTCAAGGACCCCCGAGTACCGAAGCAAGAAGAAGAAGAAGAAAACGCCTTGAATTTACAAGCTCCAAGAGGAATGCAGCATCTGTAAGGCCTGCTGCAAGTGTGAAAAGACAGATGTGGAGAAGGTCCTCGCCCAGTGCCCAGGAGACGCTCTGGTGTGACAGACCCTGCTGGGGGACTTTACGTCACTTCCTCCTTCTCTGCTATTTTTATGAGGCTGTTTACAGATGTAATCCACACTGGACCAAGACGTTAGACCAGGGGTGAGCAGGTATTCAGCCTGAAGGGCTCACACTGGGCTTTAGATCTTGTTGAAGGGGCCGGCCAGCTGGTGCAGGCACTAAACCCCCTCCTAAAAACCTGCTTGATGGACTATTGACAGAGAAACGATTTTGAAGAGCCTGTAAACTGGTCAGAAAACCACTTCCAGAAGTAGTGGCGCAGAGGGTGCACTCCTCCCATGAAGCTGATGGGGCAGAAGGGGCTGAGTGTCTCCTCCCACCTCTAGACCTCGCCTCCCCTGCTGTCCATCCCAGGTACACGGTCTGACTCCAGATATACAGGCAGTCCACAAAAGCCAGTTAAAAGCAGTCAAACCCGAGATCACGGCCCCGTCGTGTCTGCGTCTGGGTCGCGGCAAACGTGGCCCCGTCTTCAACCCAATAACGCTGTAAAGGGAGTTTGAGGGCTGCGGCGGTTTCAGCTATTCTTAGCCCATCCTCACAGTCTGACACAGCCATTACTGTTCCACCCCTTCCCAAACTAAACGCATAGATAAATCAAACCCACCTTTTAAGGCTGAAAAGCAGAGACTCAGAAAAAGGCAACAAGGCCGGTTGGCCCAGGAGAGAAAATTATTCAGCTTGTCTAAGGCTGTGAATTAAGGATCAGAGTGGCTCCGAACATGACAACAGCTTTGTGGTTTCATAATTGGCTCCCTGGGTGACCCACTGAATATCTGTCCTACATCCAAAGGAGAGAGGGAAAAAAGAAAAAGAAAGACAAACACCAAAGAGTGAGCATGCATTAGTGAAGACAGATTGATCTGGAAAGATGGCACAAACACAACAAATGACAAACGACCGAAGGGGCATACGGGGAGGAGGAAGAGAGGCCTGCAGCCAACACAGAGGTGAGAGAGTTACCATGTGGCCTGTTAACGGGAAAGATGAGGAAATGCATACAGTTAACCATCTGAGTCAGGGCGGTAAACACCACTAAACACACACACACACACACACGATCTCACACGACTATCAGGCGCATGTGAATCCCCGAGGCAGCAGAAATGTGGCAACAAAAAGGAAATGAAGCGCGTACTTCACAATAATGTCAAAAATAGAACTAGGAATCATCTTTCACGGCGGGCAGAGGAAGGCTCCGTGCGCTAGCGTCGTCTCTCGGCTGTGTTCGAGGCATGACAGGCCCGCCAGAAACGCAAGCAAAGCTCAGGGCTGAACGTGAGCGTGTCGGTGTAAAAAACACAGGCGATGTCGCAAAACCGACTGGAAAGACGTGCCCGAAGGGGGAAAAAACACAAGCTGGAAAACATGTGGTCAAAGGCACCCACAAACTAGGGCTCTCTGTTGACGGGATCCACATTTATCCTCGGTGTCGGGAAGCCTTCATTTACATTCTGAAGCTTTAACGGGCCTGCGGGAGGAATCGGACTCTCGCTAGGGTCAATTCTGCCAACAGCCTACGGACAGCCACACTCCTCTAGCTTTATGGTTTATTACACAAAAAAAGAGAGGAAGAAGTGGGAGAGGAGCTGAGTAAGCACTCCTGACTCCGAAGAACCATTTCAACAGGAGGAACCACCCGAGGTTCTTCTTCAGGGGCAGCAGCACCGTTCGCTCTGCCGTCCAGGTAAAAACGTCTGCTAGCGAGTCTCAGAGATCTGTTTCATGTTTTGGAAGATGTTGTCATGAATTAGCTCTACGCGACACTGCAGCAAATATTTTCCAGTATTTTAGTTTGGGCTTTTTGAGTGCGAAGGAGGGGGGTTCCCCTGACTTTCCAGTCCTTTCTTTCTGAAAGTTTCTGTAACCTGCAGAGAGCCCGTGTGAGGATGTGAGAGCAGCTCTGGTCCGCAACCGGTTATATTTAGGCTCCCTGGTCCCGCTGGTTACAAAACAACAACACCTGGACATCTCTGCTGTTTGTAATTTCAAAAAATAATAATCTGGTACTTTTATCTGATTCGTTCTCCTTTCAAGCTGATGCTTGAGGTCCGCGGGGGGACCGTGTGACCCCAAAATGACAGATGCAAGCAAATCAGCCAGGAGTGTTTAAGGGTGAGGCGGCTGGCGAGGATGCCGTTACACGCTCAATCCTGTGTGTCGTATGGGTAGCAACAAACCAAAAAGCCCCAGAGGGAGAGCAGATGGAGGATCCAGCGCAGGAGTCGGTTTTCTACGGATCACAGCACACAGAAACTTCCCGTCCACGAAACTGGAACAAACTTGGCCCTTTTACATACTCGCTCCTGCACGAGGGAATGCTCCGTTTCATGCAAATGAGCAAGTATGTGCACAGGTAAAGAAGATTTAAATGCAGGCAAAGAAGATTTAAATGCAGGCAGGCCACGGTTGAGAACAAAAGAAATGTTCTTTGTTTCGTAAAATAAAAACTTTGAAGTAAAAATACTGCAGTTTAAAGCCTATGACAGCCTATCACATATTAAGGTTTACCGTCCTTCATTTTGAAGGTTAAAATCGGCACACTGTGGTGGTAATCCTCTTAATAATTTCAGTTTTCTTGTCTTAGTCACAGCAACACAAAAGAAGTGCTGCTAAAGCTGGTTCAATAGTCGGAGGTATTTGATGAATGCAGTTTCATGGTAATGTAGTTTCACAGGTTTGATTAAATTAACAACTGTTTCATGTGTGTGTGTGTGTGCGTGTGTGTTTGAGGAGCTCTAACAAGTTCAACAGGTCTGTCTGGGTGTGGGCTTCCAAAACTGAACCTAACGGACTCTCGGGTTCTCCTGGGAGCCGCGGCTTCGGCGGTGCAAACAAATCCAACCCAAACCTGGAATCTCACGGCGGAGCCCCGGTTTGAGACCTACATGATATCATACCGCATGTCCCGGTTCTGTCCGAGGAGTTCAGCTTCAACTCACATCCCTGTTCCTACAGTTCAAGTTCTGGTTTTCCCCTCAGCACCAATCTACAAGGCGCTCATTCAGAATCAGAGGATGACAGCAAAGTGAGGTGATCACCGTTACTGAGGATCTTGGGTTTGCACGTTATGTGTCAGAGGGAAAAAACACTTGACAATCCAAAATTCAGTAACTTTGAACAGATAGAAAGTGCGGCAATAATTCTGGTGCTTTAACTCTACCGACTCAGTGACAGTGAATGGAAGGAGTCAGATAAACGTGTCAAACTGTCATTCTCACAGTGGTGCGAATCCCCCCCAAAAGGACTTTAAGTAAAAAGAAGAAAATCCCAGTCAGATCAGTTGAGCCTGGAAAGCGGAGCCAGATGACTGCAGGTCCCAGAGACATCGATGCGGTGAGACAGCTACCGCAGACGCAGCGTTCTCGGTGACAAATTGAATAAAAGGTGGATGCCGTCTTCTTTTTGTGTCTGAATCAAAACCATCCACTGATAACACTGAACGATAGATATCTTCATCTCTTCCAACTTCCCTGTGAGATGGCGGGTCTCTGTCTCTCACTCTCAGACGTGATGTCTTTAGTCACATGTCCAGTCACCTAAAGGTGAACACACACTTCAAAATAAATATTACTTCCTTTTTTGGGGGGGGGGATATGGTGATATGGTGGTCTGGCTACACTGTGTGTAGTTAAACTAAATATTTGCTGTAATTCATAGCTGCTGCAAAGGCCAATAAAGTTTTCCTGATCAACCTGTAGACCCATATAGACTAAACAGCATGGGAGGAGACTATAAACAGAGGAGAAAGTAGCCTCGGCGCTAACCCATAAAAACACGCGCTTTATAGACGCGGAGCAGAACGCTGTCATTTCAAGTGTTTGTAAAGGGAGGACTACGAAGGCCAACGTTAAACACCACTTATTTCTATTTCTGAAGGCACTTTCTAAAAAGGAACACGTGAAGGAGGGAAAAAACAGGAAACAGAACTGATGACAAGTATGATTTGCATCTTTCAGCGTTTATACGTCAATCCGAAGTGAAGACCCGCAGACCTGCAGAACAACAAGCACCAGAAAATCACACAAACCGTAGCTGTGAACCAAACGCCGGTTTACCAATTCCACGCGCGTCCTTCCTTCCTCATGCACGTGCTACTACACACACACACGCCGAGACAGACGTGAACCACCAGCAAACATAAGCAGTTACAGGCTTGTGCATTAGTCTGGCCCACAAGTACGTGCACATAAAATGCATAGAGGCTTTTTAAAAACCCTACATGCATCCATAAATCCAGTCTTTGCACACGGTCCTCTGAGCAAGGCATCCCATCCCTCCAATCGACAGAAGAGGCACCTTCTCTAGTAAATGAAAGTAAATGATTCTTATACTTTTCTTATTTACAGTCTGAATCAATATAGAATATTCCAAAAGCAACCACAGAAACACACCGTCGATACAGTAATCTGAGGGGGTAACGTGGTGCCCCTCATAAATGTAACCTTTCATCGACTCAGAAAAACCCACATTTAGTTAGTAATAATGGATTTCTTCTCGCTCTGGAATTACACTATAAAGATATTGACCAGCCAAGATGCCGGCGGTCCTCACAGCTGCTGCTTTTTGGCAGAACAGAGATGATTATTGAGCTCATTCCGCCCACATGGATACATGCCTACCACAAACACAAACTGGTATGATCATTATTTTTCATTTTATTATCATTATTATACTACCTTCACCCTCACACAGCCTGATGAGCAGCTGCCATCTTACAAACATGTCCTCCTTCAGAGCCAGTAGGAAACGAGGGACGGGCGTCCTGACGAGCGCGGGCAGGTAGCCGAACGCAGACGGCTGCAGCAGCAGGGCGCCGACCCGAAAACCCCCCCAGAGTCACCGTCCAACAAGCTAACGTGCGGTCGCCGTTATTGAGTGGACAATTTGTCCAACATTCATCCCGGCTCGCTGGGTTTTTGCCACGCGTGTAATTGATTCCATCTCCCTTTTCCAAAAATGCAGGTTGGTCATCAACGACAGATGCTGCTATAGATGAAGACGCCTAAACAATCACACGTGCACCAGCCCGGCCTGGGAGCAGCCCCGCATCCTGTGGTTTTGGTAGAACCACTTGCAAAAAAGAGAGGTCAAGAGTGACATACGGTTTTCTCAAGAGCAGGCAGAAAAAGGTCCCCGGGGCCCCCTGGGGAGCCAGCAGGTTCACGTCTGCTCCACCATCCATCGGTGTCCAACAGCAGGCAGAGGTCTGAGCAGAAAGGTGTCGCCTAGAATGAGCTTTTCTTCTCTTCTTCTCCTTCCCAGTCAGCAACCACGTCGACGTTTCACGCCTGCTTTGGCCAGACTGTGCTGTAAGCAGCCTGAAAGGCCTCTGAGCGTGGTCGGCAGGTAGGTAGTGTAATGTAGTCTTCCTCTTGTAATTCAACACAAGAAGATGATCAGATCAAATACAAGGAAGAGGAGGCGCAAAACGTTTGCGCGTGTCTGGAGAGGTGGAACCTGTTGTCTTTGAGGCAGACTCAGATTCCTCTAAAGGAAACGGTGACAGCCTGTAGGCACATATATTGTGTTCCAAAAGCAGATTTCAACCGGTGCGCACAACGAAACAAAAGCACCTCTGTGGAAGCTGCCAGCCTGGTTGCTGCCGATGGCAGGCTGGCAGATTCCGGGTGCTGCGAGCTCCCCCTGGCAGGGACGCTGTTTGTGGGTGTCACCGGGCATCCTGCTCAGGGTGGCAGTCGCGCTGATGCTGCGCTCGGACTACGGCACAGCACCCGCACGCAGCGACGGGCGCAGCCCTCAGCTCCATGAGGTGTTTACATCAGAGGCCATCTGCGCTCAACGGCACGTGTAACCATCAAGAATGTTAGGAACGAAGGGACGGACATTGGATCGTGATGGAGGGAGCCGTGCTTCCACACCTCGCGTGTCTGACGCCATCCGAACGCCCACACTAAACAAAGGCACACACAATTATTTTCCAGTATTACAACTCACAGCACTGACGCAGCACAGTGGACAAAGAATGGCTAGTTATCTTTGTATTTGAAGGTTACCTGAACCTCCAGCTCTACTAGCCAGTTAGCGTTCATTCCAGCCAAAGCAGCTGGCACCCGATAAGATATCAGCTTAATGGCAATAAAATGGATATACTGGTGTTGGCAGGAGCAGCGCAAACATGATGGGATGGAGCAGGACAGGTGGAGCACACACGAGATGTTCACGCCGTCCAGGTGGATCCACCTAAGGCACACACACACACAACAAAAGGTGCACCCGCATCCTGCTTCCACACACACGCAGAGTCATTTAGGTTACAAATTGCTGCCTGTTATAGCTGCTTCAGCATATAGGATGTAGAAGCAGCACTACAGCCGCAGACGCTCTGGGGTAAATAGAATAAATAGAAATGCTTGTATTTATCCCAGACGGGCATCCGCTCACTACAGCCATTCCAGCAGCTGCAGTGGTTGCAGAGCTGGTGAAAGCGTGACAGCCTGTTCCTCCACCAACACCAACACCTGAGAAGGAGGGCTGGTGGGGGACTTTAGAACCAATCACTAAAGAACCTGCCATGACGCATTAACTGGGTTTTATTAGAAATGAGCAGCTTGTCAAGTCAGGCAGACAGCTGGTGTGACCTCCATCATGCCAGCTGTTGGTGACTGGGTGGGTGAAGTATCAGACACACTCCTGTGGCAGGCTCCAGACAGGGCACCCAGGGGGGCCAGGGTCTCCCTGGATGCAGCCGGGCGTCCCAGCACCGACGCGCCGCTGGCACCCGCCCGGAGGGCATCGGCCAACGCTTGGGTCGCGTCTGTGCTCCACTCGCCCTTTATCCGCACACTTCCTGATCTCAGCTCATTTTTGGAGCAGCCGCTTGTGCTGACGCGCTCCATAGGCTAGCCCCCCTCCGCCACCGCCGCCCCGACCGGGCTAGCAGCCCGGTCTCGGGAGCCAGCTCCGCACGCTTCCCCCCGGTCTTTTCTGCTCCCACATCCCCGGTCCGGCCACCGTAAAGCGGGGGGACCGGCCGCCCGACCTCCCTCCCGCCGCCACGGTGAGGCAACCGCCGGCGCAGCGGGAGGTCCGCGGCCGGCGAGCGGCCAGCCCCGCTCCCCGGCCGCCCTGCTCGGCTCATCCCCACCAGAATCAATGCCAGCCCGCTGGTGCTCGCAGGCCTTTTGTCACGTTCCCCGAAGCATCGATCCGGGTAGAAAGAGCAGCAGCCCCGAGGAGAGGGACGGCGGCGCCGGAGCGCACCGCTCGATCGCGGCTTTGTTCCGCGGGGGGAAACAGATCCGCCCGGGCACGGAGACGAGCCTGGTTCCGGAGGAGGAAGCGGTTCGGGGTCGAAAACGTACCTTCCGACTCAGCGCCGTCCCCGAGTAGAAGTAGTAGGCGATCCCCAGCACCCACAGAAGGGCGAAACACAAGAGGATCCTGGATTTCCTCCGCATGGCTGCCGACGTGGGTTCGCTTCAGCCGCCCGTCTGCTCGCTGGTTCCGCTGCGACGGTCGCCTCGACTCGGTGGCGGTTTCCGCGCAGAAGAGCGACGCACCGATCCGGCAGGTTTCGTCAGTCGGTCCGGGGAAGCGGAGGGAGGGAGCAGGAACCAGCCAACCAACATCAGCGGGGTTAGAGGGCAAAGGCTAGCGGAGTCTAATCCAATCAAACACCGGCCCCGGAGGAGGGCCGGGCCGGGCCGGGCGGCGAGCACAGCCGGGCCCCGCGGTGAGGATGGCTGGGGGGACCAGTCACGGCTGGGGCAGGAAAAAAAAGATATCGTTGGTTTCGGATAGATCGGGGGGATTTTTTTTCTTTTATTTGATTGTGTAACGTGATTCCAGGTGAACGTGGAGCCGTGAGTACCGAGAGGGGCCGCTAGGGGCGCCAGAGGCGAGGCGGAGTCTGGGAAACAGGCTGTTCGCCCCGGTGGAAACAGTCACCAAGGGTTACCGGTACATCTTTACAAGTTGTCCTCCTTCCCTGAGACCAGAACCATTAAAACCTTAAAGTTCTGTCTGACCACAAGCAAAACACCACTAATAACAAGTACAGAGTTGTACAAATATCTGTTGAATGTTGCAGGCAGAACGGTTCAAATTACCCCTCTGACCTCTGCAGCCTCTGGAATTAGTGTGAAATGTCATGTGACACTTTATTGCAGTCACTGAAACTGCTAAATTGACAATGAGAGAGTGAGAACTAGAAGCTGCCATACTTTTTTTAATGTGCTGAAGAATGATCTTTCTGCACACTGTAAAATCTGAGCGGCATGTTTGTAGCCCGTGGTGTGTGTGTGTGTGTGTGTGTGTGTGTGTGTGTGTGTACTGATGCTTTACAACTGGAGAGGGAAACCAGAGGAGCTGAGGAACAGATGTTCACCAAATGCAGAGGTACAGAGGGTTTTTTGGGGGGGGTTAAATCTTTTTTTTTTTTTTTTTTTATCTTTGACTCTTTCCTCAGACATCCTGAGTCCCAGTTTACCTCTAAAGAGCTGGAATTTATTTTTCCACAATGGTGTGCACATCAGCTTCTATTACATTATGCCTCCATCATGCCTTTTGTTTTTTTCCCTGATCTTTGTCTGAGTGTAATGTGTTGGAATTTTTAGTGCTGTAAAAATGTTCCTAACAAGGTCTTCCTGATAGGTCCCAACACCTTAGAACTGCAGTTTTGTTTGTAAAACAAAGGAATGTCGGGCAGAAAGAAACATCTTCAAAGTTTCTGAGGAATGGAAGCGATGTGCCAGCAACTTTCTGTCTGACCTCTTACTCGTGAGGCTTTACATTTTTTTAAAAAGCTGTTAAATGGGCGACAGCATACCAGTCTGCCATCCTCACAGCCCTCTTTTCGAATCTGTTTTCCAATTTGAAATAATTTACTTGTTTTAATTGTATCTCAACTACATCAAATGCAACAGTAACTGTGTTTTCAGAAAGCTCGACTTAATGCCTGGCATTGATTTTTGCAAACAAAGCCATCTTAAAGGATCGATTTAGAGCATAAAAGCACTGGCAGACCGCCTTCATATCAGCAGCTCCATCCTTCCACATCAAAGTCAAACTGAACTGTCGGTTTAGCTTAACTAAGCCGTGAGCCCAAAGGACAGATGATACCGAGAAAACAGTCAGACAGCACGTTTAGCCTCCGTTTATCCATACTTTCAATATGAAATGTCATCAAATCACTGTTTTCTGACAGTGTCAGAGTAACTTTGCCACAACAAACTCGAGTTTTGCTTCAGACAATGTGCTTACAAAGACATCTTTTCATGATCAAGTTCCTCCTTATTATACAGCAATGTATAATAAATGTCTTTATTAGGTACACAACTTCACTGCTCACCTTGACCTTGTGTATAGTCTTCTAAGGCGTTTTATTCTACTCAAAATATACCAGCAAATGAGGAGAGCAGCAACAGACACACACAAGTAATTACAGTAATGACAACTAAATAGAGAATTTAAAAAATACATCATTTTTAAAAACACTTTAAATGACTAAAACCTTTTATTATCTTTAGATGGTTAAGGCCAAGTTGGAAACAGTTCTACAGTTGGGCCTGTTGACAGGCCAGGGTGTAACCAAATGAATGTACTCATCTTTGTTTGCTTAACACACAAAAGGCCAGTTGGGGGAAATAAATTCTGTCCTATTTCCTGTTAAGTTCTTTTTTTTTCATAGCTTATTTCAATATTTTTTTATGAGGCTAACAGATATTTTCCTGTGAACATTTTGCAAACTGCCACAACTGTATCAACACCACATGCTGCCCACATAAATGTCGGATGTTCTGTTCCAAAAAACACTTCTTTTTAAAGAATGGTTCACTTTATTTAAGACTTGATGGGGGTTGAGCTTGTTGTGGGGGCTTAAACGGTGTACTTGTCCTCTCCTTGCCTCTGAGCTTTGTGGTAGAGGCTGTAGCTGCTGTAGAGCTCACCGAACACCTCTCTGACTCCAGTCTGCAGCCCGGCTGTGAGAAACTTGATATCCTGGCCCACGCACAGATCCAGAATCCGATAAATCCCCTCTGTTAGATGCATCTTAATGTCTGCGCACAGAGTAACCTGGAGAAAGAGTTGTGAAAAGAAGATGGGGTTAAACTATTTGCATATCTGTTAGACCAGTCATCTCTTAGGGGGTGAAATGACCAGCCTGTTGCTGCAGGAATCACTGACCTTTGCAGTCATTTCACCCTTTCCCTCATTTGTCACGTAAAGATTAAAGTGGCCCATTTCCTTATTTTTAGCTCATTAATGGAACTCTGAGACTGCATGTCTGCGTTCTGCCTGAGGCGGGTAGGAGCCCACTTCCACACCTCCAGACCATCCCAATTTGAGAGGCATCATCAAATCCAGATTTGAAAGCCTCGAGCAGAGTTCGGCAGTCTGGTTGTACAAGGGAACCCAGCACGTGTTTGAAGGAAGAAAACCTGCTGGGTTGGCCCCGATGAAGACCATAATCGGCTGCTCCACACTCAAATAAATCCTGTTCTGATAGTTCATTATTGGGCATAAATCATCGTCTAAGTACGATATTCAATCACATGGAGGGCTACAGCCCAGGTTTGAAACTTAATACACACATTTTTAACACAGTTAAGCTATCCAGATACAAGTGTCCTCATGGTGTATCTCACAACCCTTTAAAAACCTGTGTGAGACTGATGGTTCCTCTGTGTTGGTAACTTTTTTCCTCTATGTTAAACTAGCTCCTAACAGCACATGTGCTGTAGATCAGAAGGGAGCAGATGTTTATCAAAGATGGCAGTAAGTTGACTACATAACCGATCTGAATCTGACACAGCTCCCTACGTCATTACCGACCCGCTGGATGGGTTCCATCGTGTCCTTTTCTCTGGGAGTGTCTGTTGGAAACGGCTGAGTCAGGTTACAGTGGTGGTAAAAACACTCAGTGGAGAGGAGCCGCTTTCATCCCTCAGACACGACTTTCTGCCAGTATTAAACAATCAGGGAAACCATCCCCTATGTCGGTTCAAAATCCTGCAAGTTATTCTTTAAGATCGTTCAGGAAAAGAAAAAGCAAACGCAAACATGGTATAACCGCCTATGTAGACAGTGTAATCCTTAGATAGGCGTTTTGGCACCAGGTTCTGGAGTCAGCGTTAGACAATTTGTGTGTGAAAGGAATCTCGCAGTTTGGGTCTGATGAAGGGTGCTATCTGGGAATGCGCCAGTGCCATCAGGTGAGGAGAAACACTGGTGGAAAAACTGGGCATTCAGCACTTTCAGGTAGGGGACGTCTTTAATGGGAACACGGTGCTCCTGGACCCCAGATGAAGCCAGACCCACCTTACCAGGAGAAGTGGTATTAGAACAAATCTAACCCTATCCCTCATGAGATAGCCACCAGAAACCTGCTGAAGCAGGTTGGCTTTGAGGTAAATACAGTCTTTCACCAACCAGACGTGACACATTTCGCTGAGGGAACGTCCAGCCACCAGTAATCCCAACGCTGCTGCCCTTTATTTAGGAAAATTCCCAATGTTTCCAGTGGAAATGCTTCTCTTGGCTGTGAGCGTCAGTTCTTCCGTCACTCCGCTCATCTGGCTTAACATCAGCAGACCAGTGTGCGGGATCATGGAATTCTACTGCCTCGTCCAAGTGTGTGTGTGTGTGTGTGTGTGTGTGTGTGTACCTTCTGCAGCTCCGTCACATACTGCGCCACAATGAAGGATGAGAGTGTGGTGAAGCTCTCGGCAACAGCAGCAATGTGCGAGTACATCCTCTCCACCAGTCTGGAGCACTCCAGGAGCACGTCCCCGTCTGGGCCTGGGAACACAACCTCCCAGTTAACCCAGTCACACATCCGAGGTTCTGTGTCCACCCTCAGACCACGCAGGCCCACAGGGAGGATTTCGTTGTTCACTGCAGCTGCTACTGCAACACTAATGATGCTGAAGGTCGGCCAAGTGTGTGTGTGCGCGCGTGTGTGTGTGTGTGTGTGTGTGCTTGGGCACCGACTACCCAACAGTTCCAGTCAGGAGACTGGAAATGTGGAAAAAGACCAATTTTCTCCCCTTTGAATGGAGCATCTAGCAAACCGAAGTGAACAGGCTTCTGGACGGGGAGACTAATGAGCGGATGTAGGTTTCTCCATCATCTGTAAAGGGATTCTCAAGTCTCCTGTGCCCCAAACCAAATCCAGAGCCTCGCAACTTTTCCACCTCTCATGTGAATTATAAAGGGAATCATTTCAACGAGTAAAAACTGAAATCGGCGTAGAAAAGCACATCAGTGAAATGACTTGGTTGGAGTGATTCAACGGAGAACACTGGGTTTGTTACCTGTGTGACTCTCTCCTCGCTGTCGTCCCTCCTGCATGATGGACGCCACCAAGCGATAGAAAACATTCAGGAAAGATGGCGCTGCCTTCAACATCACCTGGGCAGAAAAGAGCACGTGGGTTCAACGTCAGTGTCTGGCGGTCAAATATTAACTTGAATTTAAGGTGATTGGACAACAGCAACGAGCGTCTGCGTCTCTTCATACCTGAGGATGACACTGGATGATGGCAAACAAGGCCTCATGAAGAGCCAGGAACGTCGACCGGTACACCGGCGGGCTCAGACGGTCCAGTGGCACCGTCTGGAGCGCGCCGAGGACCAGTGTCACATGGTGCGGGCTGGTGAGGAGCCCCTCCCCCTGACGCAGCAGCGATGTCAAGCATGTGACCGCTGGGACGGTGAACGGGAGGGTCAGAGCGGGGTCCTCGCTGGCCCATCTGACGAAGAGCTGGCATCAAGAAGGCACACACAGAAGGAACTGAGGACGTTAACGAACATGTACATCCAGCAGTTGCTACACACACTCACAATAAACCCACCTGTCGTACGATGCAAAACGTGTGCAAGACATAAAACAACATAAGACAAAAGAGGGCTTTGGAAACTAAATGCATGAAAATGTTTCTGGTCTCCAATAAATGTAAATATGCATAGACAGGAGCTATTTATTCCTGCTGTATATGATTAGGGTTGGTTTTTCTCACCGAAAGAGAAGATATGATCTGCGGTGTAAGTAGCCAGAAAGCTTTGGAGCAGGACTCAGGTAGCTGACAGCAGGACAGCAGCTTAATGATGGTCACCACGGACAGCACATCCTAGAAGAGAAGAAGGTTCCTCATCATTTAGGTTCACTCGCCTTGGTAACATGCTGGTCGAGGTCGGGTCAAGGTAGCAGCAGCATCATTAAACTGACCTATTTCTAAAATGTCAATAAGAAGCTGTAATTGCTTTGTTAAATGGAAAAATGTGTCAGATAGAGCCATAACGTTCGTCTGTGGGAAGCTGATCGCTCCCTGCTCCCTGCAGCTATATGTAACCCTGTTTTTATTTTACACATACTTGAGAATAGTTTCTAGTGATTTACACATTTTTATCGGGAGGCTGCTGGAAATGTGATAGTTGACCTTTGAACCCTAAACACGGGGGCAGGAGCGATGGCGGGCGCCTCACCCTGTAGCCGCCTGCCCTCAGCTGGCTGGCCTGGAACGCCTCTCTTATCAGCAGCAGCAGCAGGCCCAGCTGCTCTGGGGAGCTCTCCTCCAGCAGGTGGTGCAGCAGCGCCTGCACCGCCGCCTCCAGGTCACACAGGTCAGCCGGCGTCAGCCAAGAAGCTGGGGGCAAATTAAAACGGCTGTTTGGTAAAGTCGGCAAACTGTCTTTCGTACAAAACTTAGATTAAGTAAGTTCAGTATTCTGAAAGGTTTGCTAACGAAGCAAACGACTGCAAAAACAGGCAACATTAGCACATCTAAGGATATTTGTAACCCGGCGCTGCCCCGTTGAGTCTGACACAAATAGAAATACCTGACATGAGTCTGTGCACGGTCTGCAAGATGCGCGCGTACAGCTCATCCGACTCCTTTTCTCTCTTCATCTTCTCTTCCTGATGTTCTACATTTCGGCCTGTTTTCTTCAAGACTTGGTAAAACGACGACAGGAAGTGAAGCGAAGAAACCAAGAAGTCCATGGGCCTTTGTGCAGAACAGATCTCTTTGAGGATCTGCTGGCAGAAGCCCTGATACAGATCCATGTGGCTGAGCTCCATGTCGGCCTGTCGGCTCTCTGGCTCCGCAGAGGAGGAGGAGGACAGCTCACAGCGAAGCATGATGGTAACAACTTCCACTAGAAAAGCCTGACTGAGCATGCTGGCAGGCTGCTTCCCAGACTGACCACCAGTCTTGGGCTTTAGCACAATCTTGACAGCTTGTCCGAGAGAGGCCGTCGTTCTTATTAGCATTTGTGCTAACGTTTGATCCATGGATTTGCTTCTACCCAGATTAGAGACCATCTCCTGGGAGAAAGACGCCAGCACAGCCAGCAGGAGATGATCCGATGACCTGGACCTTCCTAGCTCTGCTTCTGAGGTGTGTGCAGAGCCTGAGCTCACCGCTGGTCCGCCTGCCACCCCCTGGCCGGTCAGATAGCAGGTGAACTGGTCCAGGTTGAGCCGAACGCTGCTGTTCCTGTTGATAATCAACCGGACCAGGCTTGTGATCAGGTCCCGTGAAGCGCTGATGACGTCCAGCCAACCCGTGGTTTCAAACCTCCCGCTGCTGCTGCTGCGCCGGAAGAGCGCCGCCGCCACTGCCTGGAGCAACGTGGCTCCGTGGATGTGCTTGAACAGGCTCGGGAAGGTTCGACCCTCCACAAGACACGTCAGAACCCTGAGCAGCTTCACCAGAACCGCAGCATCGGCTTCAGATTCAGGGGCAGCGGAGGTGGAAACGAGAACAAAGAGGAGGAGTAGAAAACTGGATGAGATGTCCTCCGAGTTCATTCCATCTGGGTTCAAATGTGTGGCGATGCTGAGAAGGTCCAGCAGTTCCTCCGTCTGCTCAGCGGTCAACAGTGCAGCCACCTTTCCAGTCTCCACCGATGCCAGTATTTCCCGAACTAAAGCCTCTTTTTCAAAGAGGCTGGAGCGAGGCTGACTTGAAACGGCCTCCGAACATTCACCTTCTTCCTCCAGAACCTCAAACAGTGTCGGAACCACCTCTGACACGCCCGCTTCTCTGAGGGTGGAGACGATTCCCTGGTTGAGGGCGCGGACCGTGGCGGAGAACAACGCAGGCAGCTCGGCATGAACGGAGCTTTGGAGGAGCTGGGAGAAGACGAGTGAGGTAGTCAGGTGGCCAGGCAGGCACTCCTTTTCTTTCCTCCTCTTTCTGCCACGCAGCGAACCAACAAGAGCGTCTGCTACGCGGCCCACATCTCCTCCGCTCAGGTGGGGAGCGATGAGGGGCAGATTGGACACAACCAGGTACCAATGAGCTACGGGGTAGGAGCCTGGGTTCACGCTGGCCACCTGCCCGTCCCAGGCCTGGTCCTCATCCAGACCGGCCAAAAGCTCTGTCCCAGCCAGAATCGAGCGAGCCGCGCGGCTCAGCTGTGCGGCGGCGCTGGGTTCCGAGAGGCCAGGCCGCATCCAGCAGGGCTTTCTTCATCTGCTGCAGAAGGAGCAGCTTGTGCAGC
>CAAE01015026.1:0-45308 GCA_000180735.1 Tetraodon nigroviridis | reverse complement strand
TGGTGGTATGATTGATGTGCGTGAGGTATTTTAACATACCTGGCGGAGCGGGGAGCTCTTTCTCCATGACGCCTGCATTGATTTCCAGTCCATTAGCTTCAGGTCCATTTGAAATCTTGTCTTGACTTATGTGAACTACATTGTGCTCAAACTGGGTTTTGCAGCTTTGACCTGGAGCGGCAGCACAAGCATCAGCTCTCTGACGAGCTGCTGCATGCTCTTCATCAGGCTCTGACTCTGCCTGACTACAGGGAGGGGAGAGGCGTTGTCCAGAGTCTTCAGATTGAAAAGGACAACATGGAGGAGCTGACTGAGGGAGAAGAGCTTCAGAGATGCGGCGCCTTTGTCTCGGTCGTTCCGCATCCCTCCATCACCACTCTCGCCATCCAGCTCCATGTCCTCCTTCCTGAGGTCAGGCAGGAGATACTTCCCGATGGTCTCCAACACGAGAGAACAGATCTCCAGGCCCTGTGAAGGAGGAATGTCTAGAAGACAAGTCCTGAGAGAGGAGAAGATCTCCTCCGATAGGAGAGGAGGCCGCAGGTGCTCCAGCGCAGGCTGACAGACGACAGACAGGATCTCGGAGAAGAGACGCGGGAGCTGGCGAAGCTTCGTGTAGATCTGAAGGAGACTGCAAACCAGGTGCTGGAGGGAAATCAGCAGGTTAGATACGAAGATATTTCACAATTTTCAGTCTTTCCTCGATGAAAAGCGTCGACATTGTTCTGGTGTCGTTTCAACAGGGACTAGCTGATACCTCTCTGGCCTTTTGCACTGGTGCCTCCGAGCATTCAGAGTGAACCCAAGCAGAGGACAACAGCTGGTCCAGGTCTGGTTCCAGAATCAGATGGTTGAGACTCAGAAGTGCCTTTAAACAGCGGTACCACGCTGGGATACTAAGTCAGAATTTAAAAAAAACCAAAATCAATCCACAGTATGACCAAGGAGAAGGTTGGAACTTTTGAGGGTATATAAATGGCTGGATTTGAGCTTACCTTGGGTGGGCCTGGTTGAGCAGCATCTGTCCAACACATTGGTAAAACTTCAGCTGGACCTCTCCGTGTCGGATCCTGTCCGCTGCTACGTTATAAATCTCGGCTGAAAGCGCCTGGTTGAGGAGGGACTCCACAGCCAGCAGAGCCAGGCTCCAGCTGTCTGGGGAGACCGGAGCAGAGCTTCCTCCTGACCGCAGGGGCGTCGCTTCATCCGCTTTTACTGGTGCAAAGGAGTCCCCGTCAAGACCTACGTCCAAGACCGAAACCAACTTTGTGAGGAAACGAAAGCAGAGCATGCTGTGTTCTTCCTCGCGCTGGCCTCTGGAACTTCGGTAGCTTTCCAGGAAGAACTTAAACAGCAGAGAGAGCGTAGCTGACGCCACCGTGTATCGCAGTGGTGCCGCACAGTAGTCCTGAGCCCCCAGTCTGGAGAGTATGGTGTGGACCGGCTTGAACGGGCCTTTTGCCCCTCCGGGACGTCTGACAGCATCACTCTTGGATGGAAGCAGTTCCTCCTTGTAGGGGATCAGGTGGTCGGGGGGGAAAAGAGACGATTTGAGGATGGAGTCTATCTTGACGCGGATGTCTCTACACAGCTGCTGATGGAGTGGAAGGGAGGTGTGACACGGTCCAAACTCTCCAGGGGTTAGCAGGTGTCGCAGGAGAACTAGCTTCTGGAGGAGCTGGTTGGTGACCATGGAGAAAACTCTGTTGGGGTTTGCTTGTTGGCGTTGGACTGACAAATAACAGGACAACGCTTGAAGCAAAATGTCAAACACGCTAACCGAGTGTGGGCTTTGCTTTGGCTGGCTGGGTCGTTCACCAGCATCTGAAGGGGTTTCCCTGGTTGGCTCACTTTGTGAAGCGTCCAAATCAGTAACAGGTGGGTTTTGAAGACGCTCTACAATACTCCCACCAACGTGTTGCTCAAGTTCATGACAAGAGAGTGAGCAGAGCGCAGCTACAAGAGTGACCATCAGTTCATATTTGGTGGTGAAGACGGATAAAAGAGCTGGAGAGGAGAAAAGCCCCTGACACACACTCAGAATGGTGGAGAGACACACAGGTGACCTGGAGCCGACGTGTGCATCCTCAGAGAGACGCTCGAGCAGCAACTACACAGAAAAAGAGAAGAGACGCTAGTGTTTAGCAACGGAGTGGCCCGCAGTCAACGTAGTAATCTATTCTACTGGTTATTGTACCTGTGCCATGTTGAGCCTCAAGCTGATGGTTTTGCCTTGTTTGAGAAGAAGGTGGAGCTTCTTGCTGTGCAGCAGATCATCCAAGTAATGCCACAGTCCTTCCAAAACACCATGGGAAAAGTCCACTTTTCGGCTGTACCAGCCCGTCAGAGCATGGGTGCACCAGTCCAGAAGAACCTGCGGCACAGAAAAATGTGAATTTATGAAGCTCAAGGGTTTTTCTGCTGCAAACCTTCCAGATCTACCTGTTCTTTGTTGGGTAGGAGGCACTGAGTTGACATCCAAGCAAACCGTGCCAGTTTTAACTTCTCCTCCCATGGAGTGTGAGGGCTCTTCAACTTCAGCTGGATTCCTGAGTACATGGCAGCCATCGCAGACGGACCAGGTCTAAATAAAAGAAAAGTGGGGAGAAGTTAGCCTCGGGGAGGAGGTGTGAAGGATTATGCGCAGCTACTGTAAACACCCGTCCAGCTACGACCGGTAATCCGAGCCGTTAACAAGGAAACAAACCTAGGTTAATGTAAAAGAGCCGCAATAAGAAAAAGGTTTAATGGGGAAGAACCCCGAGGGGTGTGTTTTATTTTATACAAGCGTGTTATATTTCAAACTGTATCCTGCGCGGATTTAGCGAAGCGCCATGCTAACGTGCAGTTCAGCAGATACGGTCTCCAGAACTGGAGCTGTGTTTGGTTGAAACGCTATAAAATCGCGTACAAGTGACTGTTAAAAGTTAAATGTGTTTGTTTTTACTTACTTTATTAGACTTTAGGTATTTTCAACTTGCACGTGTCTCCTGTTGTCAGAGACGTGGACGAACTTTCAACTTTCACCCCGTTGTCCAGGCAAAACCAATCGAAATTCGATTTAATGTATTTTAACAGAAAAAAAGAATTAGTTGTATTTTTTTGTATCATGTATATTCGATGTATATCGCGTACATATCCTATAGGAAAAAGATAAATACAAAAACCTTTTTTTAAATCGTAAAGATCTGTCAAATTTGCAACGATTTGGGTTTGCTTGGTTATGTCTGAAAAAGTTTGCGTAAATGGGGCAGCCAATCAAATTACCCTGTTGCGGAAGATCTCTGTGGGAACCCTGTCCCAAGTAGGGTCACCTTTTGTGCCTCGGCCCACTTAGGCTCTGTCCACTTATAATTTGTTGTTTTATTTCATCGTGGCATTGGGCTTTAGCCGGTCTTCGACACCGTGTGGTTCCACTTCCGCCATCGGCCATCGAAATTTCCAGCGACAGATGACAGTGACAGGCAGGGTGTTGGTTTACCCTCCATTGATAAGAGATAATCGCGGTGAAAGGGTGCTGCGTTGACCAGATAAAACCAACAATAACGGCTGCAATCCTACAATGTAGCACGACGACGCGCCACAGACTTGACTATGGATACGGTGCGTTAACTTCACAGCTGGGGGATTTTTTTAAAAAATGCATCTGCGACTGGACAAACTGAAACCACCAAACAAGGAAGCCACGTCTGGTGATTTCAGCCCTTTTTAACGTTTGGCGAGAACCAGGAAAATGCTGCTGTTTATTCGTGTGCCAGGATGCAGTCGTGGTGCGTTCACGAACTGTCTCAAGCTAACGCAGCCCAGGATGTTATGGCTGGATCGGCGGCTCACTCGCTCCGCGGCTCTTCCGAGGATCAACTCTTTACCTGGGAAAAACATGTCCGTGACAACATGTGGTTCCCACAGAGCTGTACACACACCTGCCGGCCGATCACGCACAATCTTTCACACGCACAGTGCCTTTGCCAGCTCTTCCTCTGCTTCTTCTCCGACACCCGCCGAATCAGCGAAGGCAGCGACGGTCCCCCTGGAGGACGTCAAAAGGCTTTTAAAACTAGCTCAGCCTGAGAGATGGAGACTTGCAGGTGATGTCTTTTGCTTCTTTACCTTTTGCCACTTTTTACAATGTGACATTTAACCCAAGTGTTCTGTGTTCTCCCCCCCAGCTGCTATGGGCTTCCTTACCATCTCTAGCGCCGTCACCATGTCAGCCCCTTTTTTCCTGGGCAAAGTCATTGACACCATTTACAGCAGTGGAATAGACTCAGAAACAATGACCGCCTCCCTAACTTCTTTATGCATCATGCTGACGGGTGTCTTTCTGTGTGGTAGTGCAGCTAATGCTGCCAGGGTCTACCTCATGCAGGCCTCAGGTGAGACTGTCAGCTTCACGGGACGAACTAAGAAAGAGAAGGTTAAAAAAGAAAAGGAAGAAAATAACCAATGAATGTGTAACCTGTCGTAAAACAGCGGTTGGGTAAAACTGCTGTCATCACAATCCATTTCCTCTTCTTTAGGGCAGAAGATTGTTCGGAATCTCCGTGCCTCGGTCTTCTCCTCCATCCTTCGACAGGAAGTGGCTTTTTTTGACCGGACCCGGACCGGCGAACTCATTAACCGTCTCTCTGCAGACACGGCGATAGTGGGCCGCTCCCTCACCGACAACCTGTCGGATGGACTTCGAGCAGTTGCTCAGGCGGCTGCTGGCGTCAGTATGATGGTGAGTCTGGCCCCGGGGCCCAAGCAATGTTGGGGAAACGACACCTCACATCCACACCCAGCTCCTAAAATGACAACCTTGAATATTACACATGAATAGTTACAGTTTCTAAATACGTGCATCTATTTTTGAACAGTCAGTTCACGCTCGATTGTCTCCCTCTCTGTTTTATAGTTTTATGTCTCCCCCAGTTTAGCGAGCTTTGTGCTTCTGATTGTTCCTCCTGTGACTGTTCTGGCCATAGTCTACGGTAGATACCTGCGCTCCATCTCCAAACGCACCCAGGACGCCCTCGCCCAGGCCACACAGGTAGGGCAGCCGGCGGTAGCGCTGAGCCACCCAGTCAACCACCGGTTGGATAAAGTGATAAAGGCTCTCTTTTTTGGTTGTCGTCTCCACGGCAGGAACTGCTGCAGGATATAGCTGATAGAGCTGTAAACTGTCCAGAAATCTTGTGTTCATTTAATAGTGTTGTCAAATATTGGAAAAAGCAGCTTCATAAAAAGGGTTAACATTGGTCCGGCTATAAAGATCACACCGCTCACTGGAGTAAATTTACTATAGAGGTGATGGAGGTGATAAAGTTAATGAAGTGTGTGTGTGTGTGTGTGTGTGTGTGTGTGGTAGTTGGCAGAGGAGCGTATCAGCAACCTGCGGACAGTGAGGGCTTTTGGCAAAGAGCTGTCAGAGGTGGAGGCGTACACACAGAAGACAGACGAGGTCTTCCAGCTGGCCAAGAGGGAGGCTGTTCTACGAGCTGGCTTCTTCGGAGTGGTGGGTCTTGGTGTTTTCATCTCAAACGATAGAGCCCAGGGGTCACAGCCCGTGCTGCCTCCGACTGGCCCCCTACATACCGGGGGCCCCTATCCTTAGTATCTGAGTTGTTCAGAAATCCCTTTGAAAGGAAACCAGGAAGAACAAAATGGGCATTTTGTAGGTACACTTGGAAGGGTTGTGATGGCAGAATCATGCAAAAGACAGCAGTTGTACCTTCTAACTGTGTGTGTGTGTGTGTGTGTGTGTGTGTGTGTGCGTGTCCGTGCCTGAGACGGGCCTCAGCGGGAACATCATGATCCTCTCCGTGCTCTACAAAGGAGGCCTCCTGATGGCAAGCCAGCACCTGAGCGTGGGGGAGCTGTCCTCCTTCCTCATGTACACCTTCTGGGTCGGCATCAGCATCGCAGGTCAACTGTTCTCGCCCGTCTCCACAGCACCTCTCTCTCTCTCTCCCTCTCTCCCTCTGTCCCTCTCTCGCTCTCTCTCTCTCGCTCTCTCGGTCTCTGCCGCACGGCCTCCCTCGCTCCCACACCCCGTGTTTGTTTGCTGGTATTTTGCGAGGTTTGAGTTTTTTTCTACTTTTAAGTGTTTTAGGGGTTTTGGAGTGGGAACCGGAGTGTTGGAGTTGCTGGACAGAAAATCCGAGTTTTTTTTAAATGGAAAGTAAACAGTATACCTGTATCTATTTCTCTTGGTTTCTTTTTCATATCAGAGTACACGGTGAGATAGATAAAGGGGTAAGGGGGTTGGTTTTTTTCGTTCTCCCCCTCTTTTTTTATAAGGGGAGAAGGTTTGGGGGTCCTCAGACAGCTGAAGGGTATCTGAATTCTGTAAGTCTCATTGCTATCTCCACAGCACCTCTGTCCCTCTCTCCCTCTCTCCCTCTCTCCCTCTCTCTCTCTCTCCCTCTCTCTCTCCCTCTCTCTCTCCCTCTCTCTCTCTCTCTCTCTCTCTCTCTCTCTCTCTTCTCCCTCTCTCTCTCTCTCTCTCTCTCTCTTCTCTCTCTCTCTCTCTCCCTCTCTCTCTCTCTCTCTCTCTCTCTCTCTCTCTTACTCTCTCCGTACGGCCTCCATGGCTCTGACAACCCGGGTTCGTTTGCTGGTATTTTGCCAGGTCTGAGTTCTTTCTACTCTGAGCTGATGAAGGGTTTTGGAGCCGGAACCCGACTGTGGGAGCTGCTGGACAGAAAACCCGAGTTTCCTTTAAATGGCCAGTACACACTCCACCTGTATCCCATTCCCTTGGTTTCTTTTCCTCTCAGACTACACGCTGTGTTAGACAAACGGCTCAACCCGGTTGGTTTCTTTCCGTTCTCCCCCTCTTTTTCTCTCATCTGCAGAAGGCTTGGTGCTTCCTCCAGACCAGCTGAAGGGTCAGCTGCAGTTCTGTGACGTCTCCTTTGGCTATCCCACCCGTAAAGAGGCTCCGGTTTTCCAGAACCTGAATCTGATGGTCCCAGCCGGTACTGTCATGGCTGTGGTCGGAGCCAGCGGCTCTGGGAAGTCAACCCTGGTCTCCCTGCTGCTGAGACTGTACGACACCGATGCCGGTGAGACCAGATGCTTCTTTTTCTGTTCGCGCCATCGCTAGCGGGTTGGTTTCTCATTGCCTGTGATGGTTTTGTCTTTTCCACAAGTTTTATCACCATAGACGGTCATGACATCAGGGATCTGAATCCGTTTTGGCTCCGGAGTCACATAGGAACCGTGAGCCAGGTGATGCATCTGAGTGTTAGGTGTGACAGCACACTCGCCCACAGAAGCGTGAAGATCCTTTGAACTGTCCCGTCTTCCAGGAGCCGGTGCTCTTCTCTTGCTCTATCAGAGAGAACATCGCCTACGGAGCCGTGGACCCGGACGCCGTGAGCGCCGAGGACATCTACAGAGCAGCCAGGGTGGCCAACGCTTACAACTTCATTCAGGCCTTCCCCAAGGGCTTTGACACTGTGGTGGGGGAGAAAGGGGTGCTCCTGTCAGGTGGGACGCTACCTCCTCAGCCAGGACCAGTTTTGACCTCTCTTTTTCCGAAGGTCACTGACTCTCGCTTGTATTTCCTGTTCCAGGCGGTCAGAAGCAGAGGATAGCCATCGCCAGAGCTCTGCTCAAGGTGAACACAACACCTTTGTTCTGAAAACCATCAGCGCCTCTCGGCTTTTCTCCTTCTCTTTGGTGAAGCGTGGTTGTCTCTCCTCTGTTGTCTCCCCACAGGATCCCAGGATCCTGCTCTTAGATGAAGCCACCAGGTGAATAAGGAGCCCTTTTTCAGAATTCAGTGAACTAAACGATTCAGATCTGTTGCAACTTTGAGATGACACAGCTCTCTTTCATCACTCCTCAGTGCGCTGGATGCTGAGAATGAACTGCTGGTGCAGGAAGCCTTGGAGCGTCTGATGGAGGGTAAAACAAACACGACGGCTTCTCTTCAGAAAAGACTGTGTTGCTCACGCCTTTGCCGTTTCCTGCTTCCCCAAGGAAGGACAGTTGTGGTGATCGCTCACCGCCTGTCCACCATCCAGAACGCCGACGCGGTGGCGGTGCTGGACCAGCAGCGTGTAGCCGAGGTGGGCCGGCACACGGAGCTGCTGGCCAACCGACAGGGACTCTTCCGAAAGCTGATGGAGAAACAGGCCTTCCTTCAACAAAAACAGAAACAAGCGCTTCACTGAGAGGGGGAGGAGTAATGATGAGAGAGGAAGAGGTCACTGGAAGATGGATGGATGGATGGATGGATGGATGGATGGAGGGAGGTCAGTGGTTGGTACCTCAAATGAGGACAAATACAAAGGTGGTGATGTCTGACCAATGCTAATAAGGAGCAGAAAAAATCATAGGGTAGTAAATAAATACTGAAGACAGTCGATTGTAAATTCATGGACAGGTTGGAGAATTGTTCCTAAAATGCTCAAGTGCATTTTAGAGAAGAGGTCAGGTTCTAACCACCGTGGTTCAGTGGCTTACCTTGTTACACTACCTCCACGTAGTGGGACACTTCTACCACGATTTCCATCACCAAACCAGCACCGTTCTGGTATGAGGATACGATGCAGCTAAACGTGTTAGTACAACTGCCTCTATTTATTATTTATCATTTCGTTTAAACTTGAAGCCTAATGGAGTCTTTTTATAGTCGTTTACCTTGGTGTCATCGGTGAGACGACTGCTGCTCTGACCACAGAAGAAGACAGTGGTGTGTCTCCTCTGGTGATGAAGGGGTCAAAAGGTGCTGCGTGTCTGCAAACACAAACACTGGTTTCACTCCTCCGTTTCTGCTCATTTCTTGTGTGCGAAACACAACCAAACCTGACTGAGGCCTGGTAAAACAGCCTCTTTGCCTCATCAGAGAGGCCATTTAATCCTCTTTTTACTAGCAGTGCAACTCAAATCTCAACTGTCTTGGCCTTATTTTTGATTGAATATTCTTTATTTATGATTCCATACATCACAATACATGATACGCTTTAAAAATTCAAACAAAAATCCCAAAAAGGAGTAGACCCAAGCACCTGGATTATTGTAGCCTATTCTGTGTATTTAACTGTTTATAGAAATATAGTAATGTAACTGTGCCACATTTGCATTGTTGTGTTTTTTAGGGTTTTTTTTAAAAGTCTGTCTTTTAATCTGAGGTAAAACACTGAAGAAGAATTCATACCATTTTTTTCAGATATGTCTTTTCAATACATAGTGTATATACAGTATATATTTTATTTAAAGGCCCAAATCAGAACACAGAATTTAATAGAAAAAAAATACTAAATATGAAAAATTAGCCTTATATTTCTAAACTAGGACACAATCAGGGTGAATGAGTATGGTTAGTAATTGATTCATTTTGTATGTGCATAATCACTTTTTGTCACAGAAACTTCGGATGTTTATCCTCGTACGACGGCCAGACGTGAATTCTGTTCTTTGTCATCACTGATTATGATTTGTGTGTGTTCTGAAGCTGTATTTGCTCCGGATGATCCTAATGTACACATCCATACATATGTCTGTGGTGAATAAATGACCGAGCGTCTCCCGTGTGAGGCTGCAGTGCGCTGTGTCGTCGGTAGGTGGTGCTGTGGCTTCACTGTTCCTGCAGCCGCAGCACGCGGGTCTCTGCTGCCCCCTGCTGGTCAGAGCCCGGTGTCGATCCACCCCATGACACCGACAAAAAAGGCTCCAGGACGCGCAGCGTGCGTGTGATAAATCACCGTTGCAGGTTAATAAAGTCTTTTATTATTCCATTTATAGTAACCGGCTTCATAAGTCAGGGATTTAAATAATAAAGCAATATGAAATTTCAAAGGCACCGTCTTAGGAGGCCGTTAGGTTGCAAATAGCAGTGAAATAAGACGTTTTTCACACGCTCATAGAACTTTGGTGGCGTCTTTTTGACATGTGTGGGTGCTTGAGCGGGCTCCCAACGAGCCCCTCCAGCAGGGGCAGCAGTTGTCGTGTGGAGGGCCTCTCGGGCGGCTCAGATGGCTGACCAGGTGCTGCTTGGCCATCTATGGGTCTCCAATATCAGCTCCATGTGCCTCAGCTCCTCTCACTTTCCTCTGTATTGACCCTGGGCTATTTGAGGAACTAGTGGAACTGAGGTTCAAGAGAACGGAGGGTAAAAATAGAATTATCCTTCCAATTCAAGAGTTTTGTTTGAGGCTCCGTTTCATACTGACACATCTGATTAGACGGATGAACGAGGAGGAAAATATGAAGTGATCTCCTCCTGCTTTTCCTGAAACGATGCCTTAATGAGAACGGCCTCTTTTTTCCCCCTATGTTTACAACCCTCCTCATTTGAGATCTTCATTTTTCCTCATTTCTGCCCGAGGGAACAGAATCTTGGTTGCTGTCAGCAGAAACCAAACACCATCTGCTGTAATCGGTTGAGTCAGATCACCCTTTCTCAGATCACCCTTTCTCAGATCACCCTTTCTCAGATCACGTGCTCCTCAGAGCAGCGCTGCCACCTTCACCATCAGAATCTCTGGAAGACTGTGCACAACCAGCCAGGAACTGAAGGGTTTCCCCCTGTAGCCCTCCTGCTGGAAATATTGTTGTGATTATGCTGACTATGGCTGCAGTAGCGAGTGAGTTTTCCATGTCTGGGATGAATAAACATCTTTCTATTCTTTTCTATTGAAAACATCACAAAGTCAGATGAGAAAAGCCGTGTCATCTTTTATAAAGAGCAGGAGGGTCCGAGTCTGATTCAAACAATATCCTCAGCAGAGCAGATTCTGACAAACTCATTAGGATCTACTCCAGAGCCGGTCCTGAAGGCGCAGAGAGAACAGTCATTGTTAAAAGACAAAAAAAGGAAAGAAAAAGCAGCAGCACATCCTGGTCCCTCGTCCACCTCTGCTGGCTCGACCACATGCTCACGCCAGACCGCCTTCATGTTTCTGCCACCTGCTGCGCTCACCCTTTCACCTCCCCCGTCTCCTCCCCTTCCTTGAGTGCACGATCCAGGAGACTCCCTCTTGCACCTCCTCCCTCCTCCCCCAGCCCCTCCGACCTCCTCCTCTCCCTCCCCTCCACCAACCACAGTCCCATTTACATTTTAGGTGTTTCACAACCACCCAAATTCCAAAATGGCTCGCAACAAGTGCATAAAAGTAACTCTACCTTCACCGCGGCCCGCCTCCACTCCCTGACCCCTGCTACAGCACACACACACACACACACACACACACACACACACACACACTTCTGGCTTTGAGCCCACTTAATTAATTACACCAATATAAAAATATGCAGTTTCCATGTTTATGTGCCTTTTTTGCCTCAGACAAGAGCAGCGTGTGAGAATTGACCTGTCCCTCTGTCTGATTTTCTTCTTCTGGTAGTTCTGCTGAGGCAGGCAGCGCGTGTGTCACGTTGGAAACCCAAACTGAAGCTTTCTGCCCTTCTAGGAGCCTGAGTCTCCCCCGCCGCCTCCATATACATGCAGCCTGACCGCGCCATCCTGCAGACGTCGTTACATCTACCTTGTTGGATCTTTTCAAGCCTATTTTTGCCCACATTCCTCACGTGTGGTAGAAGCTCTGCAACTTTTAGCTATTTCCAGCAGGAATCCTCAGCTGTCTTTTGACGGCTCCTCTGAGACTCCTTCATTCAACAAACCAGACCTACATTACTTGTTTTCTCTCCCTGTGCATCTCTCTCCATCCATTTGCTTTGATTTAAATCTACAAAACTGATTTTTCCATCCCTTCACAGGCCTGTGAGCCATGTGAGCTCCAACCGACAGCGAAATCACATAAATATGAACATTTGATTCAGCAAACGATGCCCATTTTTCAGATTAGTGGCTTTTGAATCAGTAAATGTTACAGGGTTATTGTTGTTTTTTATTTTGATGTTATCTTGCTACTTTTTGTGCTTATGACCATAAAACTGAACGGAAGTGTCAGCTGGGCCCGGGTCCTGCTCGTTTCCGACCCTGCTGGCTCTCTTCTAAATCTGATGAGGGCAGCATTTTCCCATTTTAAGGCCAGTTGGGTCCCACCAGGAGAGAATCTACAACCCTGGTTGGAAGCAACTGGCGTCTCTCCCGGACCCCCCACCCCCCAGTGGCCGACGCGCTCCTTATAGGGCCCTCGAGGTGGGACCGCGGGGCTCCATGGGAGGCCAGAACCACAGTTCCATATATGGCACGCGCTGTCTCCACGTCGGGGGCGCGCCGCGTCACTCACCAGCCTCCCCTGAATCCCGATGGATGGCACCCCTCTGGCCCCCCTCGGGCCCCCCTCCTCCTCCTTGCGCCCCTATTCCTCGTCCTCGACCGGGTCCTAATATGGCAGAGGGCCGGGATGGGGTCCAGTTGGAGGTTTGTGAATGGTGGATGTCGGGTATAAAAGGTGCAGCGGCGCCACGGAGGACCGTAGCTGGTTCAGCAGCAGCACTGGTTGGGTCTTTCTCTCCGAGCCGCAGAAACACTCCTAAGGTAAGACCCGGGTAGCACCGCCGGCCTTGGGGGTTCCCATCCAGCCTGTAGCACCCAGACACTACTGGAGGCAGAGCAGCTCTCTGAAGGGAGAACATAGGCAGATAGATGGTAGAAATAGTCAGGAACCTTTTTTAAATTTAATTGCTAATAGGATTTATGGAGGGTTTTTTTTTTTTGTTTTAGTTGTTTTAGTTTTTTACCTATTACGATGGGTGCTGTTACATATTTAATTTGTTTATGATTTTACATCTAAATTGTCAGATCAGATATTAATCTGCTGTTTTTATTGCCATCATTCTATCTTACCTCTAAAATGAAGGCACCATCCGTGCGTCATGCGTAACGGCCTGGCGCATAAATGTACCGGATCAATTTGCGCGAAGGAAACATTATCCTAAAAATGTTTAGAAGCCAAACAAATCTTCATTTTTGTAACACAGACACCCGACTTGTTATCTATGTATGTGAGGTGAGCTGGAATCGGAATAGGGCCGAGTTTTAACGAAATGACTCCCGACAGGTGTCCTGTTTTCGGTCTGGTGGGCTGAAATCTTCGTCTTTTTGTCTCCCACAGAAGCCACCATGTGTGACGACGACGAGACTACCGCCCTCGTGTGCGACAACGGTTCCGGCCTGGTGAAGGCTGGCTTCGCCGGAGACGATGCCCCCAGGGCCGTGTTCCCCTCCATCGTCGGCCGCCCCCGTCACCAGGTAACAATCCGAGGAAATATTCAGAGGCTGGAGGACTGATTGTAGAGGGGAAATGAGGAAAAAAGTAAAATTATTAGCAGCTTGTTAATTGGGTACCATAACAAATTAGTATGTGTATATATTTACCCCCCAAATCCATATTTTCACCAGTAACGTAACGCCAGTCCTGCCATTATGATATATAGTTTTACCAGCAGCAAAGTGACCTTTATCTCTTTTTGAAGAAGAGAAACGGCCCCTGCACTCATGCTGCTGTGTGGCGCATGAGAGGCTGGCGTTATTTTACCTCCTGCGATGTGACAACATGGCGTTTTGGATCACCTTTTTACGCAGCGCTCAGGACTAAATGACCTCCACCTTTCCTCTGCTTAGGGTGTCATGGTGGGTATGGGTCAGAAGGACTCCTACGTCGGCGACGAGGCTCAGAGCAAGAGAGGTATCCTGACTCTGAAGTACCCCATCGAGCACGGCATCATCACCAACTGGGACGACATGGAGAAGATCTGGCACCACACCTTCTACAACGAGCTGAGAGTGGGCCCCGAGGAGCACCCCACCCTGCTGACTGAGGCCCCCCTCAACCCCAAGGCCAACAGGGAGAAGATGACCCAGATCATGTTTGAGACCTTCAACGTCCCCGCCATGTATGTTGCCATCCAGGCTGTGCTGTCCCTGTACGCCTCCGGCCGTACCACCGGTGAGACCCACGGACGCAGCATCATAGCAGACACAGCTGCTATACACAGTACACACACACACACACACACACACACACACACACACACACACACACACACACACACACACACACACACACACGGTCCGTTATCACCAGGGTGTAAGGGGAAACTGTTGGAATCAGACCAGATCACACAGCGCAAACACGTCACTGCTTACGCGCCTTTTGCGCACAGCTTTTACGCACGGACGACCAGCACTTTTGGAGCTCGTTGTGCTCGTTTGTAGCCCTTGTGCGTCCAGCACGTATGCATCTATTCAAGTTAGAGTTTCACTTCACACTCGCTTCACACATTTGTGCGCGTCAGCGTCTCCTAACCGACCGTCCCCTGGCCTCCTCCCAGGTATTGTGCTGGATGCTGGCGACGGTGTGACCCACAACGTCCCAGTCTACGAGGGTTACGCTCTGCCCCACGCCATCATGCGTCTGGACCTGGCTGGTCGCGATCTGACCGACTACCTGATGAAGATCCTGACTGAGCGTGGCTACTCCTTCGTGACCACCGGTACAAACCACTAAAAGCCACGCACTATACTTGCGGTCATTTCCCAACCTCGAGCCGCCTCTGATCAATTTGTCCCGCCACAGCCGAGCGCGAGATCGTGCGTGACATCAAGGAGAAGCTGTGCTACGTGGCTCTGGACTTTGAGAACGAGATGGCCACCGCCGCCTCCTCCTCCTCCCTGGAGAAGAGCTACGAGCTTCCCGACGGTCAGGTCATCACCATCGGTAACGAGAGGTTCCGTTGCCCCGAGACCCTCTTCCAGCCCTCCTTCATTGGTAGGTGACCGTGAGTCTGGAGCATGGGACCCACCCAGCCTGTGGCTGACGCCCTTCTGTCTCACCTGCCCAGGTATGGAGTCCGCTGGCATCCATGAGACCGCCTACAACAGCATCATGAAGTGCGACATTGACATCCGTAAGGACCTTTACGCCAACAACGTGCTCTCCGGCGGTACCACCATGTACCCTGGTATTGCTGACCGTATGCAGAAGGAGATCACTGCTCTGGCCCCCAGCACCATGAAGATCAAGGTACGAATGGGGATGCAAGAAAAAAAAAAAAAGAATCTCTAAAAATCGCCGACCTTGTGACTAATTTTCTTCATCGCCTCCCAGATCATCGCCCCTCCCGAGAGGAAGTACTCCGTCTGGATCGGCGGCTCCATCCTGGCTTCCCTGTCCACCTTCCAGCAGATGTGGATCTCCAAGCAGGAGTACGACGAGGCGGGCCCCAGCATCGTGCACAGGAAGTGCTTCTAAGCGGCCACCCCTTGGCGTCCAGCTCCTCCATCTTTGGCACCACCGGCTGTGGGGAAGGATCCACCTACGCGGCGCAGCAACACTCTGCTCTTAACGGACTTTTGTCTCCGCTCTTCACATTCATATGCATCTTATTCTCCTCTAAAAACGTGCATATTTTGTAGCCGTCTGTTGACTGTGTTGTACGGAGAGAGGCTGTGGAAAACCAACACTGAACCATGCATACACCCAAAAAATTTGAATAAAAAAAATAACAACCAAAACATGTTGCCCAACACATGTGAATGTATAACTGTATATACATATTAATAATTAATTAAAGTCCATTATTTGGTATATCAGCCCCTGGCCTTCTTTTCTACCAAAGGAAGGGTATCAGCTGATTTAAAACCAACTCTTTTTTGAAAGATTATGACGACGGGTTCGACATTTCACAAAAGAATCCATACACGTGTAACAATATATAAAAGTAGCAGTAATAATAATAATAATAATAATAATAATAATAATAATAATAATAATAATAATAATTCCTTTGACGCACTCTGGCCCAGTGCTGAAGCTCTGGGGTCCCCTGGCGGGGCCGGGCCCCGGGGCTCCGAGGCTGACTTGCCGAGAATGTGCCCGAGGAGCAGCAGCCCGCTTTAGAGCCATCAAATCTGGAGCTGGCGACACCCGACACCCGGGCCCGCACACCGCTGCGTGCCCTGCGCGTCCATGGACGCGGACCATCTTTAGACAAACCCAGAGCAAGGGGCCATCGCAGCACAGCCTTATATGCATCGGGGCCCAGCAGGTTGCAGCAGCTTTGGAGCCACAAGATGCGGGCAGCGTGCGTCGGGAGGCGCGCACTTCCCGGGTTCACGTCACTCAGGCCGGGCAGAGCCGTGATGACGCAACCCTACACGCCTTTTCACGGACGAATTACGCACGTAAAGATTATATAGGGAAAAATATATATGATGTCACTCAAGTAAGTTTATTTCTTATTTTATCGTCTGCTCGCTTGCAGCCGGAAGGCTGGACGCCCCGAGGACCGCATTCCTGGGGCCCGGGCCCGGGGCCACCTGTTGCGGCCGTGCTGGGCTTTTTAAAAGCGTCTTCGGTGGGCGGAGCTAAAAGACGCCAAACCCGTGATTAGCGCAGCAGCTCGGCCGCCATCTGTTCCGCTCCAGCCTCGGGTGAAATACGAGCCCCGTGTAAGTATATTTACTGTACTTAAAATTAGATTCTTGGAGCTGCTCTTTACCGCTGCCAGATCCGACAGAGTGCAGCAGATTTGACGGATGGCCGGAGGGATTTCAGGGCTGTGGGAGAGACTAGCATCGACTGGCGATTTTTAGTACTCCACAAGTTCATGTTGATGCACATTTCTAAATGAAATGGCTCAGCACGAATCTGCACGACACAACCATCAGTCTTCGTTGTAGCACCTAGTCGGATCTGCGCAATATAAAACGATGCGTTAACTATATAGGTTGATTTTCAGGATATTCAATGGCACATTTACCCAAGATATGTTTTAGAGTATCATGTTAATATAGTGATGGAGGGATCATTTGCAACCCAACAAGTGATTACTATTTTAATGTATTATAGCTGACCTTTATTTTGGAGTAGCCAACGGACGTTTACGTCCTGACAGCCAATCAGATCGCAGGATGTCAGTGTCGTCATCGTTCGCGAGACCTTGCTACTGTTCGGAATTATAACAGAAAATTTAGATTCGGCAGGAATGAAATACTGAATTTAAATAATAGTGCATTAAACAGAGCGATTTTATAAGTTCAGATTGACACTCGGGAGCGACACTGAGCTAACAGGGCGTGTTTGGTTGTTTGTAGAAAAGCGGAAGAAGGCGTTTCCTTTTTGCCGGGCGACGCCCACAGAGGCCTTATTGGCCCAGCCCACAGATGCCTCATTGGTCCCGCCCACAGAGGCCTCATTGGTCCCGCCCACAGAGGCATCTTTTGTCCCGCCTGCAGAGGCCTCATTGGTTCCGCCCACATTGGCCTCGTTGGCCCCGCCCACAGAAACCTCATTGGCCCCGCCCACAGAAGCCTCATTGGTCCGAGCTGCTTTACGTTGCGATTTAAATGTCGGCGGTGACAACAAACTGTTTTTTAGGCGATCTTAAGTCTAATATTCATCTCAAAGACGACTGAAACAAGAAAATATCAGGACTGTTTCCACCGACCGGCTGTTGCGTGTAGCAACGCAGCCTATTAGGGTAAAATCTTAACTTTTTTTTTTGTTTATTGCAAGGCGACAAAATGGTGACCCGAAGGCTCCGTTCGGAGTACATGAAGAAATTCAAAGACCCCAAATGGGAGACCTACACCAAGTGTTACGAGGAGACGCTGAAGTACCGGCTGAGCCGCAGGCTGCTGGAGCAGACACACAAGCCCTGGTTCTGGAGCGGCTCCGACACGGACTCAGACTCCGGGGGAAGGAGCCCCCTGCCTCCGCCCAGCCACCAGGCCGGAGCGGAGCCCCGGGGGGCCCTGGGTGGTCAGGGGCTGGGGCCTGACGGACCGGTACCCGGGCTGCCCCTTCAAGAGGAGGCGGGAGAGATCCGGGTGTCGGCCCCCCGGGTTGGGATGGAGGGCAAAGATGGTGCTGGAGGGACGGAGGGACAAGAGGAGGCGGGGGCCAAACAGGCAGGGATGCCTCAAAGTCCCAAAGAGCCAGGTAACCCCAGGAATGAAACCGTGTGCGTTGACGGAATCCCTCCTCTCCGTTCTCTCACCTTTTGTCTTTTCTCTTTGCAGAGAAAAAAGCCGGTCAGTCCAAACAGCGAAAAGCCTCCAGGTCCTCCAGGCGCTGCCGCAGGGCCAGCGGGGCCACGGCGCAGCCGCGGGGCCAGGACGGCAAGCAGAGGAGACCCCCCTTCGCTCTGTACGCCTCAGGGGAGAAGGACGCCAGCACGGCGGGGAGGAAGACCCACAACGTCTGCCCCGCGGCCTCCACCCACGAGGTTAGACCCCCGCCGACACCACCGAGGCGGCCATGTGACTCTGCAGCTTGGGACTCCTCTTCTTCTTCTTCTCTTCCTCCTCCCCTGCTAGATCCACGAGTCGGCTCTCCGTGCCAAGATGAGGCGGGAGGTGGAGCGACAGATCCAAACGCAGAGGGCTGAGCGCTGGAGGGCCAAGTCTGCCGATCTGGTCAAAGGCAGGAAGGCGACCCACCCGGAGTTCAACCCCTGGCTGACCGAGTACATGCGCTGCTTCTCCGTGCGGTCCCGGTAGGACACCAGCGCAGGAGCAGCGTCTCCAAGGCACCAGCGGAGCGTCCAGGCCTAGAACCACCAACAACCTGGAGCTGGGCGTCTCCTAAAGCTGTTTTATCCACAGTCTTGGATGAGACCGACGCTCACAGCTGCATCCCACCACACACAGCAGCATGTGTGAATACGGTCAGGTCCTTTTTTATCCGCAAGAATAGTGAGCAAATATTCACAATGGCCAGTTTTTACCTTTGAAGGGAAATGATTACATCTTTATAGAAGCAGTTTGTACAAGTTTTTAGCCAAGTTCATCTGTAAATGTGCTTAAATGGTGTCGTTTTAATGGGTGAAGGACTTTAGCAGTTAATCCTGCTTTAAACTAAGGCTGAAATTCTCTATGAGCCATGTTTTATAGTCACTGTAAATCCTTTTATGTGTTATTGGCTCACAGTAGGACAGTTAGAACGTGTGTGTGTGTGTGTGTGTGTTCACCATAACCCATCATTGGGTTGCTACAGAGGTGCAACTCGTTGTGACTTTGAATGGCGCAGAGATGATTTAGATTTTGCTAAAATTTGGTTCAGGCTGTTGCTTCAAGCCGGGTTTTCCAACAGTCCCTGCATCCTTTGATTCTGCACGTGTGTGTGTGGAAGTGACAGACACCAACGGTGCTTTTGGCCTCACGAGTCAAACCTTCCCAGGTAAATTTACACCAGACTGGCTTCTATTACCATTAACTCCTAAAACTGGTGCCATTAATACTTTACACACCCAGAGTCGTTAGTGTTGATAAACCGCTAATGAATTTTGTGTCATATCTCCTTGTTTGATATTAGATGTCAGTATTATAACCGTTTTTGTTGGCTCTGAACTAGCTCAGCCAGTGGGTGTGGGGTTCTTGTGCGATATCACTATCAAATATTGGTAAGTGATCAAAGTGTGGAACCAGGTTGATCTTTGAACTCATTCCTGAATCATTCCCTGGTGAATGAGACCAGCCACTGAATAAACACCCAATTCTGCTGTAAAATCTCTAACAAACATCAGCTTGGTCATTGCTGTTTAGAGTTTTTATTTTAAAAACATATGCTTTTATCATACACGATCACCTAAAACTCCATGTTACTGATGAAGACAGGAACGGATAGATACATAAATACAAACAAACAGCAGGACGGCAAACACAGAGCAGCAGCTGGGGTGGCTGGAATCAAGCCTGATATTGTACAGAGACGGGAGTGTGTGTGTGTGACTGCCGAGAAGAAAATATTATAAGGAAAGAGGTAAAAAAAAATAAAATTTGCAAGTACAGTGAAACACGGCTGACGTTTAAGCTACCAAATAACAGCCTTTAAAATGGTTTCATGGTGCCGTTGAAACGCTTCTGACGGGATTAGCGCAGGAGTGGCGGCACTCAGGGGGGAAAGTCACACAAACAGGAACCATTTAGGGCTGGGACAGGACCCAGATGAACAGAACAGGATCCAGGTGGCGGCTCATGCTGCTCATGTGATCTCTGCCCCCAAACGCCTTCAGCAGCTCCTCCATTAAACATGCTTCCCATTCTATACGCAGAAACTGTACAGCGTGCACGATGCAGAGGCAGAGCTGTGTGGGGACGGATGCTGAGGGGGGCAAACCAGCCGAGAAGCTGGGAGGGTCGTTCGCTGCTGGGGAGAGCAGCAGAGAGAGAGAGAGAGAGAGAGAGAGAGAGTCTCCGGCTGCACAGCTTCAACGTGTCGGTGCTCCGAGGAGCGGTTCCAGATCAGGATTATTTACTGTGTGATGAGCCAACGGAGGAGGGGGAGGCTGGAGGGAGGCCGTCCGGACTCGCACAGACACAAACCAAGATGAGCTACCGACACGTTGGAGCCGACCAGCTGCCTGCCGTCAGCCGGAGCACGACATTCTAGAGGATGGAGACACGTACGGGCCTCCGCTTGCGACTGAAGCTCAGGGTTCAGTAGTAAAGCCGAATATTGACACGTGCAGCCGTGCTCTGGGTGACCGGGACGCCTGCTCCAGAGGTCTGCAGCCATGAGCACTAAAATGGTCGTGGAGAAGAGAAGCGTCATGAGCAGAGCGACCTGATGTGGCCTCACACACACACACACACACTCCTGCTGAGAGTGTGTGCGGTTCCTGACAGACCTGGTCTCCCAGCGTTCACTGGTGCCCACTAGCAGCCACACTCCTGGGTCCCCTGGGGTTGGGCCCGGCGGGGAGAGCGAAGCTGGCGTAAAGCAGCATCACCATACTGGATTCCTGAGCCCATCCTCTCTGGATCCAGCTCACCTGAAAATAATCAATAACAATCATCGGTCTTTAACGGTTTGAAGCTGTTTTTTTTCTTTTTTGACGTATTTGTTCTGGCTGAGAAGGCCTCCAGAGTCAGGGTTGGCTGCCAGCTGGAGGAGATGGGACCTACCTGACTCGATCTTGTTGAGGATCTTCCGCGCACACTGGACAAAGGCCTCTTCAACGTTCTCCCCCGTCAGAGCACTGGTCTCCAGGAACATTAGCTCTGACAAACAAACACACACACACACACACACACACACACCACAAACAATCCTATAAACACATTTGGTTTATTATTTATAGTTGTGTAAAGGTGTAGTTCACACATGCAGCCACGGGGTGGTGCTATCGTCCTGAGAAAGGCTCCAAAGCTATAGATTCATTTATAACCAAGCCTGGAAGATAGCAGCACATCCGGTTCCAGTTTGTACCGTTTTCCTGAGCAAAGCGGGACGCTTCCAGGAAGGTGACCTCTCTGTCGGCGTCCAGGTCCTTCTTGTTTCCGCACAGGATGATCACGATGTTCTGGCTGGCAAGCATCCTGGCATCGCTCAGCCACGTGGTCAGAGCGTTGTACGTCTCTCGACTGCAAACAGCAACGGCGGCATTTAAAAAGGGAGTAAAGGCTGCTTTGTGTGCTTAAAAAACAAAACAAAACCATTCTGAATGTCGTCTTTAACTGGCAGATTCACCTTGTAATATCATAGACCAGCAGCGCACCCGCTGCTCCTCTGTAGTAGCTCCTGGTCACAGACCTGACGCGAAGGATAAAACCATGAAACAGTGTTCGGGTTTCATGGATCCGAGCGGCCCAGGTGTCATCACCTGTGGAGTGATGGAGTAGCTTCCCTACCTGAACCGTTCTTGACCTGCAGTGTCCCAAATCTGGAGTTTGACCATTTTGCTGACGACACTGATGATCTTGGACCCAAACTCCACTCCGATGGTGTGATTGGACTCGTCCTTAACTAAGACAAACAAGACAACACACTGGTTTGAGTGTTTGTCAGGTAATCGCCAGGGCTGGCGGCCCCACTGAAAACACGGCGGCGGCAGCGTGAGAGGTCGGCCGGCCTAGACCACCAACGCGCCGACGTTGTGCAGCTTCTCCCAGACTCACATCGCTTCTCGATGAACTGATGCAGGAGGCAGGATTTGCCCGTGCCAGCATTCCCAATCACCAGGAATTTAAAGAGGAAATCTGAAAGACAAATGCAGCAAATTATATCCCACTGAATACAACAGATGTATGATAGGTAAATTATCTAAGCTTAGCTGGGTCTCTTATTTACTTATGTTTAGATTGATAAACTTTACCTAGCATTTTTAAAACTACTTGTCTTAGGTTATATGGTCATTTATTTGTTTCTTTTCCCGTTGGTACGTTCTGACCCTTCTAGTAAGTCCTGAAACAGTCTGTCAGGGAAAGGCGCTCCTGTTTACAGGCAGCTCCATCATCCCAGCGCCCAGCTAGCCCTCTCTCCTCACGGACATGGAGGCTTGCAAACTGTCTCCAAAGTCACACTCAAGTCGACAGCAACCCATCTATGGCTGGATGCACTGACAGGGTTTTTTCGGAGGTCAACCACCATCACCGAGGGCTGGGTTAGCCTGTCAGCTACACGTCAGCGAGCAGAACAACAGCGCTCGGCACACCTGCCTCCTCCGCACAGGGCCCGGCATCACACACGAGTGGTACTAGTCACCAGGGCTGACAACAGCCATCTTACCGTATGACTCCGACATCGCCAAGGTGGCGTTTTAACAGCAAAATGGGGAAAAAACTGGGGAAATCCAAATAGATAGGTGTTAGCTAGCTAATCGAAAACTGTCCTGCTGCTGTAAACCAGCTGATTTCACCACTGACATCCGGGATGGGCTTTCAAAATAAAAAGCAATTTCAAAGGACAAGCGATGTAGTGACCAACGTTGTACACACAGTAGTGCTGTTGGGGCACTCGTTTCTGGTACAAACAACCGAATTCGTTCAGCTTCAGATGAGAAATATTTATCGATTTATTTATCTTTTGACCTTTGTATATAAAAATGAATAGAGACCAAAAACAAAATGTAACCAGGTATTCGGCTTTGCCTTTCCTCCAGACCGGGCGGTGGCGCTAGCCTGTTTTAGCGACTTTTAGCTACCATAAAAACCACCCCAGAAGAAGAAAACAAAGGCTAACGAGCTAGCTTAGCTGCAGGGTCGGTACAGTGAAATATGGCTACCCTGCTCCCGGTTCGACCGCCCTGTGACAGCAACCCCGCTACCCCCGGAGCACAGTCTCTGAAGGTGAAATGTGTGCTCGACCGCGGTCATTATTAATATTTGGCGTTGTTCACACAGTCTGGGAGCCTACTCGACCATCTGCTACTTTATGCTACACCTCGGTCCACAAATGTTTACAGCTAGCGTCGTTAGCATGACCGCTTTGTTTTCAAATGAGTGCTGAGTTTGTTTGTTTGTTTTTCTCTTTTAATTATCCAGTGAATGAAGTCGCGTCATTTTGTGGCCTTCCCAAGAAAGCCCAAATCGGAAAAAGCTACACACGCGTTTCGCAGCTATAACGTTAAAATCCCCTGAACTTTGCAAACTTCATATGAAAACATCACGCATTTTCACAGAATTTGTGCTAGCAATTAAACGAATCTTACTGTGGAAATTGGGGCATATTAGGACCGAACGAGTTTTAAATTCTCTTAAAGTTATTTCACATTATTCGGTGGATAATAATTGAGCGATCAAGTGGGATGGTGGTGGGAAGTTTACAGCCTAGTTGATGATAACATGGAAATGACACAGCGGCAGGATACGTTTCTGACGAGTTTTTGCATGTTTAGGAGGATATAATAGAAGAGGAGTCCAATGACGGCAGCCAGCCTCTCAAGAGACGGAGAATGGGTTCAGGAGACAGCTCACGGAGCTGTGACACCTCCAGCCAGGACCTGGGGTATGTAAAGTCAAACCAGTAAACCAAAGTCAAACCAGTAAACTAAAGTCTACTAACTACCCACCGCCCCCCCCCCCCAGCCTGACGTATTTCCCAGCAGAAAACCTGACGGAGTACAAATGGCCTCCAGATGACACAGGGGAGTACTACATGCTGCAGGAGCAGGTCAGCGAGTACCTGGGAGTCACCTCCTTCAAGAGGAAGTATCCGGGTAGGAAGGAACGCTGCACATCAGTACGTAGTACATCAGATTAGAAGAAGAAACCTTATATAACACACACACACACGGATATACATCAACTCAAAAAAAAACCCGCGCACGTGTATTCACTGAGGGCCCAGAGCCACGACAATCAGCACCTGTGGGTTTGGTGTTGGATTTTAATCTGAGTGTTGGTGTTTTTGACGTGTTGCTGCCGTGCAGACATGGAGAGGAGAGATCTGTCCCACAAGGAGAAGCTCTATCTGCGTGAGCAGAACGTCATCACGGAGACACAGTGCACTCTGGGTGAGTGCGTCGTTCTGGACGCCTCGTGTTTGGTCCCAGCTGAGCGTTACCGGGGTCTCCCTTGTTTTCAGGGCTCACAGCTCTGCGCAGTGATGAGGTGATCGACCTGATGATAAAGGAATATCCCACCAAGCACGCCGAGTATTCGGTCATCCTGCAGGAGCGAGAACGCCAGAGGATCGCTAAGGAGTACTCTGTGAGTAATAAACCAGCAGGACGCGTTGGCGGTGGGGTTCGGAGCTTGCTTTTCAATGTTTCTGACGTGTGTATGTGTGTGTGTGTAGCAAATGCAGCAAATGCAGCAGCAGAACCCACAGAAGGTGGAGGCCAGCAAGGTTCCAGAGTACATTAAGAAAGCGGCCAAAAAGGCAGCAGAGTTCAACAGCAACTTCAACAGGGAGCGTATGGAGGAGAGGAGGGCCTACTTCGACCTCCAGACACACGTGTGTTTGCGCCCGACGGCCTGTGTGAGATGGTTTCACATGCTCCGGGACTCTTTAAAGGTGGGTCGTGTTTGGTCGTCGTTCTCAGATCATCCAGGTGCCCCAGGGGAGATTCAAGGTGCTGGCCCCGGAGCTGACCAGGACGGGACCCTACCCGGTAGCTCTGATACCAGGACAGTTCCAGGAGTACTACAAAAGGTGTGTAACACCCTCAGGCCCAGGCCTCCCGGTCGGGTTTTCCGATCTCCCTGGACCGCCTCTTATTTCCGATGCGTCCGCAGATACACTCCCAATGAACTGCGGTACCTGCCGTTGAACACGGCTTTGTACGAGCCTCCACTGGACCCGGACCTGCCCGCCCTGGACTCGGAACCGGACTCTGATGATGCCGAGGATGGAAAAGAGGAGAAGAAGAACAAAAACTCATCTGTAAGGCGCACGTCTTTGCCTTAGCGCCGGGTGGTTGGGAGGACTGTGAGACGGACTGAGGCGGGCAGTTTAATATCCCCCCCCTCTCCCCCTACAGGACAGCTCCTCTGGGAACGCCTCAGACATGGAGAGCCAGGAGGGAGCAGCCGGCCAGGGTCCCAGGCTCAAGGGCAAAGAAGGCAGCCGGCAGTCGGCCCCCCACCGAGCGGCCGCAGGCTACAAGGTAGAGGACAAAAGCACCTGAACTCTTCTCCAACAACAGCAGCAGTAACGTTCCTCCCTCCTCCTTCCTCCTCCTCCTCCTCCTCCTCTTCCTCCTGTTTTTACTACTACTCCCTCACTTCATCCGTCCCGCCACCCCTCCCTACCTTCTTCCCTCTCTCTGACTTGGATGAGGCGCTGTCGCCTCTTTAGCTGGGGGGGCGACTGGCAGAGTCCCACTTTTTGCTTTTTTGGTTTTATTTTTGCCGTCACCAGCCCCCCCTCCCCCCCGCACCTGACTGAGCAATAAGAACTTTGTGAAGGAACAGTTTACTTGTTTCTCTTTCTCCGCACTTTGGTTTTGGGCTTTTAGAAGAGTGAAAAAACGAAGGCGATATTTTTCCTCCCCTTCTTTTTTTTGGAATGTCCTAAAAATACCTCTTGTTGGCCGTCACTAACTCTTCCAAGACCAGCACCTGGATGATTTTGGCTGCTAGTTTTCAAGTTTTTGAAAAAAGAAAATACTTTTTGTTGGAAGTCCTATAGAAATATAGAAACCTCACCTGATCTGTGGTGGAACATCTATATCTGAAATGTAGAACGCACTCAAGCCTGTGTCGGTGTGATGTGCTGTGTTTTATACGTATTCCTGTTAAATGTGGAACGTGGGGTGTAGCCGACCTGGGTCACCCTCGGGCTGAGCTGAACCCGGCTGCTACGGATCAGTCGGAGCATCGAGGAAAAGGTTCTGGGCCCCAAAACGGCCGTCTCGCTCTTCCCACGATGGAGGCAGGTAAGTCTGGAGGGTTCAGCTCAGCCGGGGGGGGGGGTCTGGTCTGTGTCGCTGCGCTCGTGTGCGCTTTAACCACATCAGTGTGTTTTTTCGCTTTTACCCGGTTTTTTGACTCTTCTCGTGATCCAACTTTGTTTCTGCACACAACGTGGCGCAGTAGTTGCCCGGCTTTAGCTTTAGGGCAGCTGAAAGGTTGACCGGTGGCACGAGCATGAGCGAGCGGACCCCCGTCTGCAGCAGTCACAGCGGACTTTACACTACTTTGGTGTTCTGCATTCAGCCTATGAATAAAAAGAATTTATTCACAAGAACGGAACTAGAAGAACTCTGCTTCTGTGGACAGATGTTCCCAACACGACACCTCTGGATGCCAATTTTAGACCCCAAACTGCACTTTGTGTGTGATGTTACAGGTGAAGTTGTCATGAACGCAGAGATGTTGTGTGAATGTCTTTACGCTGATGCCGTTAACTGCTTTTCACGTCACCTGTGATGCATTTTTTTCCCCGAGTCCCTGCAGACGACACTACAGATACCAAAAATGACGGAGATGTGAGGACAGTGAACACATCTGAAGGGGAGAAGCTCTGTTTGAAGGCATTCCTGTCTCAGCAGTGCCGGGTTCTTACCTGAGCCAGACCTTCAGGTGTCTCCTTTAAAGGCGTCTTCCTGCTTGAGCTTGTGGTTCGAATCCTTCATGTGATCATCATCAGCTCTGAGCCTCCATCCACACACTCTTTAAGGAACACCTAAACTAGGAACACCAGATATGAAAATGTTGGATCCATTTGGCTCAACTATAAAAGCCAGTTCCTTCTGTTGCACAGATTTAGTTTATTGTTGACTTTTCATCCAGTAACGATGAAAACTCTGACCTGTTGGTGTTGACCTTTGGTTAATCTGCTGAATAAATCCTCTCCCAGAACGGACGATGGTAGCCATGGCCCTCCCTTGGACCTGATGCTCACCTCGCGTTTGAAAGTGTTTGGCAGGAGAGTGGATCCTCCTGAAAGCTCCACCGGGCTCTCTGCGCGGACGTGTTTATTTGGTGTTTTCCAGGATATTGTGGTTTTTTATAGCATCGTTCTGCCCTTGCAGCCGAAGGTCATTCCCAATGCTATATGTGGCATTTGCCAGAAGGGTAAAGAGGCCAACAGGAGGGGGAGACCGGAAGCTCTAATTCACTGCTCCCAGTGTGACAACAGCGGTGAGTAACTGTCTGGGTGTGTGTGTGTGTGTGTTCGGGAAATACAGTTAATTGTAGGTTTAGGCAACTAAGTTAAAGTGAGTGTGTGTGTGTGTGTGTGTGTCTCACGCGCATTTTCATGTCTCCTACTTTGTTCACGTGTGTTGGCGTCTGTGCGTGTGACCTTTAGGCCACCCGTCCTGCTTGGACATGAGCAGCGAGCTGGTGTGTGTGATCCAGACCTACAACTGGCAGTGTATGGAGTGCAAGACCCTGCACCGTGTGTCAGCAGCCCCACCACGAGGACGAGATGATGTTCTGCGACAAATGCGACCGAGGCTACCACACCTTCTGCGTGGGGATGGACTCCATCCCCACAGGTGAGACCAGACCAGCGCGGCGGGGAGGGAGGAGGACCTTCGCGTGACCAAGAGGGTGGTTAACGTGCTGCTCGGCTGTCTCCACAGGCCTTTGGGTGTGTGAGGTCTGCGACAGCGAGGCCAACGCCACGGAGAAGAAGGCAGGAGCCAAAACCCCCAGGAAGGCCAAGTCAGGGAGAAAATGATCCGCCCTGGTTTGGTGGGGCTCCCCAAAGGGCTCGCGAGGCTTTTAACTGTCACAGGAGCTGCAGCGTTTTGTAAAAAAAAGACAAGGCTTTGGTGCTAAAATATCAGAGATGATCAGTCTTGTTCTTGACTTGCTGTGGCCTTCCATGTTTTCATGATTGTGGACCACACAGCCAGCACTGGATTTACATTTTCTTTTTTTTTTTTGTAAATTATAAAAGGTAAAACAGGTCAAAACTTATGGATGATAGCCATCATTAGTCTTCTTTTCTATAAGATCGTTTTTACAGAGTCAGTTGTTGCTGGGAAATTGTTTTTTTTTTTTTTTGTTTTTTCCTTGAAATGGTGCTTCTGGTCCAATTCCAGTGTTGATGCTAAGTTCTCATTCTCATAATGAAGCTTTGATTTTTTTTTGTTGTGTGTCTTTCAATAAGGCTTTAGTGAGCTTTACTTTAATGAGACAGGCCAGTAAGAATTGTCTTATTTTGATAATTAAGTTTGCTGTGGTACTTGTGTAATTTAATTGCATTTGTAAGACATCAACTCATTCAGAACTCATTTTCCAGTTTGCAGCTAGTTGTTACATGTTTACGTTAATTCAGTAGCAGCAGTTCAGAAAAAAAACTTCCTTAAAGTATGAGTTTGTGTTCATTTTTTCTTAATATGCGACACTGTACAGTAAATTTGATGAGCTATTTTGTGGATTTTTTAAAATATTTTGTTTTGTGTTTATTTAGGCAGGTGGTTCGAAGAGTATTTGTTACTAACATTGTCAAAGTCACTGATTTTTTTTTCATGATTCTTCACTTCACAACTTTTTAAAATAAAAATACAGTTCCACTGCATCAATAATTATTTACTTTAGTGCTGAATAAGTCACAGAATTTTCCAGTCTGTGATTTCTTTTAAATGTAAGTGATTTTTAATTTTTTTTGGCGTGAAATATGCAGTTATTTATTTTATCACTGGCTTTGCTTAAAAAGAACGTCTGTTCCTCAAATGTCCAGTAGAGGCGCGAGTGAGCGCAACACAATTGAAAACGCAGCGTCTGTGGCAGAAGAAGAAGAGGTTGCCATATTGCGGTGATACAGCGACTTTACTGAAGTGAATCGTTGCTTTTCTCTGTGAAAATGTTTTCTACCCAGACCTTTGGAGACACTGGTAAAATGACAGACTATCATTATTCCGGTCGGGCTGAGCACCGATTCTCTCCGTACACGTTCAACGGAGGGTAAGCTTAAGTTTACTTTTCAATGCTGACCCTTTAGCTTGTTGGCTAAGGTCCACATTATAGATCTAGCTAGTATGCTAATTCATCAAACGATCATTAAGATAATCAAGAACAATGTGTGTGCAATTTCTTTATTCGTGTTTAGAAATGTCACAAGCATCACGACGCCAAAAAATCGCCAAGCTTTATTTTTAATTTAGCAGTGTGTTCATTTCACCATTCCAGTTTCAGTTTCAAATCTAGAGCTGGCGTCTCGCAGCGTTCGCAAGAAACGACAACATATTTCCGACGGGGCATGCGTACCTTCCTTAAACACTCGTGTTTTGTTGTAGAACTGTATTAGCTGTGGCCGGAGACGACTTTGCCATCGTAGCGTCAGACACCAGGCTGAGCGAAGGCTACTCGATCCACAGCCGCGACTCGCCCAAATGCTACAAGCTGTAAGTGCATCGTCACTGTCAACAGAGAAGTAAAGCTCAGAACACCAGCTAGAACCGATCCTTTCACGTGTTGTGTTCATATTTTAGTGTAAATCACATTCAGATTACTTGGCATTGTTATTGAGGTGACCAGAGCTGGGGCCAGGGGGGCTCTTGAAGGTTGGAGCCTTCTAGTTTGGTCATTTCCATCCTTCTCCTTCCCATCACAGGACAGACACAACTGTCATTGGCTGTAGCGGGTTCCACGGTGACTGTCTGACCCTGACAAAAATCATTGACGCCAGGTTAAAGGTGGGCTATTACAACCTGGTTAAACTGATCTGGTTTCTTACCTGTATGTTGCTGTTACACTAACAAAATGAGTACACACTTACGTTCCTAGATAAAATTTATACTAAACCACAGCATGAATAAAGTAATTATTGGGGAATAATATATGCATGTTCCTCCTGTGCTTTTAGATGTACAAGCACTCCAACAATAAGACCATGTCCAGTGGAGCCATTGCAGCCATGTTATCGACCATTCTGTACGGAAGGAGGTTTTTCCCCTACTATGTCTACAACATCATTGGAGGACTGGATGAAGAGGGTGAGCACTTTAGTGTCAACACGATAAATACTGTATCTTTGCAAATGTAGCAACAGTAATCAAATAGAAAAGCTGTGCCTGGTGATGCTACTTCTGATGTCGCGCCTTTCGATGTATATTTCTTTTGCAGTCTTTTCTGCCAGAGCTTTCATTTTTGGTTGTATTAATGACTGTGATGCAGGAAAGGGAGCAGTGTACAGTTTTGACCCTGTAGGCTCCTACCAGAGAGACACCTACAAGGCTGGAGGATCAGCGAGTGCCATGCTACAGCCCTTACTAGACAACCAGGTAAAACTTACTCCTCAGGGAAATGGGTAAAGGTGTGACTCATTTTTTCTTTTCCCAGGTGTCTAAATAGTCATGTTGTTTGTTCTTCCTCAGATCGGTTTCAAGAACATGGATGGTGTGCAGCAAGTTCCTCTGACCCAGGAGAAGGCGATCCAGCTGGTTAAAGATGTCTTCATCTCGGCAGCAGAGAGGGACGTCTACACCGGCGATGCCCTGCACATCTGCATCATCACCAAGGAGGGCATCCAAGAGCAGACCGTGCAGTTGAGGAAGGACTGAGACCAGCGCAGCTTTTCTTCTCTGTTCTTTCCAGTTTTGTTTTCTCCAATGAATCCAGAAAACCTGTTATTTTTACATTCTTAATAAATGTAAAATGAAGTATCTGCTCTGTTTATTCCTCCTCTCCACACATGGATAGCAGATTTGCCTGAAACTATGAGTTTTGTTACATTAATATGGATCTTCTCCTGAGCACATTAAAAGTAAAAATAAAACATTAAGCTTACTCAAATTATTAGGTGGTAGCATTCTTTACACTATTTTAGCTCTTTTTTTAACGTCCTGGTGGGTCAATAATTATCCATTTAATGCCCCCATTAAAATGTTAGTAAAAGAACATGACATCAGCACTGCTTGGTTTAAGAGTTACAGAGACAACACTGAGGCTTGGTTCCTTTTTTTATTAATCCAATTAAATCAGTGTTTTCTTTTATTCACATGTTTCAATAACAAAGGCTCTCACACACAAATGACCGGCACAGAAAGGGGCCCTAGGCGTAGTACTGAAGGTTGGCCTTCTTCTTCGCTTGGACCTCCAGGATTCCCTCCATGTAATCCTCGTGGTTCAGCTCCGTGGCCCCACGTCGCAGCGCTATCATTCCGGCCTCCACGCACACAGCTTTGCACTGAGCTCCGTTGAAGTCGTCGGTGCAGCGAGCCAGCTCCTCATAGTTGACATCCGGGCTGACGTTCATCTTGCGGGAGTGAATCTGCATGATGCGAGCTCGGGCCTCCTCGTTTGGCATGGGGAACTCGATCTTTCTGTCCAGGCGCCCTGAACGGAGCAACGCGGGATCCAAGATGTCCACCCCTGTTGGTGGCAGCAATCACTCTGAAAATACAAATAACATGTAAGCGGCTGTTTTCCAGCAGCTTTTTTCATCAGAGACCCCGTTAACCCCGTAGGTTGACATGGTAAAGAAACAAAGTGTTGGTGTTTTGCGGCAGCATCTTTACCTTGACCTGCATGTTGGGCTGGAATCCATCCAGCTGGTTGAGCAACTCCAGCATGGTCCTCTGCACCTCTCGGTCACCTGCCTTCTCGCTGTCAAACCTCTTGGTTCCGATGGCGTCCAACTCATCGATGAAGATGATGGATGGAGCCTTCTCCTTGGCTAGGGCGAAGGCATCTCTCACCAGTTTGGCTCCGTCTCCAATAAACATCTGGACCAGCTGGGGACCAGCAAGCTTCAAGAATGTGGCTTTGGTCTGAGCAGCACAGGCCCTGGCTAGCAGAGTCTTCCCTGTTCCGGGGGGTCCATACATCAGGACCCCTTTGGGCGGCTGGATGCCCAGGTTCTCGAACTTCTCCTTGTGGTTCATTGGCAGGACGATGGCTTCCACCAACTCCTGGATCTGCTTGTCCAGCCCACCGATGTCGCTGTACTGCTCTGTGGGACGCTCGTCCACCTCCATGGCCTTGACTCTGGAGTCGTACTCGGTGGGTAGAGTCTCCAGGATCAGGTAGGAGTCTTTGTTGACCCCCACCAGGTCTCCCGGCTTCAGCTTCTCCGCGTCTACCAGCCCAATGACGGGGAGGAAATAGGTCTGTCGGGTGGAGGTCTTAATGACGGCGCACTTTCCTTTTCTCTGAGAGTCCAGGTCTACGTTGGCCCCGTCCTCCTCTTGGTCGTTGGGGTCCACATCAAGCAACTCAATCACATTAGACACGAGGTACGGCAGGGTTTTGTTCACCTTTATCTTCTCCGTGTTTTCTTTTATTTTGTCCTTCATTGCCTGAAGCTCGTGGGTCACTCTCAGCACTTCGCTCTTCATAATCTTAATTTCGCTATCGAGGAGACGAGTTCGCTGAACTATCTCCTCTGTGGACATTTTTAACACTTCTTCACCGATCCCATCTTCCACTTCGTCCCAAACTGATTTGTCACTCAGCGACGCCATCTTTGCTCTGTTTGCGGTGCGCTGTGACGTAGCGGAAATGAGGCGTTCTAACTCCGGAAGCAGACGACTCTTAGCCCAAAACAAACACCTTTTTCTATATTAATATTATAAATCGTAATAGCATAAAAAACAAATTACACGCTGGAACCTTGAAAAAATGCCAGCGTTTTGAACGAAATTTTAATGAAAACCAAAGCCGAAAAACCATCTGGTTGCAAGCGCTCCGGCGCATGCGTTGAGAGTACGCATAAACTTAAATAAACCTTCATTTTTCAACTCATAGATTAGAAAATAATAAGAGTAGGGTAAAATAAGCCTTATTGGTTTTTATTTCATGCTGTTGGCCATATTTATAACATATATCACAACGTAAATATGACATTATTGTGGAGTGTTTTTTGTGATATCAACTTTAAAACTAACTTTTTGTCAGCGGTTTAACTTTTTAATTTACACACAAAAGCAAAAGAGACAACTTATTTCGCCACTACTTTTATTCAAACTAGCTTAAATTACTACTTATTTGGCTTAATTGCGTTTCTTCGAATGCGTTTGCTAGTATATCTGCGCATGCGCACACCTTAGCGCAAGCGCAAGCGTGATGTGGTGCAGCTGGAGTTCCGGGTGCAGAGCGGAGCCTAAACGTAAAACCAGACGAAACTGAATTGTGTCGGTTCTTTTAGTGCTCCACTTTAATCCTCCCACTCTGTGAGTTCAGTTTTACTGTGGAGCACCAGTACATTTTAAAGCTGCTAGAAATTAGTTTAGCTAATCACTGTAACTTACCTACATTTGTGACTGCATGTTAGCTGCTATGGCTAATTTTAGCTCGATAGCTAACTTTACCTGTGTTGACTTTCATCGTTTTAAAGATCGCTAGCACTTTCCACCGTAAACTACACGACTAACACTCGGTGCATGCTTCGCACAGTAAAGTCCTAATAAAAGACCTAAGATATATCAAGGTTCAGAGATATAAATCAGCCAATCTTGGTTAACATTAAAGCTAAACATGTTTAGCAGTGAGACGTGCGCGCCGCAATAGTTGGCATGACAAGCTATTTGCATTTGCTCCTAAATCATTAACGGTCATTACATATTTGCATGTCTGAACTGTTGCCATTTTTACTCGTTGCAGGAGAGCGAGTCAAAAAAAGCACTATATTTGGTGGATCTGCAAAGCCAACTGACTAAGTCAGGGAGCTAAGAAGATGGACCAGAATAACAGTATACCAGGCTTCCAAGGACTGGCTTCCCCACAGGTATCACTAGTAACTTGGTGATGACAAAATCCTAAACCTATAAAATGTCTGATTGGGGTAACATTACTTTGAGGATTCACATGTGTCCGTTTGATCCTGTGTTCTTCTAGGGTGCCATGACACCAGGTATGCCCATCTTCAGTCCCATGATGCCGTACGGTTCTGGCCTGACGCCCCAGCCTGTGCAGAACACCAACAGCTTGTCAATACTGGAGGAGCAGCAGAGGCAGCAACAACAGCAACAACAGCAGCAGCAGCAGCAACAGGCACAGCAGGCACAACAGGCAGGCACAGGTACTGCCCTGTTCATACTATTTTCCTCCAAAGTCTTTGAGATTCATGAACCCAGATTTTTTTAGTTTTCTTTAGGTCTGTATGAATATTTAATTAGATTTTTTTTTCTACTCTTTAGGAATTCCTGGAACATCAGGCACAGACCCCTCAGCTTTTCCATTCCCAGGCAGTTACAGGCACGACAACCACAGCGCTACCGGGAAACACGCCCCCCCTGTACAACGCCCCGCTGACCCCCATGACCCCAATCACACCAGCCACACCAGCTTCAGAGAGCTCTGGAATCGTGCCACAGCTCCAGTATGTGAAAAAGGCCTGTGTCTGTTTGCACAGAACATCTTTTTTATCCCTGTTTAAATAGGATCCTGGCTGACCTTTTTTAATGTGTGTCTTCTTTCTGTGTATCTACCATCAGAAACATAGTATCCACAGTAAATCTGGGCTGTAAACTGGATTTAAAGACAATTGCTCTAAGAGCCCGGAATGCAGAGTATAATCCAAAGGTGAGACTTGCATCCTGAACTCCTTTCAGCACGTCAGTAACCCTGTTACAGCTGGTGTGTGCAAAAAAACAATCTGACAACTGGTTTTTTGAAGGATACCGATCAATGATCCATTTGCAACTGATGATAGTCAGTAAACCTTCCTAAGTATGACATGTTTTGAATGTGTGGTCTAGGGAGTAGTCAGCCAGTTATCATTATCCAGCTATTTAAAGCTCTTCACCGATTTGCCAAAACACTAACAGTTTATTTGCTACTTTCTGTTTTTACCTCAACATTTTTTACTGTTATTTGGAAAAATAGGGCAAGTCTGTGGGAGTAGTTGTTGCCAAAGCAGCTGTATTAGTACGCACCATTGCTTGTCGTGGTAAACCACTGGTTTCTCTTTGTTGCTTAGCGTTTTGCTGCTGTCATCATGAGAATACGAGAACCCAGGACTACTGCTCTCATTTTCAGCTCTGGGAAGATGGTCTGCACAGGAGCCAAAAGGTAAACTTTGGCCTTGGGAACCTTCATCTGTGGGTTGTAGTAGTATTTATTTACAGGGCAATGTTCTCCGGCCTGCTGTGTATTCGGTTGCTTCACTTTTCTTGTCGTCTTTGTCACATCTGCCCACCTCCGTAGCGAGGAACAGTCGAGGTTAGCGGCCAGAAAATACGCTCGTGTGGTGCAGAAGCTTGGCTTTCCTGCAAAGTTCCTGGACTTTAAAATACAGAACATGGTGGGAAGCTGTGACGTCAGGTTCCCAATCCGACTGGAAGGGTTAGTCCTGACACATCAGCAGTTTAGCAGGTAACTTATTTTTGAGTGGAATTTTTTTGGCAACATATCAGTTTAAAATGGAACAGAGGAGAGTCGGTGCATTGGTTTTGCTAAAGAGAACAAACCTCAAACCTGCGTCTGAAAAGGTTTCTTTTTATTTGCATTGAAGATGGAGACAGTGTTTAGTATTGAACTAAATTTGGCTCATGTTCTACTCTGAATCGTTCGGCTCTGCAGTGATTTCAATAATTCCTTTTGTGTGTTTAAGCTATGAACCAGAGCTCTTCCCTGGACTGATTTACCGAATGATCAAACCAAGAATTGTCCTGCTCATCTTTGTTTCTGGCAAAGTTGTGCTCACAGGTAAGATGCTGATGTTTTCAAACCCTAACCCTTCCTGGAAAGAGGTTCAGATTGCAACATTTAAACGATCTTTGTCAATAGACAACGGTGCATTTCTGCAAAATTGTTAACATCTCTTCAAAAACGTTGACACACATTACTTTTTAAAGGTGCCAAAGTGAGAGCAGAAATCTATGAGGCCTTTGAGAACATCTATCCCATCCTGAAAGGCTTCCGGAAGACAACGTAGGGTCTGCAGTATTATTTTTTTCCCAACTCCTGGGCGTACTCAAACTCATTGACCTGTGAAAGTGGAATGCTGGAAAGAGCTGTTCAACAGGGACATGCGTTCTCCTTTTTATTACTAACAAATACTTTTTTAAATAAACTTATTTCTGATTTTTTTTCTGCCCTGTTTAAGTTTTGACATCGCTTGCTTTTTGTTCTTTTGTCCAATTTTTCCCCCTCTTTGTTGTCATGAGATCTTTGATTGTACATAGGTTTGTAAAGAAGTGTAAAAACCAGATTAGAAGTAGTCCACTGGGACACTGTTTTAAACAGTTTTATACATTTGCCTTTTCATTCATCATCTTGCTCCGAAAGTTTCTGGCCCACATTCCTGTTGAGTTCTTGCTAAAATGTTACTTTTGGAAAATGTTTTGGGTGAAGCAAATCTTGAGTTCTGTTTTATTGTTGACAATAAAATTTGCTACATCACGGTTTAAGGTTTAATATCATTAAAAATTCCAGACTAAGGCCAGAACTAATTTCACATGCTGATGGATGTTTGTAATTGCGAAAATAAACCATCAGATGGCTGTTTCTAAAAGCCATCTTAGTGTTTCACCAGCCTCCTTAGTTTGATGAGCGCTGGAACACAGTGGCCAATAAATGTTAGTGCTTTGATCAGTGTTTGCTTAGTTTTCTTTGCCCAGTCAGACTTTATTCTTTACTGATGGTTCGGTCTTTACAAATGCTCGTTTTTACTTGATGTGCATCACAGACAAGTCAAGCAGTTTTTGTATCACCTGCGTCTGTAATTCAGTCCCACTGTACAAACAGTAGAGTGACAAAAGTATTCATATTTTTTCGTTTCTGTTGAACGTCTGTCTAACTCCGCACATCTGAATGCCGCTGTTAATGTCCTTTTTGTTGTGAATAAATGTACATATTGACTCATACTGATCCTTTCCATGAACTATATCCTTTCATGGGCCATTTGAAATAACCTTCCAGTAATTAGAGCAGTCCACAGACTCAAGTTTCATGTTCGGCTACCCGAGTGAGAGTAATCCAACATGGCTGGAGACAGGGCGTTTTCATCGTCACACATCAGGAGGACCTTGTGTTTGTGTGTTGTTCTGAGATGAAGTCTTGCTTCCAGACGAACTCGGGGCTGTATCCGTCTCCTTGGTTACAGCTCCCAGAACACGTGTAGACCGCCAGCGTCCCCCAGTCGACGCCGCCTTCCGTGGCGTCCACAGACAGGCTGTTCAGCAGCTGGGGCATCACCTGCAGACGTGTTTATCATCAGTATTTCCTCAGCAGACACGCACACCCAAATACACCAGAATCTTTATATTTTTCATTTATTTAAATGAATGACTAAAAGCAGCCTGTCTACCTGGAACTCAAAACTCCTGGCGGCCCCACAGGTGCACGGGGGGATATCCTTATCTGAGGGGACGTGCTGGGACGAGACCCACAGCGGTGAGCCCCCCCGACTGTAACGCACCACCTGAATGGAACAGAACAGGTGGTCGCAGGCATGTGATACACCCGAATTACTTGTAATTTTTGTTAATATTACCTGGTGAGGTTCTGGTGCCGTTTTCTTTTTAAACCGCTGGAATACTTTGTTGTCTTCCGTTTCATGCATCGCCATCTCCTCCAGGTCTGTCTCCTCCAGGGCTGCGGGAAATGAAAAAAAATAAAAATCAAACTTTAGGACAGGCTGATTACGTTTAGATTCAAAAAGATGTCTGGGGAATGTTGCTGCTTACAGACTCCTATGGAAGAAGGCTGGACACTTCCTTCCTTTGCGGCTCTTGCTGCATCTTGTTCTGTTTCATCTTCCTCTTCCTCCTCAGTCTTCAGGGACCAGCTCAAATTCAGGAAATAGGAACGGTGACGTTTTTACAGTGGTTGCGTCTACACAGGACAGAAGACAGCACAAACTCCAGGATACACACATGCATACATACATACACGTATGGGAAAAATGTGTCAGTGAGAGCTACACCTGCACACACACCTGAGCTGCTGCACTCCTTCTTGTGTGTGTGTTTCCAGTGGAGAGTCTGGTGGTGTTTTCCACAGTAAGTCACAGCGTGGCAGCGGGAGCAGGCCTTGTTTCCAGGGCAACCACACACCCAACAAAGCTTCACTCCGGAGGGTAGCGCGCTGTGGTCGGGTGCAGTGTCCCCGATGGGCTCCTCCTCTGACAGGGTCAAACACACACCATTTATCTGTAAATATTCTACGTGTGACATTCTGTTTCTATAATCTATATAATTGTAGTAGTTTGTGTGTTTTAGGTTGGTGTCGTGTCGTTTCCATCCTCCCCTCTGAGCCTTAAAGGGTGTATCCAGTCTACAGGGGGATTCTACCCTGTTTGGAAGCAAGCAGCTATACCTGGACTGGCATTCTGACCCACCTGGTGGAGGGTGGAAGGAGTAGAAGTCATTCCTCCGTGGCAGCTGACTTCTGAAAACTGAGAGGAACATAAATCTGAGGCGATGTGTGCAGGAAAGGATCGATCAGAGCCAAGACCAGAACCCAACTGTTGATTCTGCTTCGCTGTGAATACCAGCAACTGAAGCAATAACGGTACCTTTTATACACCGGTTGTTGTTACACGTGTAGCATTCATGCGTTTTGCAGCAGAATACAAACAGTGTTCGATGGAAACTTCTCTCCTGACCAGAAATTGGTGCATACACCTGAAAACAGGATGGAGACAGATGATGGAACCGGATAGAAGGGTTTATCTCTAACACAACTAAAGTCTTCCATTGACAATGCTTTAATTTGTAAGTTATAAATTGATTTTAACGAATCAGTTAGAGATTGGCATCACACTACCCTTTTCTGACCATCCCACAAGTTGAACCGAGGACCATAGCCGCCAGTATGCAGGTACGTTAGGTGGTAACCCCAGTATAATTTAGGATGACCTCTAAAATAGACTCGAGAGGGGTTCAAAGGCACTGACCTGCAGCAGAAAGGCCATCGGCAGGCGGCACATCTCACACTCCAGCTCGGGTAGGGAAGGCAGGGCTCTCTGGCCGAGCCACGCGGGTCTTCCGCCCACCTTACTGGGGAACTGATCGGGCAGGAGACGCCATTGCTTCGGCTCCTCCAGGAAACCCAGAACGACCTCTGACGCTGTCAAACCTTTATCAACCGACGTCGTAGAAACTCGGTCTGCCATTAAAAACAAATTCTTCTAAACACAAGAAAAGTGAGTCAAGAAAACCGACAACCGCATCGCCTCACGCCGACTCCTGAGTGCAGCTAAGAAAACCTTCCGTGGGAAAACGCAAGCCAATGTTTTGTTCCACCCTGGTCCGACCGCAATTTATAAAAACATTACAAAAACAGTTTTATTAAGATATAATATGAGGTGTGCTCTTACTCTAAACGTTTAATTTAATATTATAACGTACAGTTATGCAGCTCAATATTGCGAAACTCAATCGCACGGATGTACAAAATCTTTATGCTCATCCCCAGCCTCTCTCTCTCTCTCTCTCTCTCTCTCTCTCTCTCTCTCTCTCTCTCTCTCTCTCTCTCTCTCCCCCCCCCCCTCTCTCTCTCTCACACACACACACACACACACACACACACACACACACACACACACACACACACACACACACACACACACACACACAGAGACATGCCGTGATGTCACTTGGGCAGAGTTTGGACGGGTCTGTCCGTACGGGACCGGCCGGACTCAGATGGAACATGTGGTGATACGTGAATGGACGTTCTTTTACGTGGAGTTTATCTTTAAAGAGCAGCATGTCTCCTAGAACAGGCTGTTTCAGCTGAGTTAGACACGGTCGACCTTTCTCTGGTCTAACCATGGGAGCTGAAGGGAAGCAGCAGCCGAGTCGGCGGACCAGCCCCGCGGCGTTGGCCCGGCAGGAGGAGCGGGCCATGTGAAACCCCCCACCCGGGGCTGGAGACTCTTCGCCGGCTCTCTCCGAGCTTCATGTCGCCCTCGTCGCCCTCCCAAGGTCCTCCCCGAGGCAACGGAGGCTCCAAGGATCCACCCGTGTCCCCCGCTCCGCCTGTTCCACCGAGGAGGCTCCGGAGTCGTGAGCGGGGCTCGGGCAGGACGCGGCGGCCGGCGGCGGGGTCGGGCCCGGGGGGAGCCGCGGAGAGGCGGCTCAAGTGCGTGCTGGTGGGCGATGGAGCCGTGGGCAAAACCAGCCTGGTGGTGAGCTACACCACCAACGGCTACCCCACCGAATACGTGCCCACCGCCTTTGACAACTTCTCAGGTGAAGACCTTTAACAGCGCGTAAAAGTCCCCGTTTACGCACGAAAACACCGGATGTGCAGAACAGCTGCTAAAGTAGAAGCAGACCATCTGTCTCCAGCTCTGAGAAACTTTGCCCTGTTATTATTTCTTTTTCTGTTTCACCTCTTGTCTTTCTGTTTTGTGCGTGCGTGGGTTGGCATGTGCGCGTAGCCGTGGTGTCAGTGGACGGACAGCCAGTCAAACTACAGCTCTGTGACACAGCTGGCCAGGTCAGTGATCTGCACACACACACACACACACACACACACACACACACACACACACACAGAGAGCGGCTCTGATGCAACACTGGCTCAGAGGAAGTGATGGACGGAGAGAAACCTCTCTCTCTGCCACAGAGAGCTGGTAAATATGGCTGCTGGAGGCAGCAGGAAGCCTTTGGGGCTTTGTGCTGACAGCAGCTGTGGCTGCCGATTGTCTGCTTCCGTCTGTCCTCTGGCTGAACAACGGAACTCACAAGTCTGTTAAAAGTGATAGAAGAGTGTTGAAGGACCAGGTGTGTCCGGGGCCCGGGGCCCTAGAGCCTGGTCCGGAGGAACCACTGTGGTTGCCTGACTCAGGAACAGACGATGCAGTTTTTTCACACTCGTTTGCTCTTGCTGTGTGTCTTCCCGTCCTGCCCCGGTCCAGGAGGAGTTTGACAAGCTGCGGCCCCTGTGCTACGCCAGCGCGGACGTCTTCCTGCTGTGCTTCAGCGTGGTCAGTCCCACCTCCTTCCAGAACGTTCCCGAGAAATGGGTCCCCGAGATCCGGAAACATGTCCCCTGTGCGCCGCTCATCCTGGTCGGGACGCAGTGTGACCTGCGGGAAGACGTCAAGGTGGAGGAAATGTAGTTTAGGCTGCACGTACACACATCTGGACGTGCACACCGAGGATAACACGATTTGAAATCGCCTGCCCTGGAGGCCCGTTAAGTGTTCTCATGAAATTGTCCTCCGTTCAGGTCCTCATTGACCTGGCCCGGTACCGGGAGCGGCCCGTGGAGCCGGCAGAGGCGCAGGAGTGTGCAGCGGAGGTGGGAGCGGTGGCCTACGTGGAGTGCTCCTCCCTGACCCAGAAGAACCTGAAGGAGGTGTTTGACACGGCCATCCTGGCCAGCCTTCAGAACGGCAGCTCCGACAAGCCCCCGGCGGGCCGGCAGAAACGTCGGAGAAAGCAGAGGCAGACGCCGGACAAGATGAAGAGTCTGTCCAAGTCGTGGTGGAGGAGGTACTGCTGCGTGGCCTAGGACAGACCCGCTGCAGACGGAGCTCTCTCCTCATCTGCAGATCTTTTATCTGGACGGGCGTTGGGTTACGCTGAACAGGATCACCCCTGAACACACTGTCGAAGATCTATCTTTTGCCCTTTAAAGGAGACTAGACTGGTCCTGGTTGGACGAGGGCTAGCGCTGCGTCCAGCCTGGACGAGCCAAACGCGCTCCAGCCCTGGGACCAGGACCTGGTGGAGTCCACCAGGAGGACGACAACGTCCAATCCTGGACCGCAGACTGGCCACCATGGTCTGAGAGCGGGAGGGAAGACGCCGTCTCCTCGAGTGTGTGTGAGAGAGTGTGTCTTCTGAGAGGTGACCAGGGCTGATTCACGTTGGTGCTGGTAGAGTTGCTCACAAAGGACCTCATTTTTCACTCAGATGTTAATTTGATCCCCGAAACACAATGAAAAGACTTAGTTTATCTCTCATTTTTAAAAAATGTCTGGATCTTATTTAATGAATGCTTATGACATTGCTTCCATCATGTCTTTTCCATTTAGTTGGAGCAACAATCTGTCAGAAACACAACCAAAGTGATCAGTTGCCAGTTACCATTTATCTAATTCTGTGTGGGAAAGAAACAACCTTAGTTTCAGACATCTGTCGTCTTTTTGACATCTTTCATGCACTGCCCTTCGTTTGGGCTTGTGTTAGATCAGTCCCCCACGTTTGCATGTGTTTGAATCTCAATCGATTTTTTTTCTTTTCAATCTTTGCAGCTGGTAAACGTTGGGGTAAAAAACACCAACTGTCAGCTGTGTGAGCTGTGAAAAGCGAGTCTGTGCACTCACATCTGCAGCGATACACACCAGAGCACGTGTACCAATCCATCAGGGTTTTGCTCTGCACAACAAACACGCATTAAAAACCAGGATTTGGGTTTTGCTGTTTTTCCCAGGAGAAGGTGTGTGTTCCTCCATCTGCAGCCAGATTTCGTCTTCCACACGTCTACTATCAACCCTTCACTGGGCAACAACCACACCTCGTGTGTGTGTCCTGACTAGCGGTGACATGACGACGGCTACCGCAGCCACTTCTTCTGCAGAAGCTGGGACTCGGGCGGGTGAAAAGGGTCACTGTGCTGACCTTTCACTCAGCAAATGCTTTGTTTGGTGCCGCCCAAGAGCCATAATACGCTGCCTGTCTGGCTGTTTGCGCCGCGTCTCGGTGACGCTGGGTTTCGGTAGGCTAAAGGTTATATTGTCCTTCAGGGTAGCCGGTTCTGTCCGTCTGACATCGGTGCCTTCTGGTTTTTACGCCGTTAAACTTGATCATGAGGTTAGTATGACTGAAAACAATCCGCACGTTTCTAACAGAGCGAGAGAAGCGATGGAGGCCACGTGAGGCCACACCAGAAGTGTTCAACCACCCTGGTGGTGTCTGGAACGTGCGCTGGCTGGGTGATGTCGAACAGAGAGGCTCCGAATGTCGACTGAGTTTGGAAAAAAAAGTGTTTGGACTGAAAAATCTGTGTTTTTGCTATGTTTCTGACACGTTGGTTAAGGCGATAGGGGGATGGGTGGGAGTGGGTAGCTGACCTGAGCCCCTCACGTGGGCTCAGAACCAGCTGAGAACCAGTTTAGAACCAGCTGAGAACCAGTTTAGAACCAGCTTCCAGTGTTTTCTGACTGTTTTTACTGCCTGTAGACCCATCAGAAGCGCACGTGCAGGAATCATCCTGTTTGTGTTTGTGCAGAGATTTCTAAAATAAAGCTCATTTGGATATTTTCTTGATTTGAATGCTTCCTTCTGTGTGTGTGTGTGTGTGTGTGTGTGTGCATGGACACGTGTGTGTGGTACTTTGGGTGTTTGATTCTTTTTCCATCAGCACATTTAAATAAAGTAAGTCAATGTTACTTGACGAGTACTACTAACTTTCAAAAACCACACACACACACAAAGTTTACTTACTGCCTTCAGTGCAGTGGCTGTGATTTTTGCAATATAACGGATGAAAAAGGCAGGCTGTGCTCAGCGGGTGTGTGTCAGCAAGTGTGTTGGGGTGTGGAGACACACACAGAAACAAAGACCCGAGCAGAGAAACTTCAAACTGGATCACTGTCAACAGATCCTGGTTCCAGACTCTTGGAAGTTATGCAAGAGCTTTATTTTGAAGTCTGTCATGTGACATTTGCTGAGTGGCGTGTCTCTTCTTGGAGGCTCTGTGTGTGTGTGTGTGTGTGTGTGTGCTCTGATTAACTGTGTCCAGGAAACCAACTGCTTTGCTCTACCTGACAACAAAGAGCTCCTCCAGGCTGTGAAGGGCAACTCTGTTGTGGTTACAGGGGCTGTTTTCTCCTCTCACTTTCATTTGATGGCATTTTTCACCTTTTCCTCTGATCTGGGGCCGGACTCAACCCCAAATGTGCAGCTTTTTCCAGCCTCGCTGACACAAGTGGACATTAGAGAAGAGAGTAGGTTAATGCCTAAAGTGGAAATTGGTCCAGAAACCCTGGAACTACTGAGCTCTTCCTGAATGTGACAAACACACCGGTTATTATGCTGCCCTGTGGTTTCAAACTTTAACAGACTCACCGGTGCAGAACAGACAACAATTCACACGTTACTTCTTGTGTGGACACATGATGAGAAAGAGGACAACCAAAGATGCAATTCTCACCCAGGTTCTGTGTGTGTGTGTGTGTGTGTGTGTGTGTGTGGGTTACGTAACATTAAATGACATCAGGCCTGATGCTTAACAAGCCCAGGGCTGAAATACAATCCCCACTTTCTTCAGAAATCAATGTGTGTGAGTGTGTGTGTGTGTGTTTGTGTGTAGTCAGCTGCTCTTTCATTTTGTGTGTTTTTACCAAAAAGCGGCAGCAAGGAAAGAAAAATAAAACCCTCCCAAAAAATTTGCTCTAGTTACTGGTACAGAGATGATCCTTTAATAAGGAAAAAAGGAAATAATTCCTTCTGAACTGGGAAATCCAGTAATCCAGTGATCCAGTGATCCAGTGATCCAGTGATCCAGTGTATGAAACATGAACACTGGTGTAGGAATAAACACATTCAGGGGTTTAAGCAGAGCTCTCTTATCAGCTGACTGAACACACCTGTGAGTGTGTGGTGAACTCAGTGGTTTCATCCGTTCCATGACCTTCATGTGTTTGGAGAGTCCCCGAAAGTATAAATATGTATTTTCCTTTTATCATGGTTTCTTCTTTTTATGATAATATAGGTGGAGGAAGTTTAAATAGACCGACACACACCCCTGGACTGCTGAACCGCTGCTTTATCTCTGTCCATTCAGCTCCGGCCTCTGGACAAACACCCGTTTCCTTACTCAACTTATCACCCTTTGTCTCTTTTCCTCTATTTTCCTGTCAAACTCTGTCCTTCACTCTTATCTCACCACCATGTTTCCTTTTTTTTCCTCCAGCATATTCGTGTCATTGGTGGAATAATAAAATCGTGAAATCAAAGAAAGGAAAATCCATAATTAGACACAGAAACACACCAGCAAACTCAAAATACCACAGTGATATTAAAAGATCTGCTACAAAGGGTCAGATTCTTGAAGGATCTGTGGGGACGTCAGGACCAGGACGCTGCTTTCAGGACGAAAGTTCCTCGTGTTCACTACTGAAGGCTATGGAAGTGGAGGCTAGGATTCTATTTGGCTAATCACTTGTCTTTTTTGCCTCTCTTTAGAAGACACGGATCACGAGATGGCCTATAATTGTGATGACATGTTTGGCAAGCTCAACGTGTGTCATGTGACACTTTGCAGCGAATGATGGCTGATATGTTTCCATGATTAGACGACCGATCAGTTTCTCACACAGGGTCTGATCCCCAACCCAGAGCTTCCGCCATGCTCCCCGCCTGCCCGCCTGTCCGTC
>CAAE01015025.1:794385-859871 GCA_000180735.1 Tetraodon nigroviridis | reverse complement strand
TATATATATATATATATATATATATATATATATATATATATATATATATATATATACATATATATATATATATATATATATATATATATATATATATATATATATATATACATATATATATATATATATAGTGTGTGTGTGTTTGTGTGTGTCTGTGTGTGTGTGTAGTTAAAATTGCGGGTGGGTAAGGAGACATACAGTATATTTTAAAAAAAAACCTTTTGTAAAAGTAATCCTAATGTGCTGGTTTTATGTGTCTAAAATCTGGATGTAATTCCCACCGCTGGATGGCAGTCACGCAACTCCACTAATTCATTCTTCCTTTTCATCTTAAACAAGAAGATCTACAGCTTGGCTGCACTTCTATCCACAACTACTAAAATCCCTCTGAGTCCAAAGTCACTTAGAATAAAATACATTAGCTAATTCGAATTTAAAGCGCCATGCAATTATTGTCATTATTTAAACACTAATTAAGATCTTTAGAATCCACTTTACCTAAAATAACCTTACACACTTTGCACATAATCTGCACTGTAGCCAGCACTTTATTCCATGCACCTGCCTGTGCACCTGTCTATGTACCCGTCTATGTACCTGCCTATGCACCTGTCTATGTACCTGCCTGTGTACCTGTCTATGTACCTGTCTATGTACCTGCCTATGCACCTGTCTATGTACCTGCCTGTGTACCTGTCTATGTACCTGCCTATGCACCTGTCTATGTACCTGCCTGTGTACCTGTCTATGTACCTGTCTATGTACCTGCCTATGCACCTGTCTATGTACCTGCCTGTGTACCTGTCTATGTACCTGTCTATGTACCTGCCTGTGTACCTGCCTGTGCACCTGTCTATGTACCTGTCTATGTACCTGTCTATGTACCTGTCTATGTACCTGCCTATGCACCTGTCTATGTACCTGCCTGTGTACCTGTCTATGTACCTGTCTATGTACCTGCCTGTGTACCTGCCTGTGCACCTGTCTATGTACCTGTCTATGTACCTGTCCTGTAGCGTGACGTTACATGTCTGTTGCACTTGTCTCTATGTTGTCCCTGTGTCGCCCTGTCGTCTTTTGTGCCCTATGTTGTTTTATGTAGCACCAAGTCCTGGAGAAACGTTGTCTTGTTTCCAACATGTACTGCACCAGCTATATATGTTTGAAAATGACAATGACGCTCACTTGACTTGACTTGACTAGAAAACCATTAAATTGAGTTTCAATTGTTTTAGTATTTTTCCTTTCAGCAATGAGGTGAAATATCACTGTTAAAAAAGAACCTGTCTGCCAGCAGACAGACACACACACAAGATAGATAGATGGATAGATAGATAGATTAGTTCATACATACATACACCTGCTTGTTTCTAATCAGACATCTGGGACACCTGTCACTGTTGACCTCTGACCCCCAGCTGCAGCTCTGTGCTGGGGACACTTGAGTGTCAGGCTGGTGCAGATGTACATGCACTTACAGACACACATGCACGTAGAGAGAGACTCACAACTAATTACATTACCTGCAATAACATAATACAAAAGCAGCCAGGTGCTCCACAGACGTGTATGAGCCCGTGTGTATATGTGTGTGTGTGAGCCTGTGTGTGTGTGTGTGTGTGTGTGTGTGTGTGTGTGTGTGTGTGTGTGTGTGTGTCTCCTTTATACAGCAGTAAAAGCACCCCCATATGTCTGATCCCAATGTTGTCTGATGTCAACACGTGTGTGTGTGTGTGTGTGTGATTGTGTATGTGTGTGTGTTTGTGTATGTGCACACATCACTGCCTTCCATTTATTTGTGTGCAAATAAATGGCCTATGGAAAGCAAAAGGCTACAGGCTGTTATCTGTTCATGTGTGTGTTTGCTGTAAAAACAGAGCTCTGGCTTCTGTGCAGCAACCAAAGAAGACTTAGCCTGACATTAAGATAACGCCATGTCTGTCCCTCACACACAGGCTGTAGCCGGGAGAGCAGACAGATGTAACGTGAACACAATCGCTGAAGAGCCCTCGTGGGAATATTGGGAATAGGATTAGTGACAAGAATCATGAGACAAAGACAAAGAAAAAAAGGATCAAGTGGATCGAAGATGATGAAAGATAAATTGAGCAGAGGGTTGATCTTTTGAGATAACCATATTTCTGTAAATAACACATCGAATCACAGCCCTCAACTCTGTCAAAGAAAACAAAAAAGAAAGACAAAAACCCATGACAGATGTGCCTGACTGGTCCCAGACCTCCAACCACAGAAAACCACCCTCATCAGTGCTGCGGGCCTTCTGCAGCGGGCCATAAAATGCAAATGTGCAACTGTGATACCAACCGGCTCATCCAATCTCACCAAATAATACTAATTACAGATGGGAGGGACCGTTGGATTGATTCTTGTGTAAACCAAATAGGTGTGGTCAAGTATGGAAAAGAGCTAAGCTCATCCACTGTCACACTGTATGCCAATGTGTTTGTAAGCTCCGTCCTAACATGGATGTAACATCGTCACCGCGATCTCTGGCTGCGTGTCTGCATGAGTGTGATGACTGTTTGCAGAAGCTTTATCTGTCACCGTACAAAGAGCTATTCAGAGCCCACAGAGATACAACAAAAGGACAATTTACAGCAACAAAGGCACCTCCATCCTGGAGGCCATGCTGGATGAAAATGTGAATAAAAACCCTCCCATGACCCAGCATTAAAACAGCAGACCGCCACTCAAATTATAACCCCAGGTCAAAAAGAACAGAAGCACCACGAGCCTCGGTACAAGAGAGGATAATAAAGTTTAACTTAATTCACGCAACCCGCCCCCTCCAGTGATAAAGAAGAGATTACGGTTTTCTGATTAACCAGAAGATTAGAAACAATGGTTTAGTTTGTGTCTCTTGAAGCAGGGTTAGTGCTATTCAGCATAAATTTTAAAAAAAAAGTGATATCATGTGCTGTCATACATGTAAATTATCCATTCATCCCTTTTTTTAATTATTAAAGCTTTAACATTTAGGTCAGGGACACGTCCAGTCTTGGTAGGCTAGTTTGTGTGACACACTTGCCCGTGAAAAAGTGAAATACACCTCAACCATCCCATAGTAGATTGATCAGGGGTTGATGAATAGGTCTGTCAAACAGGATGAGCTGATCAATCTGCTCCACCCTTCAGCGATGAGCGAGAGACAGAAAGAGAGAAAGCCAAACACAGTAATCAACCCCACAAAAGGAAATGCAGATTACCTGTTGCTATGACAACTGCAGCTGCAGTGTGACAGCCGTCCGCTCTCACGCAAACCTAGATATTTCAGGCTTAAGAACCACGGTGAAATTTGATATTTCTCAGTGGGCCAGGTGCTTCCTAATAACACCACCACTACCAGAATAACCAGTAACCGAGCTGAAATGAAGTGTGACCGTGTGAGTGGAGCTCCCACAGTGATCAACATGGTGCATCCGCATGTGTGATCAGGTCATAGTTCCATTTGTTTTTGCATCGCTTGTTTCAGTAAAACCTAAAGTGAAACTACAGAACTATCCAGAACTGCGCCCACATCGGTGAGTCACATTTTGAATGTTGCCGGGCAGCTGCGAGTCACAGATCAGACCCCCAAAGCCGCCCCCCTGTACTGAACAGCACCTCCACTTCCAGCCCACCTGCTCTGGCTGGTCTCCCACCCGCTCATCCTCCCCCAGCTCATCATCGTCAGACACCAGCAGCTGGCAGTTTGCCCCATTTAACTCCCTTCAGCTCTCACTGGGCCTGGAAATCACTGGCGTTTTTCACCAACCATCACCACCACACCTGCCCCCTTACTGGTACTGGTCCATTTGGGACCTCACGAGGGGACATTTCAAGAAAAAAAAAATAGACTTCTTACATCTCAAAACAGGTCAAAGGTGTTACAAAAATTGTCCCCATCTGCGTTATTTATGTTACTTGAAAGTTCTCACCACCAAATGAAGGAAATGAAAACAGTAACAGGCTCTTGACAGGCTCCCAGTAGACATCATGGAAAGTCAGCATATTTCTTGCAAACGGTGATGCTTTCATTTTTGGAAGCTTTTCATTGTAAAGACATGTTGTTTAGGTGACAATGCAGTGGGAAAGCTGTGCGTAGTTTCGTGCTAAGCTAAGCCCTGGTCATTAGCAGCCACCAGATGGTACAAGTTGATCCTGCACATTGCTGTGCAACTCTGGTGTCTGTCCTCATTAGTAAGCACATTCACACAAAACACTGTTTGTATTCAGTCTGGAAATTTTTTTAAAAAGTGAGGTTAATATGTTTGTTTCACCAGTTAGTTTCACCCAAAAAAAATTTAAATTTGGCATGACTGCTATATTAAACCGAATTTGAGCTGAATCTCATTTTCTTCTAGTTAGAGGTAATAAATAAGCATCATTATTAGACAAATTGAGTTGTTTGGGGTTGAATTCTAGATTATAAACCATATTAGGAGAAATCATCTTCTTTGACCAGTACTGGCACAAAAACTATATTTAGGGCCTGTGCGTATAATGACGCGCAAGTGTGGACTGGTGTGGACGGAATACAAATGCAGCTGGCTCTGACGGAAACTGTGGACACTGACTGTTCACATTTAGCACGGATAAATAATTCATAAAGTCATTTTGAGGAACAACATTTGAAGGCTTAAAATGTAAATCCTGTGTGTTTGTGGATGAATGCAATTTTCATGCACCAGATCCAGCAAACAGAAGAGAGTCGCTGCCTAGATCGTACAAATAAAACACTAACGGCATGAATATTATTCATACATATATTTGGAGACTAGTAATAATGTGTTTTTTCCCCAATAAATGAGCCTGCCGGTGCTGAGCGAGGGTGTAGGCCAACTGCACTTTATGAATAATGAAAAAAATGACGTAAACAATGCGGCTCCTCTTTTCGGCCGTGGCTCGAGGCTGGCGGAGGCGGAGGCGGCGCACCGGCTGTGACGCGGCCGTGACGTAGTGCGAGTCGCGGACCTTTAATCCTCTGCCGCAGCAGCGCAGCCGGTAACCAGAGGAGGGGGTAGCACGGTCGCTCCGGAATGGACCGCACAGGCTAAGCTAGTCGACGAGGCCGCAATTAGTGGGAAAAGCTCGGCTTTTTTTTTATTTTTTAACAGAAAAATTACTCTATCACCGAGTGAAAGCGCCGCCAAGACCTGAGGAAGCGACTCCCTGCGCAGGCCTGACCCCCTCCTCTCTGTCTCTGCTTGTAGGCTTTTCGGTTGAAACTGGGCTCACAGAGAAACGAAAAAGCTAAATATAGCTTTAAATGCACATAGGCGTTTGATTCGGAGCACGGATTGGGTTTCCATTAGCCGGCTGAGCGACGTTACACCGGTTTTCCGGGGGCCGGTCACATCCCGGTTCGCCCTTCAGACGTCGCCTCTGTTCCTGTCAGCTGCTGCGCATCAGCAAAACATGCAGGATGAGCCTGTGGGGGGTGAAAACCACGAAATTACCCCCGTCAACCGAGGAAAAGAGCTGCAGCAGCAAATCCGGGAAAGAACAGAACCAGCCCCGCAACCGACTGGACTCATTCACGGCGGATTATAACAGGCTGAACCAGAAGATAGGTTTCGCCGCTTTCGGTCGAGATTTCTACCCGACGCAGTCGATACTGTGACCTTCAGCACCGCCAACAAATACATCAGCAGCTAGGTCAGCACGGCCAGGCTCGCCCGGCAGAGTCGCCCCTCACCCCGCGGAGCCCCCAGTCACCTGCCGCAGAGGCAGCTCCAGCACCCCGCCGCCGACCCCCGCGGCTCCCCGGTGGAAGAGCCTGAGGCTGAGGTTGATGCTGCGTCGTCATCGCCCACTTCCGTGAAACCACACAAGCTCCAAATGGACTCCCCTATCGCGCACCATATCAATGGCAATGGCGGCGGCAGCACCGGCAACATGCTGTCCGGAGGTCTAGGCGCCGCTTTCCCCAATCTCCCCGCCCAAGAGTTGCAGACGCGCCAGCGTAGGCTCCTCTTCGCCTTCCCTGCCCGGCTTCGGAACCCCGTGGTCGGTGCAGACTAGCTCATCGCCCCCTCCCGCCCCCACCTCCATCAACCCCATCCACGCCAACGCCATTAACCAGATGCCCAACGCCGACTCTGACAACGGCTTCTACCCAGGTATCCCTTCCTCCATCAACCCGGCCTTCTTTCAGAGTTTTTCGCCGCTGTCAGCTAATCCGTGTGCCGGGATTAATGTGCAAGGCTTCAGCGGACCGTTTTCGCCCCAGATAAACGTCCCTCAGCAGGCTCAAAGCCGCAGATCTCCGGTCAGTCCCCAGATGCATCCCCAGCAGGGCGCCTTCCTCCAGCAGAGGAACAACTACAACCAACACCAGGTGAGCTGCAGGTCCCAGATCCCACCAAGGGGACACATGGGCTCCAATGTCTCATTACTCTCTCTCACGGTTAATGTTACCAAAGCTGATTTCCAAAAATGGAACCCAGACACGCTGCAGCTCCATTTTAACGTGTTTAAATCAAGATGTTTCGGCCTCCCATAATTCAGTCAGCAGCACCACAGGATGTTCGAGAGCATAGTGTGATGAAGCATTGGCCTTAAAAGGCTTGAGTGTGTACATTCTTCTCCTATAATGTATTTGTTACGTGCCCTGCAAAGCCCGGACTCTCTGCTCCTGAGGCAGTGGTTCGAAGGGAGGGGTGAACGGGGAAATGAGGGAGCATCGCTGAATCTAGCTGTTGTTCCACCCTGGAAGCTGGCAGTGGGATGTAGTCACATGGTCCTGACTCATCCCAGTCAGTGGGAACGCAAAAGCTTACAGGGATAGGTGTCCTAAATTGATGTTTAATCGTGTGAAAGGAAGCCATCTTGGTGCTGTTTGTACTTGTGTGTGTGTGGTGAGATGGGTCGCCATCCAGAGACAAGACTACTCATATGCGTTAATGTCGGATCTGTGCGTTTGAATCCCACAGGGTCAGGTTTCTCATCTGATTTGCCTATTGGGTGTGTTTGTGTGTGTGTGTGTGTGTGTGTGTGTGTGTGTGTGTGTGTGTGTGTGCGAGACTGGGTGTGTGGATGTGCCTGGGTGTGTTACTGGGGAGCTGTGTCGCACTCACCTTTGTTGCTTTGCTTGGATTACATATTTGATAAGCCCCCAAATACAACCACTGTGACACTCAGATGATCCCTACAATTAAGGCTGTCTTAATGATTAAAATAACACAGCTTTTAACGGCTGTTTGGAAAGAGTAAAAACCCCCAATTATATACAGATATTTTAATAAAATTAAGCAAAATGGCTCTGTGTGTATTGTCCAGTGATATTAAAGGTTGTTGAGCGTGAACATTGGATTAGAAAAATCCGAAATATTGGCTGAGGGACATTTATCTCTTGGACCGGCATACGTTATGCAGCTGTCACGTGACTGGAATTGATGGGATTGGATAGTCGACATGCGTAAGGCTGGACAGAAGGTCCAGGTGGAGAGAGAGAGTGTGTGTAACTTGCACTGGTGGTGTGGCAGTGTAGGGGATACTTGGTATTACACTTAAAGCCGTAAATCTTCTTATCTGTCCACCCGCTGCAGGAGCAGATCAAGCTCAGCTGTGGGCTGGCGAACAGAAAGATCGGATAAAATGACAGAAATCATAAGCCATACAAGGCAAAGTTTTGGTCCATGATCCGTTTTTACCTTTGCTCTCCGTGTGCCCCTCCCCCCGTCTGTGTCTCCTCAGCCCATGGTGAAACCGTCTCCCTGGGGCAGCCACCAGGGCAATGGCTGGGGTTCCGGGGGGATGTCCTGGGGCCGGGACCACCGCAGAGGCAGCGGGATGGGTGTACCAGGCTCTGTCAGCCACGCCTCACCCCTGAAGAAGCCCTTTTCTAGTAACGTCATCGCCCCACCCAAGTTCCCACGTTCTGGAGGATCACTGGGGCCTAAATCCTGGATCGAGGAGAACATGTTTCGCACAGACAGCAACAGCAACACCTTGTTGCCCCTGCAGGTAAACATTCTGATGGTGTCTTTGTGTGATCGGGTGTTGGTTTATCACGAGCATTGCGCAACGTTTGGGAGTCGGCACTGTTAAAAGGGGGGCGGGGGGACTGTATTATATAAAAACAAATCGTTCGTGAAACAGAGCTCCCCCCGATGAAGCTGAAACTCAAAAAGACCGAGAGCACTTTTTCCACCGACGCTCTGAATGCAAAGACGTACAAATTACCATCTAAGGGCCAACAAGGTTTGCATTTCAATCAGATGGTGAGAGGGCGGTTAAGTCATTTATTCTGCAGGGTTTACAAAGGTGTAACAACGTGGGGGCTGGGCTGTAGATTAACATGGAGTAGGGGTGAGTCACATAATCTCAGGTATCAACGCTGCGCCGGCTCTTTTTGTTCGCATCTACAGCGATCTAAATAATAGTCCTTTCCATGTGGATTCAGGTTGTGATGATTGGGTGAGGTGTGGCCTCTTCATGACATCTTTAAGGCCTCTGAATATTCACTGGCTCCTGTAAACATGTTTGATTAGATCAGTTGTTGCTCTAAATAGGATTAATCTGTTTTTTGAGCAAAGACAGCAGCACGTATGTTTTCTCTTTGCTGATGTAAGTCCTGCTATAAACAGACTCTCTATGGTTTTTTTTTTATATTTATTTATTTAAAGTTAAAACTAATTATAATTCCTTTTTTGATTTTGTCATAAAAATGCACAGAGCTCATTTCTTTGCAAATGTTGCAAATGAGGCATTTATACAAGTTGTTACTAAAAAAATATTTTTATTAAGATATTTTGCAGTAATTGGTAAAAATCCCACTGATCAATAGTAAGAAAAATGGGGTTGTTCACATAATGAAGTCCAGTTTACAAAGGTGACCCTTGTGCAGAAAGAAAAGGTAGTTACCAGTGGTTAAAATCCAGAAATAGCTGTTTAAACAGCTAAAGCCTCTGGCCTTCTTTCTTTTTCTGGAGCTCATAATGTTCACAAGTCCAGCGGTCTCATCATGCAGAAGAAAACACCTCACGACTGTGAGTGCTTGCTGTAACAGTGACACAAGCAACGGCGTGTAACACATTTATGCATCTCCACAATTCAATGATCCTTACATTTATGTGTGATGTCATTTCAACCGAGGATATTAGCTTATAAAATGTCATTCATTTTAATTTAAAGGTGAAAATGGAGTGTGGCTCAAACTGACATTAACAGAGTCCAGTTTCTGCTCCGTTGAATAGCACCATAAAAGTCCATTCCCAGTCATATTGACCCTCTTTGCTCAGGATTATTCAGGTCGTGCTGTGAGCACATTAATAAAGCAACGGTTCCTAAAAACACCAAATCATTATTCATTCACCAGAGCCGAGTATTTATGTCAGTTGCTCTGTAATGTTACCATTCTAGCTTTGTTATCTGGTAATAATTGTTAGGGTTTCTTTTTTTAAACCCGTTCCTAGACTTCATTATATTCATGTCCTTTGATTCGTTGGGTAAACTTTCACTTCAAGGAAAAAAGGCACAATTCTACAAACTAATGTTTAACAACTCTGTTATAGTTAGTGTTAAAATGCCCCGTGTTACTCTTACTCCTGATATCCCCTAAATAACAATGTCACTTTGTGGTTTTACTGTTGCTAAGTGTCCTAATTATTAATGACCTAAGTCCTGAGAAGTGTGCTTCCGATTCCAGGAAACGGGCCCGACTCCATGGATTGTTAATTTCCATAAACAGTCTCAGACCTAGAATTTTTTAGATTCCAAGTCCTTTCCTTCCTTCCTTTCTGTTTAGTGTTTGGCAGTCAGTGATGAATCTCCCCGACGTCACGCAGCGGCAGATGCTTTCGCTCCGGTCCATCTTTATTCTATCATTTTTTTAATGCACTTCCACTGTCTGCCAGTAATCCATAACATTACCCAGAAACCCAAAATATCAAGACCAAAACCCATTCCTGGAGCTTTCCTTCCTAAAACCCAGCCAGGCCGTGGCAGATACAGAGTTTAAGGTTGAAGAGTCAACATTTACTGTCATATGTTTGGTAAGGAGGCAGGTTTTCCTCTACTCGGGTAGGGTTACATAAAAACAATACAACGATAACGCAAACGTTGGCAGTTTGACTTTATCCTGGAAAAATATGACCTTGGCGCTAATATAACAAGGTACGATTTATGTTGAAATGAGACATTATAAAATCAACGGTTAGACAGCTGGTTAGTATTCGTTTTTCTACATCTGTCTTGTTCCATTATCGGGACGGTGCAGTTTCTTTGTCCAAGTTTTGAGTGGGGATGATGATTAAAAGGAACTAAAAAGCAGAAATGCTTCACACGAGTCCACCAATGAACACACGGTCCTCTCTGGCAAATCATCTAGCTGCTGATGTTCTATCTGATGATGTCCTCCTAATCCAGACCTGCAGCTGTCCTATGGCTTTGCAGGCTGATGCTAGGCTAGTTATCCTATAGCTGCCAATATTCTCGCCTATTCCAGGCTCCTCCCAGTGTTTTTGTGCAGAATGCTTAAAAAAACACTTGGTCTACTAATTTAATTGATTTTGTTCTCACGCCCTGTTGTGCAGTGACCACGATTTCCACTCACAAGGGAAGGTGGGAATGCTGCTGGATTTGGTTACTCGATGGTGCAGTCAGATGAGTCAAGGATGAGAAACGAGATGCCTGTTTATCTCACAGACCTGAGGACCACCCAAGAATGAAGGATGGTGAACAGGAAAAGTCTGTTTCAAGCAAACCAAGGTTTTCTTTAGCCAAACACTTGCTCTATATGTTGATTTCATTTTTTTTTTTATCCTTGAACGTCAACCCAGGGCTCATCTGTAGATCTGTTCATGTGTGAAAGTCATTTCCAATGGAAGGATTTTCGACGTCATCTGCACACACTAGTTAACGTGTCAGCTCTGTTCTTGGCTCGAGGGAGAGCAGCACAGTGTGACCAGAAGACAACGAGTTTAAAAACGAAAGGGCGGTGGGTGTGGTCCCTCTGAGCCTCTGCACCAGGATCCAGAGTCCAAAATTCCATGTGAGCCTCTGCTGAGGCTGTCATTTATTGTGAGTGCTATGAAACTGTGTTTTTCCGTCACGTATAAATGGGAAAGCTTGATAGAAGCTCATTAGTCGTTGAACGATCCATCATCGGAGGATGAAGCGCTGACCTTTTCGCTCCGGTCTTGCCGGGTGTGATGGGGCAGGTTGGGCGATCTGGGATATTTTAGTCACCACAGTCTTGCCATATGAGTCAGTCGGTTTTTGATGCTCAGATTTGTCTCTATACTCTGCATATCTAGGGTGTAAAGTTCCAGCGGGTCCACATTATCGTAATTTGAACTAAAATTCTATCCATAAAACCAGCACACCCTGCAAACTTTGAGGCTCATTGCTCAGGCGTAGAAAAAAAATGCAATTTATGCTGGAAGCTCCTGTTGTTTCCTCACATGTCCATAAAAATATGGAAAGAATGTTAATCCAAGCGTGAGCTACTCATGCTTCTAAATCTCTTGCACGTTAAGCCAAATACCCACACTTCAGAGGCTTTATTATTTCCGAGCCAAATCTCGAGCGTGCGCTCCAAACATGAGGAATTAACCCCTCATCGATGTCGTGTGTCGGATGTTTGGGGGGCACCGAGCCCCCTCCGCCGTCGAGTCAAAACCTCACACCTGCCCTGTTTTTTCCAGGACCGCTCCAGAATGTACGACAGTCTCAACATGCACTCCCTGGAGAGCTCTCTGATCGACATCATGCGCGCCGAGCAGGACCCCATGAAAAGTAAGGCCTCCTCCTCCGTTTCAGTCTGCGTCGGATGGGCGGGAGGGTGCGAGGGGCGAAGCGATCATGTTCGCCCGAGAGGCCCAGCGGTTCAGTGCGGGGAGGTGACTGGCCCCGCTGCTCTGGAGCCGTGTTGATTTTCCACACAGCAGCTTATTTTCTGCCCTGCTCAGAGTTGTTGTCGTACTTGTGCCACCTGCTGCACACTTGGGTGACCTTCCTGCTCCTGATCAGCAACCAGAGCTGTGGAGGCCGCCCCCCCACCTCACCGCTCACTTCAGTCTACGCTCCGCTGCAGGCGTGAACAATCACATGAACAAGGTGTTCACGAAAACAGTGTTTACTCCCAGAGGTCACTGAATCACCATGGTTACTGGTAACGAAGGTAAATGTTCAGAAGGTCATTAGGGTCACATGTGATTCCTTAGTTTCTGCTTTTTTAATGACAACTGTAATGATTTTTAAAAACATTATTGATCAGATTGTGCAGTAGATGATAATATCATTTTAACCTCACTTTATGTTTCCTTGCTCTTTTGATATTTGAAGTAAGTTGCCAAAACTTCTCATTTTGCCATTGGAAGTGTGTTACACGCATTAGGAGTTTGACTTTGGTGTTTGTGGGGGAGCTGTTTCCACGTGACATGGATACTTGCAGATACCTGGAGTGTGTGTTTGCTGCTGCTGCTGCTGCTCCTCGGGCCTGTATTGTGACACTGTCTCAGCCTCCTGGACTCAGTTGCTGGACATCAGAGGAGCTGCAGTGTCAAATAACTGCGCCATTCTTAACCTCGTCTCCTGCTTGTGGCTCATTTACGGCCTCACTGGTCGGCTAAACTTTCACTTTAAAATAGGACACGGCAACAAAAACGTCCACAATAACGTTCTGGCATTACGTTTGCTTGCCTTTGCCATTCTCAGTCTCCGTTCCGAACCTTTGTTCCGTGTGGTCCTTTCTCGGTCAGTTGTCTTGTTTTTTCCTGGACCAGATGGAGAGGACATGGAGCAAGGGGGGTCTAGACTAATTTTAGACCTGATCACACTTTCACACACTGTGCATGACAGCCAAGAGAGGGGATGAGAGAGAGGGGAGGGGTGGAGGGGCTTGAAAGGCTAGGTTCTGCCATTTATAGCCCTGCTGCGGCTAACAAGACAGTGCAGTGCAGTTTCATAGCAAGCAGCTCCAAAAAAAATGACCTAGGCATGTAAAAACTCTGACAACCGACATTTTTTATCTGATTTATTTCTCATCTGTATTTTATCCATGCATTCTCAATATATATCCCTATTTTGATAGAAATATTTCATATTTATCTGCTGTGAATCAGCGCCCCCCCGGTGGCCGGATGTAGAACAAAGGCAGGGCCGACCTTCCACACAGGAGGGTGCTTTTTTCAAGACGCCAGGCTGCCTCTGGTTTGTCCTCCACCCAGAGGAAAGGGGGGACAGGGGGAGGTAGTTCTGCCTGAGAACGTTAGCTAACCAGGGCTGACACAACCGTAGCACAGTCAAACATTCAGTCTCATCCTGGCATCTCATAACTCCTGCCTCTCATTTTAGAAAGACCAAAAGTAAATATTTGAACTTGAAATGTTTTACATTTCACAAAATCTTGGCAAACATTTAATGTAATTGCGTCTGTGTCACACATGTGATGTTAGCTCACACGGTCTTAGACTTCCTACGTGTGGATCTAAAATGGGAAGGACTGATTATGCTTGAAAGCACCAGTTTCTCTGTGAGAAATGAAAACAAATGTTTCATTTTATAAAGTTCTCTCTAATTTCCCGTAATGTCAACTTAGGGTGTCAGTTGACAGAATAACAGCTTTGTGTCTCGGCTTAGTGCAGTGTGTGCTGCAGACATGTGAGAACACTCCCAGATTAAATTCACAGACACCCATTGTGTGTGTGTGTGTGTGTGTGTGTGTGTGTGTGTGTGTGTGTTTGTGTGTGTATGTGTTTGTGGGTTGTTGTACTTTCTACATTCCGAGTAACAAAATACTCATTCTACTGGCCATATGAGGACATTTGACCAGTCTTTCAAATTAAAAAAAAAGGACCATTTGAGGGTTAAGACCTGACCATGTTGGGGTTGAAGTTAGCGTTAGGGTCGGGGTCAGGGGGTCAGTCGGGTGGTTGGAGGAAGGGGCAGGGTAACGCACTATGCCTGTGAAAGACAGAAACACAAGGATGCGTTGGTGTTTGTGTTTGTGGCCGTGTGGGATGCCCGAACCTCGGGGCTGACGGCCTCCTCGGGCTCAGCCCTAGTTATCTCCCAGCGCCGTCTCGCTCTGTTTGCAGTATTCTGTCTTTCCACTGAGCTGCTTCCACACACGTACAGAGGCTGCATTCAGCCACTCAGCCCACGGAGGATATGGTGGCTGTGATCTGTGGGGTCACATGATACCCATCAGGAAGGCTCATCAGAGTGTTTCAGTGGGGGTCACAGGAGGTGGAGTGGTCTGTTTGGTGCCAGCGGGAAGAGAAATCGGTTTAGTTCGGGGTTAAAAATAAAATCTTTGTTCATAACAAGCTCAGTAGGCTACAAATCTGGACAGAGACATATTTCCAGCATTCTTTTTAGTGCTTTTGGTGCTTATGGTTTTCCTCCAAGGACCCTGCACTCAGCCGTGTTGTCCCTGGCAACCGAGGACATCCAGAGCTTCCCAGGGATGCAGCACGTAGAATCCTGACAGGTTTCCGCACGGATTCCATCACAGCTGGCATTGATGCTGGAATGAGACCCACTCTGCTGCACAACCTGGTGGTTTCAACGTTGTCATCGACATCGAGTCTAAGTCGTGTCATGTGTTCATCAGTGACTGGATTATTTGATGTTGCCACTGGTGATGGGATGAAGTGACTGATGATCTGCTGAATCTCTACATGCGTGTTTAACCTCGTCCAGAAAGCTGAAACTTGCACTTTGTACTTTTCCACATGCAGCCAGGAGCTATGGGAGACGCCGAGGTAAAGGCATCTGAACTCTTTCCTTCTGTAGCATGTTTCACCGCTCCGCTGGATGCTGAACTAAAGCCTGAAGTCAGCTTTAAACCGTCGATGCTTCGGTGTAAACACTCTTTGTAAATGTGCTGGTTTTGTGTCCAGCGCTGGCGTTTAGTCTCTGCTCCATGGAGCCCCAACATTTCCAGTAGAATAGAATACTTGAATCATACGAATGTCATAAAGTGACTTTATGACAAAATGCTGGTAATAGATATCTAAATTTGAAGAAATATAATCTCTAGATAAAACAGCATCGTTTGCCGTCAACAACACTCCCACCCAATGGGGACAGGTATTCCTGAATCCCAGGGTGGAACTCTCCACCCTGAGGCCTGTGGTTGAGGACAGCAGAACCGTTGCTCGTGCATGTTATCTGCCTGCTTATGGCTGAAAAATGCGCCGGGCCATGTTTGGATGGTTTGCTGTGATTTCTTTGATAGTGTTGAACATGTTGAGGCTCCATACGGCATCATTCCAGCTTTTTCATGTTGTTTAGCTGCAACATTACTCAAGACAAACCTTAAAGCTTCTGTTTTTGCCAGGAGTCATTACCCCAGACGCCATTACTGCTGTTTCTGTACTCGTCAATAACACGTTGGTTGTTTTTGTTTTTTAAGTTCCACGTGTGTAGCCTGTGTTTGATTTGTGCTTCTCCGTGTGTGTTTGTACGGGTCAGGGTGTCTGGATTTATCTGCGTGTTTTGTTTTTTCCCCACAGGACGTTCTTCTCTCTTCCCCATCGATGACAATCTCCTCGACGACGGGCACGGCAAACCAGGGCGTCCCGGGGGTCCTGGGCTCCCCCAACTGTTACCCCCACCAGAATGGGGAGCGAATCGAGCGCTTCTCCCGCAAAGTGTTTGTAGGCGGTCTGCCTCCTGACATAGACGAAGGTGAGGCCGACGCAGCAGCCTTTTAGGGTGTGCCTGTTTCTGACTTTGCTCCTCACTCTCCGCTTTTAAACCCCCTCAGATGAAATCACCTCAAGCTTTCGCCGCTTTGGTCACCTGGTGGTGGACTGGCCCCATAAAGCAGAGAGCAAGTCCTACTTCCCACCAAAAGGTATCGATGCAGACCTCTGATGCTGCTGATGGAGGCCGTTCTGGAGCACATAGCCGGGTTCCCTGCCCAGGACGGCAGTCTTCATGACGGCGGTGCCCTGTTTTCCAGGTTACGCCTTCCTGCTGTTCCAGGAGGAGAGTTCCGTGCAGGCTCTGATCGAAGCCTGCATGGAGGAGGACGGGAAGCTCTACCTGTGCGTCTCCAGCCCCACCATCAAAGACAAGCCTGTGAGTTCATCCTGCTGGACGTCACCCAGCTCTTTCGGTTCAGGGGGAGGTTTACGTTGCCGTGCCTCTTTGATCAGGTGCAAATTCGACCCTGGAACCTGAGCGACAGCGACTTTGTGATGGACGGATCTCAGCCCCTCGATCCCCGCAAGACCATCTTTGTGGGCGGTGTTCCCCGTCCCCTCAGAGCCAGTACGTCATCAGGGCCCGTCAGCACCTTCCTGCTCCCAGCTGACACTCGTCTTGTTCCTGAATTAACAACCTCTTTTCTGTATTTGTTCTAGTTGAACTGGCCATGATCATGGACCGTCTCTACGGTGGAGTGTGCTACGCTGGGATTGACACTGACCCCGAACTGAAGTACCCCAAGGGGGCAGGAAGGGTAGCCTTCTCCAACCAGCAGAGTTACATCGCTGCCATCAGCGCCAGATTTGTCCAGCTGCAGCACGGAGACATTGACAAGCGGGTACATTTCCAAATACCACATCTGTCACGGCGTGTGTGTGACTCACTGGTTGCCAGGGTGTGTATTCCACACTCTGCCTGTTGTTAGCTTGTTGCTATGTAGGGCTCCAACTTTCTGATCAGCCTTTTCCTCGGAGTCTCTCACACGCCGTTTTGCCTTGCGCATGTGGTCACGCCCGCCTCTAATGGCCATCTGTGCACAGGTGGAGGTGAAGCCCTACGTCCTGGACGACCAGCTGTGTGACGAGTGCCAGGGCGCGCGCTGCGGAGGCAAGTTCGCCCCCTTCTTCTGCGCTAACGTCACCTGTCTGCAGTACTATTGCGAGTTCTGCTGGGCCAACATCCACTCCCGCGCCGGGCGAGAGTTCCACAAGCCGCTGGTCAAGGAGGGAGCCGACCGCCCACGCCAGATCCACTTCCGCTGGAACTAGAGACGAGACCACGGTTCTGTCGACACGGTCAGAAGCAAGGGAAACGCAACACCGGCTGGCTGATATAAGAGTGTCGCACGGCCTCTCCTGCTCTCTCTCCTAAGCTATCAGTATAATCAAGTATGTAACACAGTACAGTATATGCTCTATATATCTATTTATCTTTTGTAGCAGCCAAACACAACAGGCCTCAGTTTTTCACCAAAACCCCCCTCACATCTCAGGCTCTACAACTCTTTTGTGGTACTTTCATCTTTTCTAAGAGGAGATTTAAAAAAAGAGATTGATTTTTGTAGGTTTTTTTTCCTCTTTATTTTTAAATTATTATTATTACTGTTATTCTTATTTTTGTATGTGAGATTTAAAGTAGATATGAGAATGTTTTTGCATGGGGGCAGCTCGTCTGTCTGTCTGTCTGTCTGCTGCTAGCTGTCCTACAGTGCGTGTAGTGCACATTTATTTCTGGGAAAACCTTGATTCTACAACGTTGACGCCTGTCCCACGTCATTAACCAAAGGTAGCAAAACGATAGGAACCTTAAAATTGACCCATTTTCTGCTCAACGGATGCTATTTCACTGTTAACACGGGATCTTTCTTTCTCGCAAGCGGGTTGATTAAAAACAAAGATTATGGGGTTGTTCCTGCGCTCCTGCTGACCCATCGAGTACCTCAAAACGCTAAATCCGATTTCTTGCTAACGGTATCTACAGTTATACCTAACAAGCTATTTTAGAAGCTTTGCTGCTATATATACATCTATATGAATAATGTGTACTGTAGGTATTATATTTAATGCCATTTATAAACCTGAATCATGTAAAATGAAATGCAGTATGCACTTGATGAATAATGGCCCCCATTGCCATGGAAAGTGCATGTTATAATAGGCTTAGTTACACAAATAGCATATTTATAGATAGATGTGAGAGGGAAAAGAAAAACAAACCACTGAAATCCTAATTAATGTCAGAGCATAAACGTCTAGTAGCATGACCATCTACTGCAGATGCCTAAGTGGAAAAAAAGAGAAAAAACCAGACAAAACTGAAAAAAAAATAGATTTAAACTTGCATGCATCGATGTTTCTCTGTTGTTTGACCAGTTATCAACCTGATATTGATTCTACTGTAGACTTAGTGGAGGCCGTCATCCTGAGGACCAGGCGGCACGCGTGGCTTCAAAAAAGACGAGAAGCAGAGTGTCGTTCGGTGGTTTGTGCGTGTTCGTGTCGTCTCCGTGCTGTGTGAGTGTTTGTAGCGTAGACTGAGGCTCTAGTTGAGTTCAAGTACAGAGGAGGTGAAGGAGAATCGGCCCTGCCTTCACCCTCCCCGCGCCGTGCGCTTCTAAAGGCGAGCAAACGCAGCTCAGACAGCCGACCCGGTTCTAAACACCCCCACCAACACCACCACCACCACCACCCACAAACGTGTCAGGCAGCAGGTTGGGAAGGGAGAAGCTGGCGGCACCACTCTCTCCACTCTCCTGGGTTCACTCCTGTCGTTCGTTCGATTTTCCACCGTTACTCAACAGCGAGAGAGGACAGACGTTTTTTCGGGACAATCTTTGTGCGGGGACGGTGGCTGACCCGTCCGTCTGGTACTGTACAAGCGCGTGGCTTCGGTGTCGTGCTCCGGCGTAGCGCTCTGGTGCGTGCTCCTGGGTTCGGAGCTGCGACTGAGCTCGTGTGCGTCCACTTCTCACCCACTCACTAGCCCTTTATGATCTATGTTCCCCTTTCTATTATGCACTACTTTTCTAGTTCTTTTCCACCCCTATAAGCCTAGATTCTCTCAAACTTCCACCTATTTATTATTCTCCAGATGATTTATTAAAGTTTATTTTTTTCCATGGTTGCTTATTTATAACGTGTGAAGCAGTGGTCTTAATTTATCTGTATTCTGTGCGAGTAGAGCAGCCGTCTGATATCATATGTGATAAATGTAGTCTGATTGTTTTGAGGACCGGAGGTGAAAATAGCCCCCCCAGAACCCACACCCACCCACCCACCCACCCACCCACCCACCCCGTCTCCCTCCGTGGCTCCTGATGTGAACGTGTGAATATACCCACCCGTGAAACTTGACTCGTGCTGTTTTTGTGAGGTTCTCTTTTCTATGTTGAACACTGTTTAACTTTGTTCTTTACGCGTCCTTGTTTTTGTAAAAGATCATATTTATTTCACTATTTTTGTAGATGAAAAAAAAAGCCTAAACTATTTGATTTTGATTGTATTTTTCTATTTGAATAGGACTATTTTACGATTGATTTCGCCCTCCCCCGCCCCGCCGCCGTTCTCTCCCTCAGTGCTGGTTTAATGTCCAGAACATGTCATTAACAACAGCAACCACGTATTTGATACACACTTGATTCTTATTTTTATCCACACGGCACATTTCATTTGTAGGAGGAAAACATGAAGGTTTTATTCTACTCTTGGAAAACACTTGAGATTCTCCCCTGTTGCATCGAGGCCCCAGCTGCCTGTCCTCACAGATGCTCTGAAACTTGAATATAACACATTTTGAAAGGCTGACTAACCTCGAATCTGTGTTGTGATGTGCAATACTGTTTCTAATGTTTGTATAAAAGTAAGAACTACAGTGTAAACCTTTTTAATGCAGATTTATTTTTTTCATTGCATATTTTGCAGATTTCTGATCCACAGTGTCATTTTTTACTGTCAGAAAAAAAAAATTTACCCCGTTTTTCATTGCAACTATTTTTAAATCCAGATATCTTTGTACTGATGTAAATGATTGTAGTTATTTTGGATAGTGTTTTGCTAACAAAAGGAGAGACTTTTTCATGCATATTTCTGATTTAAGTTTATCTTATTTTAGCCCACATTTTATTTAATTTGAAAACAGAATTCTTGGAATAATTTTTCATATTTAAACATCATTGGTATTATTTTGTATTTTTATGTGGAAATACACTATATATATAAACTTTAAATGCTAATTGCTCAGATCTTATTTTGAGTTTAATTATTTTTAAAGCTAAATATTTGTAATTTTAATGTTAAAGTGACTAATTTCTAAATTAAAGTTTGTGTATAGATGCACAAAAGTGGTTTATGAGGTGTTTGGATTGTAATATTGCTGAATGGTTCTTTGATATGCAAAATGAATATCATGGTTCTTTTTATTTTTGTTGGTTTTGTATTTAAATGGGGTGTTGATTACTATCCTTTTTCTTTCTTTCACTTCCTGAATAAAGACCCATTCTGTTTGAACCATCGGGCCTGACACCTGGGAGTTATTTTAAACGACAGCCGGAAAATAAGTGCAGATTTGCTCGTGTGTGAGTTCTGGTTCTCCCCCGAGGACCAACGCAAGGTCCTTCACCATGTGCTGCCGGTAGGTGGCGCCCTCAGAAACGCTAGATTAATAACATTGGGATGGGCGTCTGTAGTGTGGCCTTCATGTTTGAGAATTCCACACACAAAGGCCTTTCCTCGGCACACAGAGCTGAGGAATCTCGTTCCCGTTGAGCAGGGATGCTGCCCCGGATTCCATCGGTACAGACGGTTCCTGCCCCGCTTCCGTGGCCTGGGAACAGCCATGGTCCCCGGAGGAAAACGGCACCATTGGGGGGGGGTTTGCTCGATCTGCTGGTGCTGCTTTGTGTCAAGTGACATTCCCGTGAATACCAGGATGAAGGGTTTCCCAGCGCGGGCAAGGCTGCGGTGGTTCCGGCGCTGCGGCTGATTTATGTTTGCACATCTCCGCAAAACCACTCTTGTATCAAAAGTCATTGATCAAAAGGGCCCTTATTAGCTGCAATAGTGGCCCATCAGGGGAGCTCCGCCTGGCTGGCTCACCCCACCTAGAGGTGGAGGCTAGAAGTACAAGTGGGGTCAACAAAAGGGTCAGCAAGACACAATCTGACCATTCATGGAAGGACAGCAGTTGTGTTACGGGGAGTCACCCTCCGCAACATGGAAATGATTCCGCATTCAGGCATTTGCACGGATCACTGCTGGAAGGCTGTGAGGCGGAGGGAAGGGAGTGGATAAGTGGAGGAGGAGGAGGAGGAGGAGGAAAGAGAGGGAGGCAGAAGCCGAGGCTCTGAGTTCTGCAGGCAGATGTGAGAGAACATGGCAGGAGAAGGACGGAGGGGACCCTGAAGTCCGATGGCCGAAGGGAGGAGCTCAGAACACGCAAAGAGATGCGACAGGGAGGAATCTGACCGGAGAGGAGCAGCTGCCAAGCGTGTGGTAAGAAGATGGCTGACGCGCTGTGGCTGCCTGAGCAGGCCGGCTCTCGTCGGTCCTCCACGACAATAATCGGATCAGACTCAGTCGCTCAGATCCCTGGAATACCTGCGTGTGTTTGTGGCTCCGTGTGCACGCTGGTGCCCTCAGTAGCGCGTGCACGACTCATAACCCATGGGAAAGGTTTGCAAAAAACCAGATTTACCTGCGTCAGGCACAGAGAGCTGCTGGATGAGGAGAATTCCAACATTTAAACTGGAACATTCCCAGAATCCCAAGAATGTGTTGTAGGTTGACATCACACTCACACGCACACGCATGCACGTGTGCAAGACAGGGAGGGATTTTCTCCTTTTTTAAGTTTTTGAATCCGTTCAGGCAGTTCCTGTCGAGCGGCAGGCGGAGGCGTCGCATGGCTCCCGTCAGCGCTTCATCCCTCTGAAAACCAACGCATGTGGGAGGCGCAGAGGCCCTGGGAGCGTGGGAGCCCTCTCTGCTGGTTCCCAGGAGCCCCTGGGCGCTCAGTCTGCCTCATGTGCTGCTGTCTTGCACAGATCTGGTTAAACGATACAAATCGTGTAAAGACACACACACACACAGAACTGGCTGCTTGTGCGTAAACAGGACACACACGTTGAAGCTGCAGCCGGGTGTGTGTGTGTGTGTGTGTGTCAGACATGGCCCAAAGAAACACGAGCCTATGTTCCAGAAGTCTTCCATATTTGGAGGAAAAAGCAGTTGGAAAATGGATGGAGCTACGGATGTTTTCATTCTCACCGTGGGGAAGGTGTGTGTTGGCTTTGGTTCGCGTCAGCGTTATTGCTTTAAAGGACTGTGGCCTTTAAAGCAATAACGCTGCAGCAGAGCGTAGCCTAGCGTGCGCTAACCGTGCATCGCTCCAGTCTGGTCAAGCGATGACGCTCCCCTGACACTAAGTGTGCTGCTTATGTCAGAAGTGGGGAATGTTTTTGGCCGCCGGGAACACTTGGAGGCCAGGCAATGTGGCTCGTTTCCGATTCCACGTTCACTTCAGAGCTGGAGGAAACATGGGTGTGTGGAGTCGGACACCAACCATACCTCTGGATGGTTGGAGGAATAAAAAAAATGTGCGGTAGCCGCTTTTATTCTGTCTGCGTCCATAAAATCAACAATTCAAGGTGTCACACGGGGGCAGCTGAAGATCTCCAGCTGTTGTGGCATCAGGTGACAGGTCTCGCCGCCATCTTGGAGGTTCTCTGACACTTTCTGTGCGTTCACAGAGCTGAAGATGTGGGCCGTGATGGGCGTGGTCTGTCTCTGCCACTGTGCCTTTGGGCAGCTGTGGAACCCCAGGCTGAAAGGAGGACCGCGCCTCGTCTGCAGCGTCCCCGGCAGGCCTGGCGAGCCGGGGACGCCGGGCCCCCGCGGACCCCCGGGTGCAGATGGCAATGTGGGTATCCCGGGAAGAGATGGCAGAGATGGCAGGAAGGGGGAAAAGGGAGAGAAGGGAGACGCAGGTATATTATGAATAAATAAAGCAAAATACAGTTAATGTGTGACCAGAAAACTGTAGCAGAACAGTTTGTTGAGAAAAGAGGAGATGAAACGACAGAATAATGGAACTAGAAACTGCACAGATCCATGTTTTCACTCTGGTTTAGTACAAAAGCTGGAATTATCTTTCCACTGTGGGGTCAAAAAGAACTAACCCTAACCCAGCAGATATGTGTTTGGTTAATATTTTTCCCTCTACATCACCCTTTGACTATGCTTGATTGCTCATTAAGCTATTTTTTTGGTCATGATGATCCACACACCCAAACGTAGAGGCCGAGCAGGTGACTGCTCGCCTGATTTACGTTTTTGCATGTGTTAAACAAATTTAATGGGTTTTTAACTTTCTATTCCCTCAGCACACAAACAGATACAGCTGTTCTTTATTTTGAGTAATAAAGCAGAAATAATCAAGTAATCCTTTATTTGAGCTCTTTTTCTAGATAAATGCCAAAAACAGCAGAGCTAAGGGTGAAAGTACAATGTAAGCCAGATGTGCAAGTAAAACTCTCTTATAAAATAGTAAAACCTAAATTGATTATTTGTGGTCTTAGTCCAGATGTAGCTGTATCACTTTTCTATTGCTCTTTTAGATCAACTGATAGATAAAAAGGCTGTTTTTTGACACTCAAAAATCCCTTGTTTTCCATTCTCAGTGCAAACCTTGGTGCCATGATGGTTTCTTTGTACAAGGATCAGAACAGTTTTTATGAGATCGAAGCCTTTTCTTGTTGTTTGGCCTTTGTATCAGACACCTGGTATCACCTGTGCCGAAAGATTTACAGTAATCTGTTTGAGGAAAGAGGAATTTATTTGTTCACACATGCATTTGAGCATGAAATGGCACATTCAGAAGAATCCTGCCCAAACAGGCTTCACCCAGCTGAGCTGCTCCGTCGGCGCTCGTGTTCCGCTGGCGTCATGCTTGGTGCCGGATGGAGCCTCCATGTTTCATTCACTCTTTGTGTCCCAGCTTAAGCAAGTAAATGAACAAGGTTTTTCTTTTTTTTTTCATTTCAGGATTAAGGGGGAGAGTCGGCCCAACGGGAAAGATTGGGAGCAAAGGCGACCGGGGGCCTACAGGTAAACAAGGCCCTGCGGGAGAGAAAGGAGATCTGGGCCTGCTCGGTCCCCCGGGCCAGGAAGGGGACAAAGGGGAAAAAGGGAAGCAAGGTTCTCTTGGAACGGCAGGAGTGTGCAAGTGTAGCAGCCTGCTGCCAAAATCTGCCTTTTCTGTGGGGATTACCAGCAGCTACCCCACGGAGAACACGCCCATCAAATTCAACAAAATCCTTTTTAATGACGGTGGTCATTACAACCCACGGACGGGCAAGTTTATCTGTGTGTACCCAGGGGTGTACTTTTTCTCCTACGACATCACGGTGGCTAACAAACACCTGGCCATCGGCCTGGTGCACAACGGACAGTTTCGCATCAAAACGTTTGACGCCAACACAGGAAACCACGACGTTGCATCTGGCTCCACCGTCCTGCACCTGAGTCCTGAAGATGAGGTGTGGCTGGAAATATTTTTCCATGATCAAAATGGCTTGTTTGCAGACCCCGGATGGGCTGACAGCTTGTTCACTGGTTTCCTCCTTTATGCAGACTCAGACTACATTGACGCTCTGGCAGAGGACTATGCAGAAAACTAGGAAATTATGGCCCAGAAACAGTCAGTGACGTATACCTGGAAATATATTTTTAAAATATATATTTGTATTGCTGGTTATATATTTACAGTACATCTGTATGCTTGTCTATTGATTTGAAATGGTATTATTTAACAATGCTTGACACTATTTCTATTTAGCTTTGAGTAAAATGTATAACTGAATGCCTTAACAATAACTTAAATAAACTTTGCGTTTACTTTGTGGCTTCCTACATTAGTAAAGTATCTATATGACAATAATCTCGCATTAGGCTGAATGAAATGAACATGATAATATATATTTTTTTTGCCATTATTGCATAAACTGATGAGGTCTTATCAGATAGAAAGGCGTTTCGGACACAGCGCACAGCACAGCTCTTTTGTACCTTTTCAGTTTCCGTAGCCGGCAGAACTCTCGCGACAGAAACCTTTTTGATTGACAGTAGAGTAAACCAATAAAAGTGCTTGTTGAAAAAGAATTTTCGAATCGTTCAAGATCTTAAGGTAGGTTGAGAGAAAGAGTTTACCTGGTTACTAAGCAGCGTCTTGTTGCGAAAACGATGGAGGAAAATATCTTGGAATTATGGAAATAATCGCTACCTATGCGCAGATTCATGACTAGTAGGGTGGCTATCTTCTTTTAGCTGTATGTGATAAACACCAGACAGCGTAAACAATGATTAAGACATATGTTTGCGTCAATTTGGAAGTTTTAAAAAAGCAAATTGCTTCTTAGATTAGCCAGATCGGTCAACTAAGAAGTGGAAACTACAAACTACAATGACGGTAAGTGCGGCTTTTTAAAAATTCTTTGTATGGAAAAAACCAGTAACACGCCGTTGTGTTTATTCTCGCACGAACAATTGTCTGAAGCATCGTGTTTGGTCTTTCTGTCGCTTGGACTTGTGTTTCTTTGCGCCCAGAGCAGCGACGAGGACCCAGGAGAGACTCTGAAACGCACGATAAAAGCTGAGAGACGCCGCCGGAAGCAGCGGGTAGACCTGCCTGTGGCCTCCATGTTACAGTAGCCCAGCCCTCCGAACATGACCCACTAACGGTAGATCCACGGACTCTTGTCTTCTGGCACAAACCAGGTGCTTGAACAGATTTCAGCCCAGCAGTTCCGAGATGAGGATGCTGATGTGCACCAGAGTGAAGATGCAAAAGCAGCTGCGGACCCTGACCTCAGCCAGAAGCCCCAGCCAAAACCCAGGGGTGAATAAACCACACCTGATTGGATTATGAAAACACATGAATACAAATTCTGATGATGATGATGATGGTGTGCTTTTTTTCTTTTAAATAAAAGTGCAATAAACACTGTTGAGGGATTGTGGGATGAGAAACTGTGTGGGAGAAAAAAAACCCAGTAACATCCTGAAGAAAACATGCAACTATTGTTTTGTAGGTACCTTGTCAAGATTTCAGCATACCCCCGACTCTCAGCAGTTAAATGCCAGTCTGACGGAGCGCCTGCAAGAGCGACTAAGAGCAGCCAGAGTAAGGACTTCCCTTAAAAAGAACATTCTTGCTTTTCTGGAGTATTAAATGAGTAGAATTAAATGTCTGTTTTGTATAAAAGCGACCTTCTGTCTGTTCCAGTTAAACGTTGACAAGCATCAGCAACAGAAGGCCCCTCTGGAGCCAGGAAGTCGCCTACAGAGTCTCAGAGACAGAGACACCATAACAAGGTTTGACCAAGAGGTTAGTGCAACCCTCCAATGTGGCCGTACACTCTAGCTTTAGGCTGTGGTTGTTAACCTTTGTGTGTGGCTTAAACCCGATCGTCTTTAGGCTGATCTGGACAAGCATGAAAGACACGATGTCTCTCTGACGCTCGGCAAAAGGGTCACGTTTCAAGAAGCAGCGAGACAAGTAAGACTGAAAGACTGTTAAAAATGTGTGGTACACCTGTGTTCGATGTATTCATGGGTATTTTTCCTATTTACTAGGTCAGAAAAGGTCTGCCAACAGCGGAGGAGGCATACAATTTCTTTACCTCCAACTTTGAGCCAGATCCAGAGGATCGGAACGAGAAACAACAAAAGAATGCAACAGATGCTGAAAAAGAGGAGGACGAGGATGGTGAAGAGCCAGGCGGGGCGAATGTAGATGAGGTCAATCAAGACAGAAATGAGAACCAGGTAGAGGTTTGTGGGTGATTTTTGCGCGCTAGCTGCAGGTGTTTGAAGTCGAACGCGTTCCTGGTGCTTTGCTCTCTTTCTCTTTCCCCCGCCGTAGAGTGAGGAAGCTCCACTTGTGCGAGACGATGGAGAGGATTTGTTCATCATTGAACAGCTGTCCCAAGACTTCCTAGAGGTGAAGAAGGCGGAGTACGTTGGGTACAGAAAACGCGTTCAACAAGAGAGCGAGCTCCTCTTCAAGCCCAGTTTTCGAACAGGTGTGTTCACAGACAACCGTGGTCTATAACAGTCTTCAATGTTTTATATATTGTGTTCATATTAAATCATTATTACAGTTCCGACCTCCATCAAGCTCCCTGAAAATACGAGGCCCCGTTACCTGGAGGATGAGGGCCTGTATGTTGGGGAGAGGCCCCCTGTATCTCTGGCCAATGAAAACGTTCTGGAGAACCGCATTTTGAAAACAAAGGAGGTATTATGCCGAGCAACCTCACCGCCACTGCTTTGAATTTTTAAACATGGCTTTTATGCAATGTTCCATTTAAAGGGAAAGAAGTGGTTTGGAGATGATGGCAGTATCATAGCTCTGCCCAACCCCATTAAGGAGTCCTCCACAAGACCTCTGCTCTTCCACATGGAGGAGAAACTGGACCCTGAGCTACAGCCTGTGTACAGAAGGGTCAGACTCACCTCCATCACTCTTTATTTATTAGGCACACTGCATTCACACTGGTAAATACAGCTGGTAATTAGAAGTATTCCTTGCACATGGTGGCTCATTTTTCCTTCCTCTCAGGCCCTTAGGCCCCCCAGAACAAATCTGTATGTTCCTGGTGGAGCAGAACTTGAGGGGGACTTCCAGCTGGATGTGGATGTTTCTGGGCTGGTCTTTTGCCACCACCCACTTTTCAGTCGTGAGCATGTGCTCGGGACCCGTCTGACTCAGCTGTACGACCATTATCTCACCAGGCAGCACAATAATCTGACCGGACACCTCACTGATAAGGTAAGATAGGGGAATAAATGTGTCATAATTACTCTACGAACTAGTTCCTGATAAACAAGCACAGCTCCTGTGTAAATCGATTAAAGGCAGAAGTACAGCACATATTTAAGCTCTACTTTTGTATGCGGTGCAGTTAAACGGGCTGAGGAAAGCTATGCAGAGCATGCTTAGCAGTCACAGCCTCACTGAAGCCCTGCAGCAGAGGATTGCTGACTACAGCCTGGAAATCAGGTCTGTTCCCCACTTTATGTCCCATCCAATTGATTTTTAGCAGGAGATGAATGTTTGGATCGTGTGATGTCCCCACCCTCAAAAAACCACAGGAACACCAGGCAGCTGCGAGACAGTGAGCAGGAGAAAGACCGGACTCTTCTGAAGAATATACTCAAAGTATGGAAGGACATCAAAGCCCTGAGAAGCTTTCAGAACTATAGCAACACACCCTATAAGCTCTCCCTCAGAAGGTATTTGACCCGTACATCTGTGCTTGTGATCACTCTGTGAGGCACCTGAGCTCAGAGTTGGCTACATTTTGCGTTAAGACCAACTACTGTCTTTCTGGTGGAGCAAGAAGTCTGCTGAGGTTTGCCAAAAGAAATTGTGTTATTTATTATACTGTATGTCGTTTGATGTGACGTGTATCGTTAATTGCCATCAGTAATCTGGGGGATTTCGGTTTGGCCCTTGTTTCAGAGTGAACGTGGATCGAGATAAAGATGAACAAGAGTATGAAGAGGAAATCATGGCGGAGGTTTTGGACTTGGAGCTGGAGCTTGAGGAGGAATATCAAAGAAAGCTGACGGAGCACAGGATACAGCAGGAGGAGTGGAACGCCTGGAGAAATAAGCAGGTATCCTTTAGATCCCAACAACTCCCTCACCGGGCCACCAGCTCAGTCACAGCCAAATATCCACCAAAGGTCCCAACGGTTCACACTGTTTAAGAACTCAAATAAGCAAAACTCAGCAGAAATCACTTAACACCTCAAAATGATTTAGCAAGCCAAAACAGCAGCTGTGAAGTGGAATAATTTTATTAAATAGTTAATCTAACACTCCAACTTTACTGGTGATGACTCATGTTCATCTGTCCAAAGTGTAGATATAAATATGTACATATTATATCTACCTTGTTCAGAAATCTAAAAAGAAAAAGAAGAAGGAGAGGAAGAAGAAAGGTCAGGCAAAAGGTGACACACAACAAGCAGAGGAGGACGCCCAACATGTGAGCGAGGAGGAGGCTGAGGAAGAAGCTCCTCCAAAGCCAGAGCCTCCAGAGAAGCTGGAGCTGGAGGCCATCGAGCAGCAGGTCAGAGAGAAAGCCTCCCGGATACGCAGGAGTCCAGGGGAGCCCGTCCTGGTGCCCGTCCTGTCTGCGTCAGGAACCGTCACCGCCACCCAACTCTGTCCCCGGTACGAGCAGACGCATTTAGCTCTCCGCGCTGTCGAGCCACTGGGAGAAAAGTGAAGATTCAAAGATAAAGGGAGAGGTGGACAATGATTTTAATTTTGGACTCTGCCTTTCAGGGGAGAAAAAAGATCGCCGACAGGACGTAGCCCGACACTCTTTTTTCATTAGGATCCTTTACAATGACAAGGAAGTGTCCCGGACGGAGAGTCGAGCCATGAACAACGATTTCAGAATGCACTTTGGACAAATTTTCAACCTCAAGATCGTAAACCTTCCCCAGAGCATCAATTTACAGGTAAAACACACACCTTTACCATTATACACACATAGTGCTTTGATGGATTTCTACATGAATGACTCGTGTGGGTGTGTGTGTGTGTATGTGTGTGTGTGTGTGTGTGTGTGTGTGTGTGTGTGTACCTGCCGTCTGAGCGAACATCGACTTAAGGTGTGCGAAGAGATCGGCCTATCGCGCTCCCTCCTGGCCCAAGTCTTCATCCCGGTGCCAGGGCCTTCGGTGGTGACGGGTCAGGTCCCTCTGGAGGAACTTGAGTACAGCAGCCACCAGAGGGTGGTGCTGGACCACGAGGGTGTGGGGAGCGGTAAACAACACACATTTTACTGAACATTTGTACACCAAAAAAAAAGAAAAAAGCAATAGAAGAAAAGCTGTCCGTTGGAGCCACAGCCTGTTTGCGCAGGAGTGTTTTCTGTTCCTGCAACACTTCGGAATCATCGCGGCCTAGAATTGCAGCACAAATGGTGCCAGAATAAATCAACAAAGTTGTGTGTTTTCCAAAGGTTCCAATCTGCTCATGACTTCATTTCACTTCACCGAATTCAAAAATGTGTATGATTTATTGGTGACACATTTGCTGAGCCTGCACTTGTTATTCCAGCTGTGTCAGCCTCACTCCTCCGTCTCTGCAGATGTGCCTGTGTCTTTCGCACCTGACGGCAGCAACAGTCAGACGCTGCTGACCTCTGGGAAGGTGTCGTGCTGCGCCTCCTGGGGGGTCGGAGAGGACGGTGTCCCGCTGGCCCCTCCTGTCCATAAAAAAACTGCCGGCATACACAAGTAAGCTCACCGGGAAGATATTCCCCACAGGGTAGAAGGTTTTAGGCCTTGAACCTCGTGCTCCAGACGCTTTTGGTGGGCTGACTTTGTTCCAAGTCCACTCACAGATGTTTACCATCCCTGCGAATGCCTGCCCTCCTTCCATATGGGACACGTGCAGCTTGTATGTGCTTAAAGGGCGTCTTTTGCACGTCTCGGGTGAAGATGTTCCAGTGCAAATCTTCCAAGTTTTTTGCAATTTCTGAGCATGGTCCGTATGCATAAAACCCGTCTGGGTTGGTCTCCCTGATGTATACGGCAGAATCGCTCTTATCGCCACTAATTTAAAGAACAAATGGATATTAGTGAGTCATATAAATGGTTTCTAACAACAACAATGGCTTCTAACAGTGATGTTGTTGCATTGTTAGAGTTGCAGTAACTGCTGCTTCTTGTGGTTGTAGCCACCTGGATGCTGTGTCTTACATCGGTGCATCTGGACTCTACGATGTGAAGAAAATCGGCGAATGGGCTGCGCAGTCTCGTCTGGACCCCAATGATCCGAAGAACACCTCCATCATGCAGCTGCTTAAAGTGGGTACCAGGGCCTGGTGCTGCACGTGTGGAGGAGGAAGAGGAAGAGAAGAGGAAGAGCCACGCTCACCCAAGCGTGATGTGTTTGTCCTGTGGTGGCTCAGGTGACCAGAGGCGGAGAGGTGACCACTCCGGACTACTTCCGCTTGGAACATCTGCAGGAGGAGTTTAACTTTGTGAGCGACGAAGAGCTGGAAAGGTCCAAACGATTCCGAATGCTCCAGCTGAGGAACCAGGGAGTGGCAGAGTTTCGAAACTACAAGTTCATTCCTGCTCAGGAGAGGGAGGTGACTGACAGGATGTTTCAGGTCAGCCTTTTACATCATCAACATAGGCAGGAAACGGGGCCACTGCAGAGCCCCCTCTCTGAATCACTCCAACATGATGACAGGAATATGAGACCAGACTGAGAAAAGGGGAAATAATCGACACCAAGGAATATCTGGATTCTCACCGAGCCGTGGTAGCCAAATATCTGCAGAAGGTGAATAAAAGTCTGGTGTCATGCTGGTGTCTCAGGCACAACGGTGCAGTTCTGAAGCGTTTGTAAGCCCAGATTTCCTCCACAGATCCGAGAATCCGTCATCAACAGATTCCTTCTGGCCAAGCATCACTACCGTTTATCTGACATGGTGACTGAGGAGGAGATACCGAGCATCGGGTAAGCGCCCTCAGAATGTGCTGACAAGCGTTGCAGCTGACGGTTGCTCCTATTGTGTCTGCCACATGTTTCATCTTGCAACTGCTGACAGTGTGTGCCGGGTCTGCCTAGGACGGGCTCCTCCCCGCATCCACGCTCTCCTGGAAACATGTCTGAACCTCTCCTCGGGTGGTTAAACGCCCAGAGGTCTCGGACCTGGTGGGGTCGCCGGTCAAACCCGGGCCTGACATTAATCACTGGCCCACCTAAGTCTGCTTCTGGGCCCGTTCTTGCTTCGGCTTATTGGATCTTGAAATTGAGTCGGAACCTTCTTGGCTGCCCGCCGGCTCCTCTGGAAGTGTTCCCACTTTTTTTATTCAGCAGGCTTCAGAACATGTGCAGACAGAAATGTGACAAAATATTAGCAAATTTGTACATCATCCTCTGTCACTGTGTTACTTTTGGAAATGAATTCATGTTGAAATTAAATATTTCTTCCTTTTTTTCCCTCCCCTGCTACTTCTCTGTCATTTTGACAGTGGTGCAGGTCCAGGGTATGTGGAGAGCTCTTCTTTGTTCCGCCCTCCGTCCTTTCCTGCCTGAGCCCAGTGCAGTAGCGTCTGTAGACCTCCTCTAGTTGTCTTTGCCTTCTCTTCTACTTGTGAAAAAGAGATTCATTTGTATGATTTGAGTGTTTTTTTCATGCATGGCAGCTGTTTGTGCACTAGGTTCCACCAAGCGCACAAACAGCTCATTATCAACTATTTACCTTCAGTAGTTTCATACTTAGATGTTTTTATTAGTTGTGTCATTTTCCTAAAACTAGATCACAGTTGGGTCTAATAGAGATAAAAACAATAAACACTGCAATAGTTTACTAATTCAATGTATCCTTAGGTGAGAGTAGAGAAACTTTGTTTTGAAAGAAATTTCATCTTCCATTTATTGTAGATGTGTAGAAATGATCCTCCCGTTGTGTCGAATTAAAGCACTTGAGTCACTCTGGCATCAGAGTTAAATGTTGTGGTTTGAGCCCTGACGGGTCTCTGAAATAATGTTCTTGGTTTTTTTTCTTTTTAGAATTCTGGGAATAAACTTGTTCAAGCTGGCTGAAACCAGGCGGCCGCTGAAGCCTCAGAGAAAAGAGAGAAAAAAAATGACCACTCAGAATTTGTCAGACGGAGACATTAAAGTCCTGGTCAACGTCATCCGAGGCTACGACGTCCCAGTACGACGGCCTGCGAGCAAGTGAGCGTCCAGACCCAAGAGAATTACATTCATTACCAGACATAATGTTTATTCTGCCTTTTTTTTCCTTCAGTAAACACAACTTGCAAGGCAGTGAATGGATCCTCAACCAGGTAGAGTTAAAAAAACGTATCATGACTTCTGGATTTTCAACCCGACTGCAGGATCCTTAAAATGGAAACGTTTGTGTGATGCAGGTGCAAGTGAGGCCCTTTGTGGAGGTTTCCTTCCAGCGCACGGTGCTTCAGACGAGCACAGCTGAGGGACCCAACCCCAGCTGGAACCAGTATCTGCAGTTACCTTTCAGGTGAAAACCACAGGAAAATCCCCAAGAATGAAGCCCGGCCAGCGTCCGTCAGCTCCCAGTCAGCTCCCAGTCAGCTCCCAGTCAGCTCCTAGTCAGCTCCCAGTCACCACCTGTCTCCAACCGTCTCCTTGGCAGTGCCCCAAATGGAAACTACAGCGCTTCCAGCCTGCAGTCGGTCAGGGACGAGGTCTTCATCAACATCTTCGATGAGATGCTTTATGAAACCGGAGGGGTGAGCAAAGCGGCCGCCCGGAACTCTGCGTTTTGCTCCTCACGTGTTCACGCGGTTGCTGGTGCTCCTCAGAACGACAGCGAGAGAGGGAGGCCGGTGCAGACGCGGGTGGAGAAGCACTGGCTGGGCTCCGTCAAGATTCCCTTCAGCACCATTTATTCCCAGTCCAGGGTGAGCGTCCCGCCTGGAGGTTGTCAGATCTTCACCAGCTCCTCACCTGGTGACCGGGGACCTTTGTTGTTCCGCCGCAGATCGATGGGACGTTCCGGGTCAACACGCCAGCGGTGCTGCTGGGGTACAGCAAGGAGCGGAGCCGAGGTCCAAACAGCGGTTATGACCCTTTCTGGAGCCAGAGTCAGGGAACCTTCATCACGCTCTTCATCACCATTGAACCTCTGCTGTTGCCTGCAGAGTCCGTGAGGGAGAAGGTTGGTTGGTTCTAGAGCATGCGTGCACCTCCGTCGCCTCGGCGCCTCTCGTTTCTGAAGCCGTCAGAGATTTATTACCGTCTTTGAGAACTCTACTGCCACACTCAGGGCGGGGGAAGGTTTTAGCTCAGCTTCAGTGGTTGCAGAAGGATTCCCAGCCAAGTTCAGCAGCCGTCATCCCTCGCTTTCTGTCCATCATCCTATTTTTTCCTCCAATCATTTCTTTCTGTTTTGCATTCTCGATGTGCCGTTTCTTGATTTCCTCCCTTTGTTTTTGCTCATGCCGCCTGGCGTCACAGATGAGGGAGGTGAAGGTGAACACGCGCTTCTTTCATTTGCGCCTCGTCTTCTGAAGGTGTGTAAACGCTGACGCGTGTCTCCCGTCTGCCAGTTTGACAGCGAGGAGGACGACAGCCTGCTCCAGGCCTCGGAGAGCTTTGAGAAGGATGCGTGGAGGTTTTACCCGGACCGACCCTGCGTCACCACCGTCATAGATCTCAGTGGGAAGACCATCTTCATCACGCGTTACATCCGACCTCTCAACCCCCCCAAGGAGTTCCTGGACGGAGCGGCCAGTAACGCCCAGGAGGTCCGTCCGGCTTGTTGACTGAAGTGTCATTTGAGCGGATGTTCCGCAGTAACCCCGTTCCTGCTCCTGCGCAGGCCATGGTCGCCCGCTACGTGTCCCTCATCCCCTCCCTGCCAGACAGAGTCTTGTTTTCCGCCTCCTGTGACCTCTGGAGCACCTGTGACGTGAGTAAAACACCACCGTACCCTTCGGCTGACCGCTCAGTACGTTCACCTTCCAGTTTGGGTTCCTCTTGTAGCAATTCCTCACCCTCCTTGCCGGAGATGAAGAGGAGCACGCTGTACTTCTGTGCAACTACTTTCTGTTCATGAAGAAGAAGGCCTGGCTCATCATCGGCTGCGCTATCCCAGAGGTCTGCGGCGCCAGTCGCCAAGGTGAACGTGTCCTTTGTGCAAAAGTGCTGACGTCTGCGGCCTGCTTGCGTCTCAGGGGCCCACCGCGTACGTCCTGACCTACGAGCAGAACCACTACCTGATCTGGAATCCCAGCAACGGCCAGTCCTACGGCCAGTATGACGCCTTCTGCCCGCTGCAGACTGTGGGCTCGCTGGTCAGCGCCGACAACGTGAGTGATGGAGCCGCTGAGCTAGCCGTTGATTCTACGGTACTGACCTTTTTTTTTGCTGAATTTCGCTGCAGGTGTGGCTCAACATTCAGGAACATACGTCACCGATGAGGATCAGCTTTGACGTCACAAACACCAACCTGTGGAAACCCTTTTTCTCCCGCTCCTTCTCCCACCCTGGGCTGTCAAGTGTACAAGTCAGTGTTTTTGAAGCGCCACTGAAGCCATAACTTTCCCCACAATAATACTTTATGAAGCATTTGTACCTAAATGATTTGGGAGGTAAAGGTTTTGTAGTCAAAATTCAAAACACAAAGAGAGAAAAGCTTTTGTCTTCCTCATTATTTTTCAGCCAGAGGAGTTGGTGTATCGGCGCTCAGACAAAGCGGCTGCAGCGGAGCTTCAGGGGAGGCGAGTTCAGCGTCTGCCTTTTTCAACTCTGCAGTTAGACGCGTTGACAGTATAATTTCAACCTCCACAGAATCGAGAAGATCGTGAAAGACAAGATCATGGAGTGGCGGCCTCGCCAACCGACCCACTGGAACCGCTACTGCACCTCCATCCTGAAACAGTTCCTGCCCAAACTGGAGCTGAGCGAGGGGCGGGACACGGCTGAGGGTCACCGCCACGAGCTCCAAAACCTGCTGGGAGACATGAGGGTAACAACACGTCCCTGCTGTTGTCGATAGTCTGTTCTGTAAACGAGTGCACGCTGCCGCTCTCCGATGCTAACCGCTGTTCTTTGGCAGATCTCTGGCTTCCCTCTGCATCAGCCCTTCTCTGAGATCCGGCCCATCATAGAAGCAGTCCACAGCACCGGCGTTCACAATATTCAGGCGCCAAACGTGGAGTTTGCCCTGGCCGTGTACGTGCACCCCTACCCTAATAATGTTCTGTCTGTGTGGGTGTACCTGGCCTCACTGGTGCGCCCCTGACCCCGGGGCCGCTCAGTCTGCCTCTGCTCTGGCTGAGGCTTTGTGGGCCTCGTGATGCAGCTGCGCATCTTTGAGCTGGTCTTTGGCTTCCTGTTCGCCATCATATTGATTTGAAGACTCTTTTTTTATGTCTTTAAAATGCCTCTACGGTCCCGGCCCCGGCTCATCTGTGCCCTCCTCTCAGGCTCTCAGGTCTTGTTGGTTGTCCCCAAGTTACTGAGGGAAGTTTTGACTCACTTTGTCAAAGGCCTCCTAAAAACATTTTTTCTGTTCCAGTCTTCTGGGTTTTTTTATTGTTTGTTTTTACGTGTTTTTTTTTTGCTAAACTCTAAAGTCTAGTACAGTGTTGTTTTTAAAGCGCTTTAAAAAGGAAATAATTATTTATTTCCAGACTCCAAGTGTTGGTCTTCTGTACAGGCCCTGATGAAACAGTGTGTGTGGGTTTTTAGACTAATTGTATTCTACACCCTTATTCAGCTACCTGAATGTGTTGACTGCATATTACCATGGCAACCGAATGGCGAGAACACCATGAGACACGTATAAAAACTGGATACTTTTGTTTTCTGAGTTTGTACTCATGATTTGGACATCGTTGATCCACCCCATGGGGTTTTTCCAGGATAGAAAAAAAAGATAAAAGCCATTTTAAAGCCAAGATATTTTTATTGAGCATTTCTGTGGGAACTCATGCAAGTCTTTGAAATAAACAGTCCTGCTGAAAAGGAGTCATCGGAGACCTGCAGATCTGAACCAAACTGCAGTTTTCTCTGGGAACGCTGGAGTGCAACCAATTGAAGGCTGGTTTTGCTGCCTGGATATCTCATATCCTGTACACGTGTCTCCAAACTGTTTGACGGCGTCACCAACGGTGCGCTGATGTTTTAGCTAAACAAACAGGGTTTAAACCCAGAGTGGGATCAATGTGTGCATGATTACAGGCTGGATTTAAAGGCAGCTTATTCCCGTTTTATTTCACCAATTACCAGTAAGTGACGGATTGTTTAAGGGTAAAACTAAACTTTTGATAATGTACAATCAATCTAAGCTGAATATCGTTAATGGTTTTGCTAAACACTGCAGGTAACAAAGAAAGAAGAACCTGTAAATAAACACAGTTGAATGAGAAAAGCAACACATTCTGACTGGAGGACACAAACTACGGCTCTTTATGGTTCAACTGAAGAGGAAAATGACAAAAATGCATATTTTAAGACCTTTAACCTCATTTTTTTCCTTTTCTCAATTCTAGTTCACACAGACTAAATTGGAAACAGCGGGAGTGAATTTAGTTTCTTCCAGAGAGTTTTTCTTTTTCCTCAATCGAACAAAATGCAGCAACCGGCATTTCCAGGATAAAGTGCAAAAACGAGTAGACGTGACGGTTTCGGGGAGTCGGCGGTGTGGAGGGCTCACTCTCCGGAGCGGCAGCACGCCCTGAAACCACACTGCAGGTTCTGGCAGCCGCTGGCTGTGTCTGCGTGAGGACCTGGAGACAAACACCACAGTGTGGACATCAGCTGAACAGCAGCTCAGCAACACACACTCGGCTCCCGCAGTTCAACATGGCTCAGAAGCAACTGAGGACGGAGCACCGGCTGGCTGCCTGTCGCAGGGTCTACTTACCTTCGCCCCAGTAGGAAGGACACGCGCTAAGCAAGTGCGATTAGTGATGTTTGTCACAGTGAACAGACAATCTTATGATGGTGTGTTGTCCTCTAACTCATCAGGTGTTACAGTTAGTGCACCGAATGGTCAATAGTCTGGGATAAGCCAGATACAGGCAGCAAAAAAGCCATCAAGAGTATTTTTACTGGAGGACTGCCAAACCAAAAGGGCTATTTTCAGGACTAGACTGCTTGTGAGGGAAACGGAAGCCCGGCAGGTTCCCTTGTGTTACCGTTGATGTTGTCGCAGTAATAGAAGTGCTCGTCATTGAGCGAAGGACAGGCTGACACCAGCTCCTGCAGTCCCACCTCAGTGATGAAGAGGCAGCCGGACAAGTTAAGATGCTCCAGAGCAGGAAGCCCTCCGCGCTGCGACAGAGCCCTGAAACACAAGCGCAGTCTGAGGCACGCAAACAGGCACCCGCCCACACGAACACGCTCCGCTCCAACAAACAGGTTTCCCCATTCCCCGAGGATTTATTCATGTGGGGACTCACTCCGGCTGAAACACAACCAAACCGCAGGAGAGAAAGGCTGTAGTGGGGCAGAGGTTGCCAAGACCCGGTGGAAAAAATGACACCCACGCCCAGTTGTTACAAAACCTACCTAGAACTAAAATAGCTACAGATGAAGTGGTGTTTTGTAACCGTGCTGCAGCGTTCACCTTGACATCACAACTAGAGCCACTATTACTGAGAATGTGTGTGAGAGGGGTCCTTACCTCAAGCCCATATCTGTGATCTGATAGCATCCAGAGAGGCTGAGAAACCTCAGCGAGCGTTTCACGTGCGCCTGCTCGGTCCTGGTTTCATGTCCGACACACTGCTGAAGCCCAAACGAGGGGCCTTTAGTCCGAAACTCTGCAGTGCTGCTTCTGAGGGGGTCTGACCCAGAGCGTGGCCCAGCAAACGTCCTGAGGGCCGCGTCACTGGGGCAACAAGCCGAGTGGCCACAAAACATTTCCCCCGACATGGCGTAGTGCTGTTGCAGGAAGGCAGCGCTCGAGCTAGTCCTGTGTCCGCGCCTCCTGCTGCGCCTGCAGCAGCACAATCCTCCCACCAGCTGAGTCTCCACAAACATTTTCGCCTCGGGGAAAGGCATCCCGTCGCAGCGACTCCGCTCCACAGCGTCCTCTATATCGGCCAGGTCTAAGGAGTCCAAGACCCAGACTTGCGTTTGGGTTCGGGCGCCACCCCAGCGCCCTGGCCCCTGCTTGAAAATGATGGCGTGCCGCTGACGCTCCACTGAGCCCAGGCTTTCCTCCTGCATGAGGCTGATGGGTATGGGAGAACTCTTGGTGTGTTTCGGGCGCCGGTCCGAGCGCTTAGTGGAGGCTGCGAGATCGCCCAGGCCGAGGGAGAGCTTCCTCAGGGTGTGGTCGCTGATCTTCTCGCAGCCCGACAGATCCAGGTGCTCCAGAGACAGACAGGCTCCGAGAGAGGTCCAGCTGCACCGGAGGAGGAATCACAGCATTGGGGAAAAAAGCACCAAAATAAAGAACCACCACATCAGTCGCTAGAGAGGACTGTGGACATGCAGGTAAAAAGTGGAGATACAAGTTTTTTTAAGGGACAGCGACAAGATATCTGCTATATCTCCTACCTGTCAAATGCTACATCTGTCACATCAGTCTGCGTCAGATCCAGATGGGTGATGTTGGGACAAAGACTGAGAATCTGACGCACCTAAAAAGAAGACAAATGTACAACATTACCCATGTGACCTGGACGTAAATGACTGTGTAACAGCAAGACGGTGAGACGCTACTGTACCATCTTGCTGGAGACTGTAGAACTGTATGCCAAAACAATGGACTTGACAGATGGGCCCACGACTGGCAGGAGGTTGTGGATAATCCCATTCAGGAGCCTCTTCTCTCGCTGAGCTGTGCTAATCGCTAATGAGCCTGGACTTTGTCCTGAAATGTCTAAAAGAAAGAAAAAAAAAAAAGACAAATGCAACATGTGACAGATTTATGGTTAGATGCAGCACCAAAATTAAGCTTGTCCTCACTTACGGGTGTCACCCTAACGTGAGTACAAACAGGAAATGATCTTTGTCCGATTCATGGCGCTTTCCTGTCTGATCTACGCTGGAGCAACAAGACCAAAAAAACCCACCTGACTCATCAACGTCAGCGTCCTCGTCCCACTCCTGGTAGGCTCGCCCTTCATTTTGCCGACTCCTCACCCAGTCCTCATCGGGTTCTTGGTCCAAATCTCCAGGGGGGCCACTATAATAGTCCCCTACATTTGACACGTTTATCAGCATTACGTCACGACAACCTCCTCTGTTCACAGCGGTCTTCCGTCGTTTACCTCTGGCCCAGCGCACAGGGAAGAGGTGCCTCCACAGAGAGCCGGTTTTGGCCAGTTCTGACCAGGAGCTGCACACCTGACTGCAGCGACACAGATCTTCAGGGCCCAGATAGCGGAACAGCCTCAGCATGATTTCTGTTGGAAGCTGGGAGATGTGAGCTGAAGAGCTCCAGGACTTTTCCAGTTCTGAGAAAAAAGACCAAAAAGGGTCGACTGATGAAAGAATTTGGGAAAAGTTCACTCAGATAAAGGATGAACCCACTAACCGTAGTCTGTCTTCTCATGATCAGAGTACTTGAAGACTTTGTGCAGCTCCTCCGCCTGCGTCCACAGGCCGAAGCCCTTCAGCACCTCGGCAGCACAGTCCCACTGCTGCTGACTGCAGTGTTGCGCTATCACCTGTTTTTTGATGTCCTTCAGCTCCTCGTAGGTGAAGTACTGCATCAGCATCGGCTGGAACACCTGCAATACATCTCCTTAGTTTACACCAGGTTTCAACCCTTCGTATATACTTTGGGATGAACATTGAAGCTGTGTTCATCATGTTCAGCTAAAATTTGTCCGATCTATGTATTGCACAGTTGAGCAAATTTAAGGGACACTTGGATTAGGTAACACAAAAATAATCAGTTTGACCAGATCATACCTCCTCTTCTTCCTTCATGGGGGGTAGAAAGTCTTGAGTGAAAGCTTCTAGTCTTTCCTTCAGCTGCTGAGCATAGTTAAGCTGCTCAAATTCACTCTAAAGATCAACACAATGGTTAATATGTGCAGTAATGAATCTTAGTATCACAACATTAAAAGCATAGAGTGATTTTGTCTGACTTCCTGAACTGAGCACATAGTGAAGGTAATTATTTTACACAGTAACTTTACTCTGGGTTTGCTGTAGCTTCAAATAACTCGTCTTTACTGATAAAGGTATCGCAGATATTCTCCTGGTACTGGTGGGCAAAATTCCTGAAGTAAACATTCAAATTCATAATAAGTGCAGTCACAATTTTCTGATAAAATTAGTTTGGTTCAGGTATTAACTCTAACTAACGACAAATGTTTCACCAGATGACCACGTAGGGCATGCAAACAAAAAAAAAAACCACTTTTAATGTGTAAAACAAACATAAATCTACACATACTACCTTCACGTTATGCAGGCCCTTCTCAAACAGCGTCAACATCTCTGACAGTTTGTTGTCAGAGTGCACGTTGTGGACGGTGCAGCAGCGCTGTTGCAACAGCCCGATGATGTACTCGTTTTCAATTTGCTCGTGCATCTTGAACTCCTTGAAGGTTGCACACAGGGACTTCAGGAAGGAACGAAAGTCATTGTTGTTGGAGAAGTTGGTTTTTGACAGCTGGAGATACAATAAACACAAAGAGAAAACAGAAATCAAATGTCGAAGTCATATTTCTAAGGACTTCCATTATACATATTGAAAAAAAATCTAATCACAGAGAAACTGGAAAGGGACTTTTGTATAAAAGACCCATCACGTTTGAGCCATAAACGGAGCACTTTATCAGGCTGTTTGCGGAGCTGACGTTTAGCACGTCCGCCATATGCGCTGGACAGCGCGCTGACGGTCTCATTCACAAAGCCAAAATGAATAAAATGATATTATTTACATTTTCACACAAATATGTGCAAGGAAGAAAAACTGTTGTAAAAACAAATTTTATAACAAACTGCTTTCTCAACGGTTAGCTAGCAAGCTAATCTAGGTAACAAACAAGATACAAGATAAAGATAATATATATATTTTTTTTAAATTTGGGGGGCTTACGCAAAATTTTGTGTGGGTTAGCAAACAAAACAGAGATATGGTGCTAATTTCACGATTATATAAATATGTCGATTTATTGGCTGAAGGCAATAAATTCCTGCTGTCTGGCTGCCTCGACCGAGTCACTCCTGCGCGCATCTATGCTAGCTAATGCGCTAGCTGGCTTCAGTCATCCAATTAACAACAGGCCGCCAAATATTCCCTTGTCAAACTTCAGTCTAAAAGCAAACGAGTTATTCGTACACACCTTTTCGCAGTACAAGCCCACCAGCTGCTTCATTCGCCAGTGTGGCCCAGTAAAAACATCCACTTCGTCTGGGAAAGGAGCCATGTTCACACAGCCTCAGTGCGTCATCTGCACGGAGAGCGAGACAGTCAAACAAGGGGTGTGTCTAGTCCGGTCATGTGACCACAGGATATAAATAAATCCAAAGCGTTATCGACGCAAATATTAAACCGGCAGTTTAATTATATGATTTATTTGCCATTGTAGAGTTTTTTGTTAGGTTTTTGTTTGTTTGTTGGAATCTAGTTGAAATATTAGGGAAAATATCTCACTCCAGGCTACCAATGCCAACATCAGTGCGACGAAAACACCCTTTTTGTTTCACCTGAAAAGATCATTAACCATTTATTTGGATCTTTGTTGGCTAGTTCATTGTTATTGGTCCTCATATTCTTTTATTCAGATTTATTAATAGGCACAGACATGAAATATATTGCTTTCCAATCTTGCCTCGTAACGGTGTTGATTTCATGTGCCTACGGTCATTTGCCTTATGTTTTCAAATAGAGTCGATGTGCACATCTTAAATGATGAATAGTGGTTGTCTAAATCTTCCAGACGCGGTTCAACGGTGTTTACTTTCACGGTTGGCTTGTGGTTGCCATGGAAAATGTTCTATGGGGCTGGAGACCGGATTTTATGTTGTAGTTAATGTATAATAGACAACTGTTCCAACCAATCAGCAGTCAGAACATCTTTTTACCAACCAATGAAAAGAGGCCGTCGAGCTCAAAGGCGGAAGTATTTTGCAAACCTGCATGAGACAGTAACCATACTGTACGGTAAGACAGCGCTGTCCTTGCCACCTAGTGGCATTTTCATATATTTATACATCGATATATAGAGCAAAATTAATTATATCTAACTAATAGTATAAAATATTTTATTTGAGTTTATTATGTAAGAAGAAATCATCGCTAAGTTGCTACCAGCTAGGCTATTGTGTGTTGACTCAGTGTTGCTGTCCGTAAAGCGAGAGGTTCTTGTCAGGACTTCACAACAAAGCTAATGTTACAGCATATATATGTCAGTCATATTTCTACTTTATACATTCAGAGACACGACTACTACCTTGGCTGCAAAAAATGCAAGTCTTTTTTTAACATTTGTGACTAAAATCCCAACCGGATTAACCATTAGAACGCTGTAAATATCTGTGTAGACGCAGCATGAGCAGCGTGACCCTCTGATAACATGGAGAAGTACGAAAATGTGAAGAAAATTGGGGAAGGTTCCTTTGGAAAAGCAATCCTTGTAAAATCGAAAGAGGATGAACGCCAGTATGTCATCAAGGAGATTGGCATATCGAGGGTAAGCGCACAGACACACCTGGATCCTGTTCTGCTGCTGAGATTAGGGTCCATTTTCTGACCTGGTTTTATACATATTTCTTTGCAGATGTCAAGTCAAGAAAGGCAGGAGTCCCGCAAAGAGGTTGCTGTCCTTGCCACCATGAGACATCCCAACATTGTGCAGTATAAAGAGTCTTTTGAAGGTTAATGCACCATCTATACGTCTATCTGCTATTTAAGGAAATTGGTTTCTGATCATTTTATTTATAGTTCACTTCAAATGATTTACGCTGTCCTAAAGGAAATAACAATCAGCTTGATTGGTGAAACAAGCTGTCCATTAAAACGTGAACTAAAAAGTCAGCGTCAGCGAGGCAGTGGTTGGCAAGAAAGAGCTTTAGCAAATGAATGCCACAAATATAAAATGACTCGGCTATTCAGAAGAATAAGGTTGCAATGCAGAGGGTTTGTTTAATTATATATGCCTGATTAGATTTCCTACACTGTGTAAACGTGGTTGGCTCTTATTTTTTGGGATATACTAAAAAAACCTAAAATGGTGAAACAAACCTGGGAATTCGTGAGGGGGGAGACCTTTTCAACAAGATCAACTCCCAGAGAGGAGTTCTGTTCTCAGAGGACCAAGTAAGCCACAAACATTCAAAAAGTGACTGCATATGTGAGAGAATCATATTTCCCACTGGGTGTGTGGATACTGCGGCCAAAGTAATGTTTCTTTGCCTTCTGCTGTGTTTTTATGTGTAGATCTTAAATTGGTTTGTACAGATTTGTCTGGCACTCAAACATGTGCATGATCGTAAAATCCTCCACAGGGACATCAAATCGCAGGTATTTCTCTGGACACTAAGATCTCTTGTCAAAAGTGTATAGTTTTACTGACGGTGCATTTTATCTGATCCAATTAGAACATCTTCTTGACTAAAGATGGAACTGTGCAACTTGGAGACTTTGGAATTGCAAGGGTGTTGAACAGGTACGTTAAATGTCGGTCATCTTTTATTTCACCCATTATATTTATTTCAGCAACTTGTCTTCTTTTAAATAAGTGAAAGGGACATGCTGCTGTCTATATAACAGAAATTTACTCTGTACAGCACTGTGGAGCTTGCCAGAACATGGATAGGAACACCGTATTACCTTTCACCTGAGATCTGCGAAAACAAACCGTATAACAACAAAAGGTACTCGTATTCTGCTTTCTGACTCTAACAGTGAGCACAGTTCAAATCTGTGCTTCCTCCCTGGTGTCAATCAATATTTCACTGTAAGCAAGGGGGGTGACTGGTTCTAACCAAATTGAACCTAGTTTAGTTAGTGGCTTTCCAATGACATGAACGTATCGCCTCACCCCCTTTATCGAACGAGCCATCTCGTTTGGTGCAACAACAGGAAGACAGTATTGATTTCCTCTTCTGCTGTTTTTGGAATGCATGCCACCTAATCCACTTAAATTACCACTAAGGAAGTAAAATGATCTGTAATGGAAGCCTGTCCTTTAAAATGAAAAAGACTCGGATCATCTGGTTGTCTGTGTATTTCAATGCCCGCTCCTTTACCATTTCTTACCTTTCCCCACTTTTGCAGTGATATTTGGGCCCTTGGGTGTGTCCTTTATGAAATGTGCACGCTTAAGCATGCAGTAAGTATTGTGTGTGTGTGTGTGTGTGTAAGTTATTTCCTAACTCATTTGCATCCAAAGCTCCTTTGCTTAGCCTGATGAATAAAGACAAGAAGAATAAAAGATTCAAGCGTAGCTTCCTGTGGACTAGAGCAGTGGTTCCTCTGCTGCTAACAAACATGTCAAATTGTTTTCTTCTCAGTTTGAAGCTGGAAACATGAAGAATTTGGTGCTGAAGATCATCCGGGGTTCATTCCCCCCCGTGTCTGTGCATTATTCCCAAGAACTGCGCTCCCTCCTGGTGCAGCTGTTTAAACGCAACCCCCGGGAGAGGCCCTCGGTCAGCAGCATTCTGGACAAACCTTTCCTTGCCTGCAGGATAGAGAAGTTCCTCTCACCGCAGGTATACACACACCCCAGTGTCACTGGTGCATTCTCGGTATAAATCCATTCAAACAAATGGCGAAAACAGGCTTTGCTGATTTTCAGATCATTGCTCAGGAATTCCACCACCATGTCTTTCACAAGCAGCCTAAAGCTGGTGTGGTGCAGGGGCCACCAGGTATGTGCAGACTTTGGGGCCCCGTTATGATTTGTTTCACCTCCCTTTACTGCGGGATAGTCGCTGTAGCTCAGGATGTGGGTGCTGCTGTCCTCTGCTAGTAGCAACATTCACAGTGGTCATCCCATTTTTATGGTACTAACCAATTATCACCAAACCTATCTGTAAAATGAATCTGGATTACCGTAGTACAAAAACCACCAAAAATAAAAGAAATAGCTTTTTTTCATTTGCAGTTTGTGTTAAAGACATCTGTGTATTACTGCTTGTAACAGATTTACCTGGAGTCCAAGGCCCGTTGTGTTTTTTAACTTTCATTTGTGTGAGCAGCCAAGCATCCAGCCCCTGGTTGCACTCCAGTCACACCAGCGCAGAAGATCAGTAAACCAGCCTGCAAGTCCCGAGTGCCTTTAACTGCGCAGAAAATGTCAGATGGGGCCAGAAAACCTGCAGAGAAGAACCCAGCGATGAAGCATAAACCGGTGAGTGTCGGCAGCTGATGACGGGTTGCTGTGGCGTCGTCGTTCTATGGTTTGAGCGTCACTCATGATTTTATTTCGCTTCTATGTGTGAGCACAAAAGCTGTTTTTGGTGTTGAGCTTAATGTCTGGCATGTCAGACGCCTCTAGGCTACCTTTCTACATCTTGCTCTGAACCGCAGTGTCATGTGTCGCTCAGGCCCCTCATGCAGCAGCCCCCCAGAGAAGAGTGAGTCAAGTGGAGGAAGAGAGGAAAAAGCATGAGGTACAGCTGGGGGCCCCCACATGAATCACTCCAGATACCCCTCACGTCCTCGCCGCGTGAACAACACCTTCTTCTCTGTCATGACGCTTGGTCCTCATTTTCACCCATTTCCTGCTCATTTGGAGTGTTGAGCTTGAGCTGTAGCTTCCGCCGTTAGCCAGCGTTTCTTCCCTCTCACCTGTCCAGGGACAGAGCAGCCTGCCAGAGCAATCGCTCATTTTGATCCAGATGCTTCTTTTCTGCTTGCAGGAAGGCTGCAAAAAGAAAAAGATGGAGCTCATTGAGAAAGAACGGAAAAAAAGAGAGCAGGTGTGCGGACGCGCCGCAAGGCTTCCAACTATTGTCGGCAGTTTCGTTTCATCCTGACCTGTTTTACCTTCAGATGTTCCTGTTGAAAGCAGAGCAAATGAAGAGATATGAAAAAGAAAAGGTAGGCGATGTTTTTCTCGTGGGTATTGTCGCCTTTGTGCATCAGAGTCGGGGGGAGAAATGTCCTCCAAATGTCAAGTGACACTGAGTCAGTGCAGCACGGCGGCTGTGGGCTGGTGGTGGAGCTCACTGTCATTAGCGATGAACCCTGTCTGAAGCTGAAAATGATGAACCTGCCCTCTGTCGCAGCTCAATCGCATAAACCAAGCAAGAGAACAGGGCTGGAAGCACGTTTTAAGTTTGAGTGGAGGCAGCAGCCCGGAGAAGAAGGTATGACCTTTTCAGTTTTCTTCTGATGTGAGAAGGACGTCCATCCTGTTGGCTTATCCTCACTTTTCTCTCCTGCCGCCTCCTCCTACCAGTGTTTTGTTGGTGGGGTGAAGAGGGGTGTCCCAGGTGCTCTTCACGGACTTGCCCCAGCCCCAGTGGCAAATAAAAACCTATATGAACATCACTATGCTGCTCTGGAGCAGCTCACCAAACCTCAGCCGAAGGTCATCACCGCAGAGGGCTCAGCGGGGCCAGGCAGTCCCATCCGGTCCGCTTCTGGTGCCTTGGTGCTTTTAGACTGTTGAGCTGCCGGATGGAAATGTTTTGATTATATTTCCTCTGTATCTTAGAGGATTACGTGCTGCTGCAGCTCCAGGGCCGCCCAATGGCCCCGCTGCACCCCCGAACCCAGATTTCCTCAAGAGAGAGCTACAGAAACTGCAAAAAGTGTCCAACCAGCCTCCTTTTAGTAGGCAAGTCAAGCAAGTCACAAGTGGACTCAAAAGCCCTGTGTGTTTGTTCTTTAAGTGTGACAGACGAGGCGAGTCTGGTTTTTTCCCCTTTCATCTCCAGGCAGTGCACTCCCATAGCTCGTGGGCGGACACATCAGGTGGAGGAGTTTTTACAGAGGAAGAGAGAAGCCATGCTCAACAAAGTTCGTGCAGAGGGACAGCTGGTATGTAATGTCCCAGCATCATGGATAAACTTTCTGTTAGTTAAAATTCTTCCGAATAGCATTTACTATCCATTTACTGAAGCCAAAAACAAGATGAATGTATTAAAAGTTGTACGTATTTTTGCCTATCTACATATTCAAATGTCTCTATGTCTCATAAAAGGCTTGCTTGCATCGCCTAAATTAAGTATTAGCCTCATTTTAACTCTTTGTACAGCTTAGCCATTTGCGCAGCTGAGTTAGATTTTAGAGTGGTTTTTGGTTGTTGCGAACAAACCAAAGAAAGCTGGAAGAGAACTTTAGAGGGCTCTTTTTACAGAAAGTGGGACTATAAAAAAAGCCTCATTCATGTCTGTCCATATGTGGCCACTTGGGGGCGCCAGAACCCCAGAGAAAACGGAGACTACTATTTTAGGTTTAAAATCCAAAAAGGGGGATGATTTTGCATTGTTTTGACATAATTATCCCTCTGAAGTTGTGCTATTTGCAACTTGATCACAAGTTCAGTCCATCCCAGCTTCCCTTTGCTCTTTACTTACTGAACGGCTGACATTCTTTATCAGTTTAATTTTTAGCTGTTGACTGGTTGAAACTTGCAGCCACATGTTGTAGGTAGGAAAAGAGGTTGTTGAGTGGTGCTACAGGAATAAACATCCCTGTATTTCATGAAAATACCGCAATAACCTCCATGCTAACATATTGTGTAAATACTCAAGTTATGAATAACAATTTCCATTTATATATTATAAAAGGGACTTTTCAGTTGACGTGTAGTCCTTTTTGTAAAATTTATGTCATAACTTGTTACGTGCAACTTTACCTCTTGGGCTATAATTGTCACTGTTAGTGGGTATGTCCTACTAAAATAGATTTATTTTATTTACCAGCTGGTAAATTCCTAAATTTTGGTTAAATTGAACGGTAAACAGGGCACTCGACAAAACCTGGCAGCAATCTTTGGATGCCGGGCTGGTTCGCATCGATGCAGGAGGGCCAAGGCCAACAAAGAGGAGGAGGTAGGAGCCCAGGCTTCAATGCCTGGTCTCACACTCTACCTCACTCATAACACATGTGGCTTGGCTTGTCATCATTCATATGTTTGTGTAAAACCTCCCTTGGTGCACCCATAATTCAACCTGGCAGCTTAAACCCGTGCCCACCCCTTACACAACATGTGCTTTTTGAAATGTAAATTCTTTATATTCCATGCCAGAAATGCCTGATGTTCACAACATTATTGGTGTTCCTTTTTAATTTTGATGTGCAGTGCCCCATAGCAAACCACCGGGCCCTATATCTTTGTGTTCCTGCATTCTGACTGCATGTATTTTTATTTTTCATCCTTGAATGTAATAAACATCCTATTGTCACGCGCTCAGTGCTGTTTTGACCCTGGCTGAATGGCTGTAGTTTGCGAGTACAGGTGAAGTTCCTAGTGTTGGTGCTGCCTATCAGTGTTCCACTTTTATCCACACCTCTGTGCAGGTATGTTTAGCAAGTTGTTGTATCTGTCCTCAGGAGTACCTGTTAAGGCTGAGACAGATCCGCTTGCAGAACTTCAATGAACGGCAGCAGATTAAAGCCCGACTCAGAGGAGAGAGGGTACAGTCCTCCTCCGCCACACTCTCAGAGCCTCTACCGCACCTGCTTGTTCAGTTCTGTGACATGTTGCTGCTGTGTGTTCCAGTATGATAGTGATGGTTCTGACAGCCAGGAGTCCAGTGAGGAGGCAGAGCTGCGCAGGAAGAAGATTGAAGCTTTAAAAGTGAGTTTGGCAAGTGAGCAACATAGGGTTGATGATGAAAACATTAAAAATGTCATGCTCTAATACCTTATTTCTTTTGCATCTGGCAGGCTCAAGCAAACGCCCGTGCTGCTGTACTTAAAGAGCAATTAGAGAAGAAGAGGAGAGAGGCCCATGAAAAGGAAAAGAAAGCTTGGGAGGAGCATGTATGTTCATTCATTTATTAATACTCTCATGTATTAATACATAGGTCTAATCTTGGATCATGTGACAGCTTGCAGCACGAGGGATGAAGGTTTCCTCGGCAGCAGGAGCAAACATGGCAGAAGCTACAGCTGCGTCGTCTCCCTCACACAGTCCTCCTCCTCCTCCTCCTCCTCCTCCTCCTCTTGCGTGCGGCCCCCCCGAACATGAACCTGCAGCCAAAGCTTCGGTCCTGCCTGTGCCCGAACTCCAAACCAGCTCGGCTGTATCCATGACAGCTGCCCTAAAGAATGTTGGCGCCGTCAGTACAAATTTTAAAGTCGAGTGAACATTAGCTCGTGGTATTTTTATTCACGTTTTCCCATCGGATTTTGTGATTTGCAGATCACTCCAATGAAAGAAGGCTTGCCTGATTTAGAAAGAGCCACTATCATTCAGGTGAGCACACGGCAGGTCATCAGCTAAGAGCCGAACCGTGGAGATCCGGGTACGCTCCTCGTCCCGGAACCGGCTGTTGGTGTTTCAGCACTCAAACCGTTCTCATTCAGAGAACCTGGATCCACACTAGCACCAGCACTTTCATGTCTGGACAACCTTCTACCATGGAGCTGAGAGCAGAACTAGCATGACCACACACACACACACACACACACACACACACACGTACAACCACATATAAAAACAGAACCTGACTTAAAGATTTACATCTGCATGTAAAATAGATGCAGCAGTCAAAGGTACACCTGTTTCAGTGCAAACATACAGTAAATCATTCTTTCCTTTTACAGAGTGAGAAAAAAGAGATTTTACGCAGACTCAACCAGAACCTGAAAGAGCAGGGTCCCGTAGCGGAGGAGGAACCACTGACCCCACCCCCTGCCGAGCCATGTACAGCTGTCCAGGAGAAGCAGTCAGATCCTGGGGAACAGCCTTCTTCTAACAGAGACCGGAAAAAATGGGAGGCAGGGGAGCTGTTTGTTCTCCCTGTGGCTCAGCACACCCTGGAGGAAACCGGTTCCACTATCAATGGTTGGTGCAGTTGACTGAATGGCATTAGCTTAGAACAGAAACACTTTTGCTTATCTCTCGAAAATCTTATCTTGTTTTATCTACTGACAAATTTTACAAAGTTGGCGTCTAAGCTGCTGTGATGGCGCCATAGATAAAACAGAGAGGACTGATGCATGTTTTCACTAAAGCCCAATCTAGTCTTGCTAGAACTTTAGGGAGCACATTCGCCCCTCTGAAAAAGCAAATCTTCACCGCCATCTTCTCATTAGCCTCCTACGTGTCTCCAGAAAAACCACCGTCTTCTGCTGGGGACAGGAAAAAATGGGAGGCCGGAGTTCTGCTCGTCCCCTCTGTTGCACAACAAACTCTGGGAGGAGACGAGCTGCACAACCATCGGTGAGCCTCCCGCCACTGAAGAGCGTGCACGAGTAGATGCGTCTCAAACGTGTAGTGGGCAAGCCCCCCGATCTCCTCTTGACCCTTATTTCTTCAGCGCAAACAGCTGGTGTAGACATCCAGATGTGTGGGCCGCACGAAGAAGCCCCGAGGAAGGTGTGGCCAGTGGGACCAGACTCTCAGGTGCTGAGGGTGCTTCAGGAGGCGGAGCTTCAACCCCTCACCCAGGAGCTGGGGAACATCTCTCTGTGTGACGAGGAGTCTTCCAGCCCCGGTTAGTCTTCACGTCTCTTTGCTACTGTTGCTTTGCTTTAGATCATCTGCTCCAACCCACCGCGTGAGGTGAATGCGCTGCTCGGTGGCGGTCTGCGCTCTCCGAGTGCTTTTCTGGTTGAAAACATATTGTTGGATCCACAACTGACAGTGTATTCTACCCAGATAAGCCAAACCAGATGGTTGAGCCGATGAAGTCACCTAAAGAAGAGTTGCCCTCCGGTCCAGCTGTGGTTCCCAGTCCTGAGGTCCAAATGCAGAGCACCACAGGGGCGTCACCTCAGGAAACATCTGTAGCACTGCCACAGCCACCCAGCCTTACTGAGTCCCAGGGTCAGCTGCATGCTGATTCCCAGTCACCAGTAACTCACAGAGCGCAGGAAAACCATCTTCTATCGTCTTACCTCTTCCAGATCCAGACGTGGAGTCGCTGCTTTTGGACGAGGAGCCTAAACAGGTTTTGGATTGTGCACCTGAAGTTCAGGAGGCCTGGGAACAAGAAAGCCAACAGCAAATGTGATTATTATTCATCTATAAATGTGAAAAGGTGATCTGCCTAGGTCTGTACGTTCAAGTGTATTTTTCCTGTAGGCCTCCAGGGGGTAACCCAGGACCAGCAGTGTCCAAGGACGAAGAGGAAGGCGAAGAAAAACCAAATGAATCTTCAGGTTCTAAATCATTTCATGTCAAAACCTCCCAAACACATTTAAAAAATGATTTGATTAAAAATGAAATATCTTTTTTTTGCGTGGAAGCCTTGAAGATTGGGCCTGAGTTTGAGTGATTTCAACAACTTGGAAATGCAAAGTATCAGGATGTATCCAAATCTGTCCTAACTGCTCATTTCCAGGAATAGAAGAGCCCCTGTTTCTGAAGTTGTGCTCCCCTGCTCACCGACGCGCCGCCGCTCTCGCCATCCTGTCGGCCCAGTCCTCTGTGGAGGACTCATCCTCCTCTCTCACCTCTCGCTCCCGTTCCGTCTCACCTCTGCGCTCCAAAACTCACAACGCCCTTTTAATTGGTCTCTCGACGGGCATGTTCGACACCAACAACCCAAAGGTGAGTGTATAAAAACGGGCTGTTTTTCTTTCTTTTTTTGTTTTAAATGAGTCAGTCTAGATGAAGATGAGCCAGGGACAGACAGAGCCCTCACTTGGATCAGCCTGATGTCTGGTATGTTTATCCCCTAATTCCACTAACTGCTCTGAGCTGTCAGGACAAGGGCGGGGATTATTGAGGTTGTCCACTGATGACAAACACCCGGGGCAGCGGTTTGGTGACCCTGCTTCTGAGCCTGGCACTCTGTCAGCGTTTACTCACTACAGGTCATCAATTAATGGTTAGGTAATGTGATTAGATCAATCTAGTGCCTGATATGGAAATTCTGATGATCACAGGAAGTAATGTGATTGAGGAAGACATCAGTAGTAGTAAAATGTCTTTTTCTTCAGTCAAGCCAGACTGTTGTTCCTCTGCTGAAGCTTCTCTGTGTCCCCCCGTTTGCCTCAAACCCTCAGATGCTCCGGACGTGCTCTCTGCCGGACCTCAGCCGGCTCTTTGGTGTGCAGCAGAGCTCCGCGGGGACAGACGCCAGTACCGCTCCAGACAACAACCTGGAAGTCGAAGACCTGGACGAGGCAGCCAAAGATGAAGAACAGTCGGAGAATGAAGAGTAAGATGAACACGCGTCACATTCACTAGGCAGAGTGGCTGGTAGATTTGACATCTCTCCTACTTCCTCCTGCTTGAGTGCGCGGCGTCTGACAACCGTTTTGTCGTGTTTGAAAGTGCGTCTGAGGACGAAGACCTGCAGAACATCCGGGCCTCCATGGAACGTCTGCTGCACGAGGAGGGCGACCTCATGGAGGGCGCTCCAGAGCTCAGCGCAGGAGACTTCAACGGCAACCCGCCAGAAGGCCCAGAGCTCTTCAACAGTCTAGCAACGGAAATCGATCAGGACAACAACAACATGGCCGTCGACGACGATGATGAAGCTGATGAAGATGAGGAGGAGGAAGACGATGACGGCGAAGAAGAGGAGGCAGAAGAAGACGACTGCTCCAATGGAAGTCCTGCTGAGGAAGATCACAGTAACAAGAGCCACCTGAACGAAGAGTGGCATTCGGGTATGAAGCGCATCTGTGGAAGGATTTTTTCTTTTCAGATTTGTTTCTTTCATGGGTCACAGCCTTTCCAGACATCCACAAGATGTTTAGGTTCCTATGTCCTGCCAGGTGACCGATAATAGCGTGTAAGTTATGGATTGTTTGACTTTCCCCACACGACAGATGGCAGTGGGGAGGACCAGTGTGCGGAGGCGCCGTACCACGACAGCATCTTCAGTCGCCTGGAAGAACTCCGCTTCAACCTGGAGCAGCAGATGGGCCTGGAGAAATGTATCCAGGCCTACAACAAGATCAAGGTGGGAGCGGTGAGAAGCTTTCTGACCGCTGACACCGCTGCTGTCTGCATTGAGTGCATGTGTGACGTTTCAGGCTATACACGAAGACGAAGATGAGAACATCGACCAGGGCTCCAGTTTGGTGTTGAGCATTTTGGGAACTGAGCATCAGCATTTGTACCCGAACATCCTTCATCTCGTGATGGCAGACGGTGCCTACCAGGAAGGTCGGTGCACTTCTCGGTTCAGAGCTCCAGCTGATCTCAGCGTTTTTCTGAAGCAGTAAAGAAATGCAGCTTGGACGTGTGTGCCTCTGGATGCATCTGTCCCGAAGGCCACATGAACAGGGGTTCTTTTAAATTTGAAAGGTTCCCCTTGGGTGTTATCTTCTGTTAGAATCCCTCACTGATAGACTGTTTAACAATTGTATGGAAGGTGTTCTTGTTATAGATTATATCCATCCATCTCTCCTTTTTCTTCAGTTTACATTAACAGGAATGCTGCTGAAGGAAAGCTTGGATGGCCCCTTATATATAAACATATATATCCTAAACTGTTACACTGATGATGTCATTTCATCTGCATTCCATCTAATCTAATCAGTGAGCTGCCTCTCTAATCAAAGACCCGGTTCCTTCTGTCTTTTCTGACCTCCTTTTAGGTAATGATGCGTAATGTTTTTGCTGTGGGCCTTCTGGCAGCCATGACAATCTCCTACTGAGCTGATGTCTTCCTCCAGTCCTCCAGACTCCAGCTGGTATGCATGAAGGGTTGCATTTCAACGATGTTTCAGGGACGCACACATGGTTAAACAATATTATTTCAGCTCGTTTTTAGAAGTGTGTGTATCAGCAACCAGTGTCTTCACGCAAATTCATTCAGAAGTGCATTATCAGTTATGTCTGTACGAGCCGTTTGTGAATTCGCTCAACACGTATAGTGTAGTGTTTACTGAATACATAAACCCTGTTGTGTTTTTGTTTGTGTCTGGTTCTGTTGACTCCAGCAGCAACACTTCAGCTAGCAAAAGGTTGGTCCTCTCAGGTACTCTTTCTGTCATTCACCCAAACTGCTTCCAGATTGAACCCGCTGTCCTTCAGAACGTACCACCAAATTTACTACCGAGAACCAACGTAACCTCTTTTCCAAGGTCTCGTCATCGTTTTCTAGTCCGTTGCTGAAACAGAGGGATTTTTAGAGACCGTATGTTGCCAGGCTATTGTAGCACGACTGTGGCATTAAAGTGTAGTGGACGTGGCGTCGATAAGACTGATGCTCTGATGATGCAGGCAGTGGTCCAGATGTAAGCAATTACTCAGATCTGAAGAGAATTCATTGCTGTAAATGTTCCAATAAATATTTGTAATAACCTGACCAATATTGCAGTTTTCTCTATTTAATGCATGCTGAATAACATCTCAACTTGATTGTTTGTCATTTAATTGATTAACAGAAGAATGTCTTATTACTTATTAAGACATTCTTATGTTAAACTTGCCTAAAAGTCTAATCATCTCTTTTCAGCCTAGAAAAAGATTGAACCTATATTAAAAATAGAATCTGATTCCGCAAAAGGTAACTAAAATGTAAATTAAGTGAGGTTTTTAGTTGGTTGTTTTTTTTTTTTTCTTTTCTTCTCAAACAAGCTGAGGTCATGAAGGGCAGCAAAGGTCTGCTACCAAACGAGCACACTTCAGCTGATTGGATGTATGATCAGTGGCTTGGTTCTGGAAAGCCAGCCTCTAAAATCAGACATGCACTAAATCAGACACGCTGTTGGAACTCTGAAGGCTCTTGTTATATTATTCCACAGGGGCTTCAACCACAAATAAATCTCAGCGTCTGACAGAGGGGCCGGTGTTTGTTGTTGAAGGGCCGTGGATGAAAATAGCCCTCTGTGCTCACCAACGACAATAGTCTGATAACCCATAATAATAGCTGACTGCCCCTCTTTTCAACTTTCAATGCTTAGCATACATTTTTGCTTGGAATGTACATTTAATATCATTTTAAATATGCAAAAGTGAGAATTGTGTCAAATATTTCCAGGTTATTTTAAATGCATCACATTGTAACCTACTTAAAATGCACAAATGATGAATAATGCTATTTTAATATGGAATTTAATTGGAATAATTCCATATAAAAGTACATGGACATTTGTTCTGACCTACTTTGTTTTTTTTTTTTTTATTCATGCAGTTAGCTTAAGGCCAGAGAGCAACGGCCCCCTAAAGCTTCCCACAAGGATTCTTCTTGAAAGTTTTATGATGCAGGGTGGCCTTTTCCCTTAGACAGTGACAGTAATTCTGCTGCGTGACGCTCCGTGTTTTACCTCAGCAGGGAATATAAATTCATGTCCTGTACAGGAGCCGTAGACTTTGATACGGACTGAATGTGGAACTGGTTTTGCTCATGTTGGCTTCTGTTAAATTAACCCTTGTGAGGAAAACACAGACACGGTCCCATCAGTGCCGGTGTGAGATTTGGGAAAAAAAACCCCCTCCTTCCAAAAAGACAGAAAAAAAAGTCTACCTACAGGGAAATAAATTCAGTCAACCCTAATCAGACAGCTTTCGTTGACATTTCTGGCCTCGTTAGGAAGCAGTTTGCCCAGGGCGGGGTTGTATTTCCCATCAAAGAAGTAAAAAAATAAATATATATCTGTCTCCTCTGATGACGGGATCTCATTAGGGGAGTTTGATCTGGTTTCAGGTTTAAAAAGAACGCCGTTGCAGCTTGTAAATGCTGGTTTACGGTAACGGCGTGTAGCACAGAAGATGGTGTTTCTGTGTAAACCAGGACACTTTTTATCTCTGTCCTCTCCTCTTTTTCCTGTCCCATTTTTAGGCAGCAACGCAGCTTTCAGCCTCCTCACATGAGGTCGTATGCGTGTGTGTGTGGACAGTGTTTTGTCCTCAGGTGCAGTCATATTGGGAAACTGCTGCATCTCAAAGGCTACATATCATTCCTGCTGTCTTTGTGTATAACATTAAGCCACGCATTCTGCAGCGCTTGGCAAACAACGTGGAATGTGTGCAGCTTGTGTGTGTGTGTGTGTGTGTGTGTGTGTGTGGTAATACACAGAGGTCAAGCAGAAAAGGAGGGCAGGGGCCATTGTCTCAGCAGAGGTGGAGGGGTGGAATAGCTTCGTTTTTGCATTTTTGCAGGGAGGAAATATGACCTGAGGGCCTCCTGCCAACTCCCATAGGATCACATGTGACAGAGGAGAGCCACCTCCACATAAATCTCCTCCTTTATTGCTTTTTCCTCCCCCTCAGTTTGTTCACTATGCCATGGCCCTCCATACGAGATCAAAATAAATCACTTATTTGCTGCCTGGCTACGCTTGTATGTAGCGTATTTGAATTCAGACATGAATTTGGTCGCGAATACAATCTGTGCCAATATTCTGAATATTGTTTTTAAGTATTGACTTATTTCCTTGTGATTCTGCATGAAATAAACGTTTTCCCTAAATTTGTCCAAATATTGGATGCATTACCTAAAATAATACATTTGATAGTTTGGTAGTCTTTTCCTCTCACCTGGTGACTGACTAACAATATGTGCAAATAAGGATTCAAATAACATCATTTCAGAAACTATGCGTAATCTCAAAAATAGCTGTTTATTCCATTGTCTAAATAACCTTTTCCCTTTCACGGCAGCGTTAGAAGTACACATGGAAGTTATTTGGCAGGGACATTGCTTTTGGTAGGTTTTCTATTCCGTTTTGCAGATGACATTTGCCCTGCACCTTTTCCAGAAATAAGGCGACTAACGCGAACTGACTCGACACGGAAGCCTCGCCCTCATAGGCAGAGAGCAGAGCAGCCTGTTGGCTATAAGAGATCCGATAAGTTCTAAGCTGCTCAACTGGAATAAGAGGAGGTCTCGGGTTGCAGCTCACTCACTCACCGCGTTGCAAAATAATCAAACAATTAACAGTTATTATTCACTTGGCCCTGAACAAGGTGCTGCGTTTTACACCTCATTACACATCACTGGACGGCTGCGTTCACGGCCGTCCGACTACGCTGCCTTCACGCGGCGCTCGAAATTTACCGTTCTCTGTTCTGGTTTTTCAGTATAAGATACATCAGCATTAAATGTTATTGCATAACGTTTTAATGTTGGCAACGACAAAAAGAATAAGATTGTAAATAATAATCAGAAAAGGACGACCTTGGTTCCGATTTAGTACTATAGTTTATTTAATTGTCTTTTTTTTTTTTTCCTTTGAAGTGTAATGGTTTATTGTTTTAGTCCATCTCATCATGCGTAAGTTTATATTTGGGGGAAAAAACTTGTAATTTGGAGGCTCGCCCACGTATACGTGCTAATTACCCGTGAAAGTATAGTTTCCCGACAGTACTTGAAAGCGACGCGCGCCCTCCCCCTCTCGTGTTTCCCCCAGCAGAACACTAGTAGCGGACTAGCATGGCGCTCCGAGATCCCTGCCGTCTGCGCCCTTTACGTTTCAGCTTTTACTTCAATATCTGACTGTTGTATTTGTACAGTACACGCTGTGCGCGTCCAGGGACCAGGCGTATTGGATCAGCAGCGTTATTTCACAAAAAGTCGGTATAATTGCATTGTTTATTCAGGTGGCGTGCTAACTAGTAGAAGGTTAGCAAAAATCGGGAGACGGGGTACAACAAGGGGAGTCTTGTTTCGGAAGAGGTAAGTTAAACTCCACTTAGTTGACAAATGATTTTGATTTGATGTAAATGCGTTACTTTCGCCTGGCACGGAACGCAAATCACTCTAGTGAGATTGCTATAAAAACTTTTTGTTTTGCTACCTTAAACGATGTAACAGTGCAGCATTATTCCGCGAGATGAGCGCCCAACTCGGCGAAGCCGCAGTCTCGCTGGCTTAATCTCTAATAATTTAAAAAGAAAAGAACAGAACGAAAGGAACACTTGACTGTCTCAGGCAACACTGTCATAAAAAGTAGAAAGTTCCAGCAGACTTATTTTCGTGCTGCTCGGTGTTATGTAATGAAGGCTTTTTTCTCCGGACTAATGTTACGTTCCTGCTGCGGGTTACAAGCGTCACATATGACACATTTAAATACCTGTGTAATTCACTTGGTTGCGACGGTTTTTCCTAAACAAACCATCAAAATAAATCACATTTTTGAAGAACTGGTTTTGGCTTTTTAAAAACAAATCACGGTCCTTTTAGTCGCTCCGCTTCTTAGTTGTTTTTGTCTTTTTCCTTCGCGGTTATGGCAGGTTCCAAGTTCTAAATACTCCAAATACTACTTTCCAGCTTCAGCTGTCCTGTTAATCAGCCAGTTTCTGTACTGGCAGGTGTATTGGGGAACTAGTTGTGCGTCTTCATTGTTCATCAGTTGATGTGTGTGTTATAATGTCAGCTGTTGTCGGATGTGTGGTGTGTTTTGGTTTTTGTCCATATGTGCTGTCTGTACCATGCAAACGCTGACCTATTTCTTGCCGTTCGCTTCATTAACGTGCGTCTTTTGACCCATATAGCTGATGCAGATGCCATGGCCACAGCTGAGTTATGGGAGTGACGTGACGGTACTGGTGCTTCGTCCACACAGAAACCGTACCAGCATCATGTTTTTCTGCTGAAGCGGCAGGAGAACGCGCAGAGGATGGATGAATCCGTACTGTTGGATTTGCTCGAGTGCCCCGTCTGTCTGGAGCGGCTGGACGCCTCGGCAAAGGTCCTTCCCTGTCAGCACACCTTTTGCCGCCGCTGTCTCCAAGGCATCCTCGGCTCCCGCGGAGAGCTGCGCTGCCCCGAGTGCCGCACCTTGGTGGAGTGCGCCGTGGACGAACTCCCCAGCAACATCCTCCTTGTACGCCTCTTGGACGGCATCAAGCAGCGACCTCGAAAGGCCGGACCTGGAGCGGGAGTCTGCACCAACGGTACTTCTGGAGCTGTGGCTAGATCACACAGCACTGGGAGCAGAGAGCAAGGCCCCTCCGGGACACAGCCCCAGAGAGCTCAGGCAAAGAGCACCCTTGTCCGTGTAAGTACGAGCGTGGGTTTTTATTTCTTATTGTTAAGGCAAACTAAAAAAAACCCTAACATTTGTGGACTAAAATTAACTGTTATCATGTTGATCCAAGAGCAGCCCAGCGTTACAAGTGGGTATGATTGAACCAGTTTGCTGCTAAGCCAACACATATTCCGCTCCCTGCTGGGTTCTTCAGCAGCAATCACTCTCGGCTCTCCTCTCTTTCTGACGGAGCCATCTGCCAAAGTCAGCGCTTGAGATTCTGGCTGCAGTTTTTCTTGTGAATGTACGTGAGAAACTCTGGATGGAACTACGGGGTGTGCGTGTGCTGCTTCACTTGTCGCAGTGATTAGACAAGAAATGGGATTTTTTTTTTTTTTTTTGCTTTTCAGGAGTAAGAAAATAATGTCAATTATTATTTTGTCTTTGAATTTAATAAAAATGTGTTATTGTTCGCAAGGTGGTGTAGAAGCAAAAATTAAAAGCAAAGCCTACCAATATTTACGATCCCAGAGGATTTGTTAGTAGTTTAATGAAAAAAAAGCAGCTTCGGCAAATAAACCCCCCCCCTCCAATCCAAACGGCAGTTTTTACTGTGCTGCTTTGATATTTATTGCATTTTGAAAACCTGGCTGAGTAAAAGCAAGAAGCTGTTCTTTCTTTCTGGCCTCCAACGTCAGGGAGGATAGATTAGATCAAAAGATGTCACGGTCTCGTACAGAAACTTTGGAATTTGAAAGCGCTGATAATGTATCAGCCGAGCCATGCAGGTATGAAGACGAGAAGCCCTGCTGTAAACGGCCGGTGGGGCACCCGCCTCGTTTCCAGCACAGCGGTATCACTTCAGAGGACGCAGGCTGGCTCCGAAGCTGTTTGTGCATCGTGGGTTTCCCCCTCTCCTAAAAAGCCTCATTGTTGGAAACTGACAGGTGAAACCGTCCGACTGGTGTATGGTTTCATGGTTATATGATTAATGTGAGTGTGTAAAGCCTTAGTGGCTTTCATACAGCGTAGCGAGGATGATATCTGTGTCCATTAAAACCAGGAAATAGATTTGTAATTATTGCGTTGTTGGGTATTTATCTGAAAGATAAGATCCTGGTACAGATAACTGCGAGAACCTCCTCTACCTCCTGACCCAGGTTTGAAACACCGGTACGGAGTTTTGGAGTTAGTTCTGCCTGAGCTGAGCAGGTGCTGGAGGCCAGTGCTCCTGAGCGCCTGACTGGTTCTTGGTCATCATCCGTTGTCTGCTTTTTGCAGGTCTCTTTGGACTTGAATCGGCTGCCCTGGTGCTGTGACTCCGTTGAAGCCCAGCCCCACCTCCAATTCTTAGATGACCAGAGAATAGCAGGAAGCGGGGGGCGCTGCCTGACAGATGCACAACAGGGTTTTGTTTGGGGTCCCCTCTGATCTTACTGACTGACCGGTGTGTGTGTGTGTGTGTGTGTGTGTGTGTGTGTGTGTGTGTGTGTGTGTGTGTGAGTGAGCTCTCAGTACCAGGCTGTTAGGGCCAAGGTGTCTTGACCAAAAGGGAACAAATGTTTGGTGTGTAACCCTGAACACAGTTTCTGCCCCTCCTCTCTCGCCATCTCCAGGGTTGCAGCAGTTGTTTGACAGTCTGCCTTGGCATTTGTTTGATGAGGTGGATAAAAAGGCCCGTCTTCGGCGCAATCTTGCGGTTGTCTGGCCGGTGACACACCTCCGCGGTGCTCTGTTACAGGCTGTTTTGTCTTCCTTTTGGCCTTGTTGACTCATATAACACAGTATTTTGTTCACACAGATTGAGGACAGATAGCTTGGTGGTATTTGGGCCTGAGAGTGAGTAAATCCACTGGAACTCTCTGGGAGTCAGAGGTCAGGGTTCAGGAGTCGTGACTGTCGGGGGTTGGAGCCAACTAGGGCGGGGGGAGAAGGTTTCCTGGGGATGTCTTTACTTATCGGAGTGCTCCTCTGGGGAGGTCGGCTGGGATATTTTAGGATCGTGACCATCTTTGTGGCCAATAAACAATCCTAATGAAGTAAAACAGATTAGCATTTGCATGCATTTTGCTGAGAATGACCCAACCCCACCCATGTGTTTGCTCTTTTAATTATAAATAAATTGAACACCATTCTTCTCTTTCTATCATTAACTCAATGTCCTCTGTGCTAGTGAAAGCTTTCCTTGTTTTTCTAAAGCCTTCTTTCTTGTGCCCTGAAACCAGCCATTAGGTTTCTTTTTCTGAACAAACAGGAAGCAAAGCTTTTAATTTGGACTTTATTTGGTATTATTTGCATTTGATGAAAGGAAGTGGTCTAGCGGCGTGATACCTCCGACAGTTTTAGACGTGGGGTGTTGTGTCCCTTTTCTTGCAGTGGATTTATTTCTTCATGGGAGAAGAATGCTGTTTATAGGTTCCTTCTGCAGAGGTATCTTATTAAAATTCCTGTGCACCTCCCTTGTCTGAGGTCCGTGAGTCATTCCCGGCCGTCTTTGATGACATCACGTTGTTGAAACCTTTCCTCTTGGCCTGCTGGCTGACCTCTGTCTGTGCAGCAGAACCCCATGATTACACCCTCACACTATCCACATACTGGCAGACTTTCGCTGGGAATGTTTCAGCAGACCATTAGAGTTTTCATTCACCCTCACGCTGTCCTCTTGCCTCCGCTTTAGTTCCCATGGTTGCAGTTTCCAAACAAGCCCATATCGAAAGGCACCATTAATTGTAATTGCGACATCTGTACTTATGATGTCAAATTGTATTATTTGTCCCATCGGGTCTTTAACCGTGTCGATTTCCCTGAATGATGAACTCTTTACGCTCGCCTTCGTTGCACTGGTGACGACACAAACAGTCAACAGATGCTTTCCCTCCCCCCCATTCTTAAAAGACACAGACGTGTGGAAAAATCTGGGTAAATGAGCTCAGTAGCCAGGTGTTGTGTGACATGTTCTCCTGTAATGTCTGGGCATGCACGTTACACGTGCAAGGCTTTGAAAGATCTAATCACTTCATTAGCTTTCCTCCTCACTTCACTCTGTTTGCCAGACGGAGTGAGAGAAATGGCTCAGTGTTCTTTAAACTCCGCTCTCCAGAGTAGGATGTTTTGTGTTAACGTGAGTGTGTCCCTGGGGAACGTCAGCCGGAGATACAGGTCACTGTTTCCCCTCTAAACACTGGACTTGTCTCGTCCCGCTTGCTTGTGATCAGCCTCTTTTAAACATCCTTTTAGTCACAGCAGCTCTGTGTGTTATTCAGAGTTTTATCCTCATGACCACATTTTATTCACAGTTAAATGTGGTCATCTGAGTCAGAGGGCGGTTCAGCGTGATCACAGTTATGTTCCTGTGCACCTGAAGGCCTCAGGGTAGATGCAGCTCTCACGGTTATGTCCTTTTGCGAGACATCTTTACCCAGCTAGTCTCATCATTTCAAGGAAAGGTTTAATTATCCGGTCTCCTCTGTGAAAGGATGCGCTTCCCCTCCTACTGCAGGTTCAGAGTGTGTGATTACTTGGAGGCTATGGGTGGTCTGCTGCCTGGAAGCACACGTTCCACTGGGCCAAACCCACCTTCTTCCATTCTTATCCCTCCTCCTGCCAAGTCTGTCAGCGTGACGTTTGCAAGCAGAAGACTCACAACCGTCCTCATGACAAACAGTTCCTCAGCGCTTGTCTAATGTGGGGCCAGGCTTCCTTGGGTTTTTTTACCTCTCTGAACTGCTCGGTGTTGATGCTACAATGCGTTCCAAATGTTTCCGCAGGAATGGATTCTTTTGGCTGTTGTGTCAGCTTGTTGGACTACACGTGTCCCAGTCGGTTCCCAAACTGGCCCTTATACCTGCCGCCTTTACCAGAGCGCTTTGACTTCTTCACCCTTTGTTGTTGTTGGCAGGCCAGAATCAGTCATCTGTGGGCCGTTTGACTGCTGGCACGTTAAGTGTTCAGTTCCCACCCCCGAGGCAGAATTGCGGTTTGCTGGGAGTTTCGTTTTCAGTCGTTTGACCTCTGACCTATGAACCGGCGCCTCGGTCAAGCAGCACAGCTTCCCCAGACTTACCTCGCTGCTTTACTAGAGTTGCCTGTTCCAGAACCTCCACCTGAGACGACTGAGAACTACTCCTGTCAAATCTAGCAGTAGATTTTCCCGTATCTGTGGAATGTTCTTCTTGTACCCAAGTGTGTTTGCTTTCTTGATTTGTGCTGAGAAGTTTCCTGTTTTTGTTTGAGACTTAGGAGTGCAGTTAATCTGCATTTGTCCCCCGAGTGACATCTTCATCCCAGCTGTGAGAAAACTCTGGGAAAACCTCTGCTCGGCCAGTTTTTTTGTTTTTCCATTTTTCCTCCACAGCTTTAGACATTATGTGCCAAAATGTAGAGTCTTTTACTGTTGGTGCATGATTAATTACTGGAGTCGCTTTGAACGAGCAGCACCTCCAATAGGCTGGCCCTTATTCAGCTGTAATTATTGTATGGGCAGCTCCAGATTTCCAGTGACTGGACTGTTTTAGGTAGATGAAATTATAGCCAAGTCGTCAGGCACACAAACGGAGCCAGGAACATGTTTGCTTTAATGACTCGGGTGTATAATCAGCAAGGGTCCCTATACTGCTCATACCCACACAAACAGGAGGCGTGTACTCTCGACTGCAGTGTTGCAATCTGCAGGCTTGCTCCAACTAGCCTGTGTTTCTATACGTTACGGTACAAAGGTCTGGCCCAGTGACTAACCCTGATTGTTTTTACGAGCCACAGGCTCTTTTTGTAACGAAACCACACCCATGCGGCCTAATTAAGCTGACTTTTGTGTCAGTGTCTTAATTACTAATTATTCAATAAAAACAAGCAAATAAGTATGTAAATTATAATCTGCCTCGCAGATATGCAAGAAAATACCACTACACTTAAAGTGGTCCTGTGATGTTTAAGGCTTTTGGCATGTTGTAGTATTTGCGATGTATTGTGTGTCCTCCCCGTGTGAGAATCTATAGCGTAGCGACGGAGGCTCGAGTCCGACCACCCAGCCCTGCAGGCAGGCAGACAGACAGTAAGATCCAACCAAGATAAAGTGGACTTTGTGGTGATTACATCAGCTTTTGAGATTAAAGCAACTACTGTGTAGATAATTGGCCACTTCTTGTCAGGTTTCCCCCCTGAAGTTGCAGCGCTTGGCCTAAATCACCGTCTGCCCCAGCAGAGCAGGTGGCTCCCCCTGAATGAGCCCGAAGGACAAAGGTCCTCAGAGACTGCACGCTTTCAGCAGCACAGCAAAGAGTAATGTGAGGAAACGCTTAGTATTCCGCTCATATTGACTGGCGCGGTCCTCAGATACTGTGACATTTAGGAAGTAATCGCTTTGTATCCTGGATACGAGCTGATTTTCTTTGTGCGACCCAGGCCATCGGTTATAAATATCCCTGTTGCTTTGCCAGCGGGTCTAAGGACGTGGAGTTCTTCCTTCTCTTTAGAACTGTTGACTTTAAGTGTAAATACCGAGTAAGCAGTAATATAATGTGAGGCAAGAACAATTTTAGTATTCCTATTAGGAGTAGTAATATTAGCGGTCGGCCTGTTATGATGAGCCTGTGTGGTTAATAATTAGCCGAGGCGAGAATGATGCCTGTGACAGTCAGGTGTGTTATCCAGTGCGATCAGCAGGTAAACACGTCCTTTGAAGACAATGGCTGTGCAACACCCTGTCATCATCCAGTGACTCATCAGCCTACAAGTCTGCTCTTGTTGGCTGGTACTCGGCTTTGAGCTGCCCTCCGCAGGCATCAGGTGGAGAATGCTCGTCACCCTCGTACGTGCACCTGACGTGCATCGATCATGTTTAGTAGCGTTCGATGGCACGTTCCTACAGACCGCTTTTTCTGTACTTTGCTGGTGAAACCTGAACTGTATCCCCTCAAACGTTGTTCTTGGTCATTAACCAGTGCAGAGCTCGACACTATTTCAACCCAGATGTAAATGTTTGAGGTAAAGTGCTATTTGATTAAAATCAGACCCTAATACACACATCTAAGTGCTGTTTGCAATGGGGTGTTACATTCAGGACGACTAGAATGGTTTCCTTTGTTCATTTGCTTTGATTTTTTTTTTGGGGGGGGTTCTTTTCCCATTTTACGCCCCTTTTGTTTTAGCTTTCTTCCAGGCTCCCCTCTTGCTGTAATGTGAGTCCGTCCATGTGAAAGCAACAGTTAAGTCTCATGTATGAACTGGCACCAACTTGAAAAGTGGCGTTTGGACATTTTAGCCTCACTGGTAGATGGGCTGAGCCCATGGCCACCCAGAACCTGGGGTTCCTCCTC